>OX155894.1:32195084-32795084 GCA_944588485.1 Phosphuga atrata
ATAAAGGCAATAAAAAGCATATATACCAGAACAGAAAACCGGTGTAGTGTATAAGAACCGGTAACCTGATGTCCAAGAATTTCACAACGGCAAACGGTCTAAGACAAGGAGGAGCGCTAAGCCCATACCTATTCATATTAGCTATTGATGCGGTAATGAAAAACATAAAAGAGAAAATTTAAAAAAAACACACATAGGATACAGAAACCTAAAAGCAGAAGAAATTACAGAATGCATATTTGTAGACGATGTAGCACTAATAGCGAAAAACATCAAGGACCAAGAAACAAACATAAAGATATAAACCAAAGAACTCCCAAAGGCAGGAGTGAAAATCAACACAGAAAAAAACTAAAATAATGAAAATAGGAGAAGGGGAAGAAACGGAAGAAGTAAAAATAAACAACACAAAAATAGAGCACATCGAACAAATTAAATACCTAGGACAAATAATAGACAACAAATGGGAACTCGAAGTCGAAATAAACAACAGCCTACAAGGAGCAACAAAAACCTTCCAAACGATCCAGAAAATAATTTTAAACAACAAGAAGATATCAAGAAAAACAAAACTAATAATATACAAAGTAGTATTAATCCCAACACTGCTGTATGGATGCGAAACATGGACGCTAAATAGGAGACAAAAAAGCAAGATACAGACATTAGAGATGAAGTATCTAAGAAAAGTATATGGAGTAACCAGAAAAGACAGTGTCAGAAACGTGGACATAAGAAGAGAACTAGAAATAAGAGAACTAAACAAAATAATAGAAGACAGACAGCTGCAATGGCTTGGACATCTACACATAAGAGAAGACACCAACCAAACAAAAATAATATGGCAAACAAAAATAACAGGGGAAAAAAAAAATTGGGACAAATATGTCGAAAACATTAAGGAAAGAAGAGGAATCTCAAACACCCAAATGAAGGAAAACACAAGAAATAAAAAGAGCTGGACCAAATTAATAAAAGAAAACACATGAAATAGACCAATAACAACATTCTACACCAAAATGGGTAGAACAAGTTCGATTATAATAATAAAATAATAATATAGTATAAGGAACAATTGTTTCATATTAATGAAAACAAAAATAATATTTTTTTATCGATTCATTGGTTAGATATTTTCAATTTCCTAAATATTGACCAAGTAATTCAACTCTGAATTGCAAAATAGACCGAACCAGACAAAACTTACAATTTTTGTGAAAATATATAAATCCACATATCTTGTGAAATTATATAAATCGACACACTTTACACGACTCGAGTTTTGATTGTTGAAGGCCAAATTCAAATTATTTTTTTAACGAGAAAGATGTACATATGCGTATTTGTATTGGTACTTTATAGCCTATGGCACGGTCCATTCTGTTCTCGATCTGCCCATGTAGGGCAGGAAGTTGTGCCATTTGTACTTTTGTAGATCTTAAGCGCTGATTGACATCCTACCGGTTTTCTACCGGCCGTGGCCAACTCGTGGTTTCTGGGAATCGGCACATCGTCCACAAGATACCATCGACCTCTATCGAGCGGTGTACATAAAATTGCAAAATTCCACCCACTTCCGGTTCGGCAGCCCCAAACGTCCGGTGTTGCAAAAAACATCTACCACACGGCCATTTTTGCAAAAAATCGTACGGCCTCTTCGAGGGCCCAGAGAGGAAAAACATACGAAACCGGACCCGCAAACGGAAAGGGATCCGTTCAGCCGTCGGCTCGCAATAGAACGTCAAAGAAGATCTTTTTTCGCACTTATCTCCAAATTTTCACGTAGCATTTACTTGAAAAAAATTTTCAATTGTCTAAAATTTTTAATCTTTCGCCCGACAAAATTTCTTTCGAAAATCACTCAAAACAAACGGACGTTTTGAGTTCACTCTCCGAACCCGATTTGCCGCATTTCTCCCGCGGCAAATGCATCCTAGGAAGGAGTGCCATACTATTTTAGTATACGTAATAATAAATGTGTATATACCATTAATGTGCATGTGAAACTATTTCATTTATTTTCATCAACTATTAAATCATTGTATTGGCTTATCAATACGAATCTGCATACACCGTTCGATGGAGGACGACAGTATCTTGTGGACGATGTGCCGATTTGCCGATTCGCAGAAACCACGAGTTCGCCACGACCGATAGTAGGAAACCAGTAGGATGTCAATCCGCAATCAAGATCTACAAAAGTACAAATTGTACAACTTCCTGCCCTACAGTGGCAGATCGAGAACAGACTGCACCGTGCCATAAGTTATTAAAAGTTGTAAAAAGTTTGCAACTGGCAAAGTTATTGCAAAAAAACGAAGTTCGGATTTTGTGTCCTAGCTGAGAGCTGCATGCGAATTTTTCAGAAATTTCTGAAAGCTGTCTTTCCGCCGGAAATTTGGCAATCGTCGTTAGGGAATCGTCGCTCATTTTTAGGGCGTCATGTTTCATCCATCTTTCAACTTTAGCAATTTTTACCTCGGCAATTCGCAAATCTCTCTTTTCTGCAATTATTATAAATTTCGCTTCCTCGCCGGCTACGGTTCGGCGAGGGGGCATTTTCCAAATTCCTCAAATTTTCCATTAACAGGACATTTACTATGCAACAAAAAACACCAATCGGTGGCAAACACATATCCGCACTTTCACCTGCAAGTCCCGTCGCAAGACTATTCGAATTTTCGATATCGTGAATTTACCAAGAAAACACACCGGCGCTACTGGCAGGACGCAAACACAAACTTCAGCCCAAGCGCCAGTCGGTATACGATCTACGACCGCGGAAAATGTTTTTTTTTGACCAATTCTGATAGGGAAAAGCCATTGATAAATCAGAAGTTCATCGATAATTTTGATAAATTTCATGATTCGGTCGCTAGCCGTTTCGATAACACAAATTGTTGGAATTGTTTGAATATTTCCCTCCTTTTATTTAAGATGATTGAGCATGTGTCAAGTAGTTCACTTCTTGACCGTGTGTCTCTCTACAGGAAGTAGTTGGATGATAATGTTAAGTTAAGTTTTGAGTGCCGTCCATTGCGTACATGTTAATTTACCTTTTTTGAATAGACGCAGTTAGAAAACAAGTGTATGTTCTCTTTATTTCTCTCTCAGTCAAGCAAAAGCTTCAACAAGTTATGGGCCCAGTCACCCTACCTGAGAGATAACTAGTGAGAGAATAAAATTTTACCGAAAAAAATCGGTAAGGTGACGGCGTGCGAAATAAAAAAGGCCGCCAAAAGGCTACCATTCTTTTACTGGAAGCGTGCGTTCGCGTTGTGATATTCGTTAGGCCTGTTCTGTGTTTATAAAAAAGTGCACAATGGCAGAAGATGGTTCGGTTCGAAATATAAGTAAGTTCAATGGAACGAATTTTCAAAGCTGGAAGTTTCAAATGAACGCTCTGTTTATCACGAACTGCATCAAAGACGTGGTTGACTGAACGCAGATGATGCCCGCCGAAATAAATTCGCAAGCGGCGAAAACGTGGAAAAAGAAAGACGCCAAAGCCATGTTCATCATATCATCGGCCATGGAGTACGGACAGCTCGAGTCATTACTCGTTTGTAAATCCTCTAAAGAAATGTGGGACAAGCTCAGCAGCTTACATGAGAAGAAATCAGCATCAAACTTTTGCTTTCACAAAAGTTTCATGAGTGCAGAATGTCCCCAGGAGATACGATAACTCCAAATATCTCGAAGGTACAAAATATGGCTGCGCAGATGACCGACATTGGAGAGTCCGTCTCCGATACGTCAATAATGGCGAAGCTTCTTGGAAGTCTGTCAGCGAAATTTTGTAGTTTTGAAACAGCTTGGGACAGTGTGGATCCAGCTCGGCAAACAATTCAAAACTTACAAGAAAGACTTCTACAAGAAGAAGCTCGACTCGACTCTGCAGACAGAGGTGGCGCGAGTGCATTTGCCGTACACAAAAATAGCGGTGCGAAAAATATTCAAAGGATCGACAATCAGTGTCAAATCAAAAAAATATTCAGTGTTATAAATGCCATGAAAGGGGACACTACGCATCCCAGTGTAGAAACAAAAAGAAAGGAAACGAATCTGGTGAGTCGCGTGATTGCGCATTTGTAGCAGAACAGAAATGCGTCGAAACCAACAAACGAGGAGAATCGAACAAACCATCGAGCAATGAGATTGATAAATTGCTGAACAAAAACATCTGTGACGTGTGGGTTACCGATAGCGAGACATCGAGACACATGACATATCGTCGCGATTGGTTTTCCCAATTTCGCGAAGAAAGTGGGGGAGACACTGTGCGGCTCGGCGATGATAAACACTGTGAAGTTGGCGCAGAAGGAACTGTCAAAATTAAGAGACTTGTGAACGGTGTTTGGTGTGACGCAAAAATTGATAAAGTCTTGAACGTTGCTAATCTTAAGAAGAATCTTTTTTCGGTTGGAATGTGTACAACGAAAGGTTTCGAAGTGAAATTCAAAGATAAATTCGTTATCATCACGGACAAAGAACACAGTGTTATCGCGTCGGGAGTGAAACAAAAAAACGATCTTTACCGGCTGTTTTTCAGAGTTGTGAATCCACAGTGTAACGTAGAAGCCAATGCAGTCGCGAGTTACGCGTGTGGCACGAGCGGCTTGGACATGTAAATAAACGCGCGGTACGTGATTTGATTGAGAAGGGTCTTGCGAAGGGAGTCAGTTTGTTAGGAAAAGACGATTTCTTTTGCTCGCCGTGTCAGATCGGAAAATCACATTCACAGCCGTTCAAGCGTGATAGTGAAAAAGTGTCCACAATTCCAGGTAAATTCGTCCACACGGACCTTTGCGGTCCAATGTCAGTTGATTCAAGCTCGAGATATTTCCTAACTTTTAAAGATGATGCAGCAAGTTTTCGGTACGTTTATTTTTTTGCGACATAAGGCAGAGGTTTTTGAACGTTGAAAGAATACGAAAAAGTGAAAACAAGTTCGGAAGAAAAATCCAAGTATTACGGTCTGACAATGGCGGAGAGTTCTGCTTTATAAATCTGGACAACTATCTCGTGTCACGTGGCATCGTCAAAGAAAATACGCCATACACGCCTTAACAAAACGGCAAGGTAGAGAGAGACAACAGAACAATTGTAGAGAGTGCGCGAATAATGCTCCACGCCAAATCTCTCCCGCTGTCATTATGGGCCGAGGCGACAAACACAGCAATTTACATTCTTAATCGCACTGGATCATCAAGTACCAGAGATGGAGCGACACCATACGAGTTGTGGATGGGTAGAAAACCTAATCTCGAGCATTTGAAAATGTTTGGCTCCGAAGCTTATGTGCATATTCCGAAGCAATTCACCAAGAAGCTTGATGCACGAACCAGAAAAATGATGCTGTTGGGCTACCATGGAGAGTCACCGAATTATCGTGTTTATGAACCAGTTGAAAAGAAAGTGTCAGTTTCACGAGATGTAGTTTTTAACGTGCCAGTGCGGGGAAAAATATTGTTTGTAAAAAGTCCTTGTACGAGCTCAAACATTCTCTACGCTGTTGGAACAAAAAGTTTTGTGTTTTTTTAAATCGATTTAATTTTAAGGAATCAGATGCAGATAAATGTATTTTTACAGGAAATATCGATGGTGCCTCTGTATTCCTTGCTCTATTTGTAGATGACGCGCTGATTGCTGCGAAATCACAAGAAATTCTTGCATGTGTGGTTGAGCATTTAAAATGTGAATTTAGAATTACTTTGGGTGATTCAAGTTTATTCGCAGGCGTTCAAATCGATCATGATCGATCTAAATGTATTTTCTTGCATCAGGCTGCATATGCAAGAAAAATTCTTACAAAATTTGATATGAATGATGCAAAGCCCGTCAGTGTGCCGATAGATTCGAATGTAACCTTGTATCCTGTAAGTAAAGATGAAGAAATCCAAAACAATGTAACTTATCGTGAGGCTATTGGTTCCTCAATGTTTTTATCGATTATATCTCGTCCTGATTTGTCTTTGGCAGTGAATTCCCTGAGAAGATTCTTGAACAATCATAATGAATGTCATTGGCGTGCTGTAAAAAGAGTGTTTGCATATATTGCAGGGACAGTAGAGTATGGCATCGAATATGGAAAAGGAGGAAAAACGTTAGAGCTAGAAGGTTTTTCCGATGCCGATTATGCAGGTGATATTGAAACTCGAAGGTCTGGTTCGAAACTGGAAACTGGTTATCTATTTACTTTGGCCAATGGACCCGTTACTTGGAACTCCAAGCGCCAAAATTAGTCACTTTGAGTACCACCGAATCAGAGTATGTCGCGGCAGCATCGAAGGAAGCTATTTGGCTTCGAAGGTTTCTCGAGGATATCAAACATCCATGTGCTGGTCCGACATTTTAGAATATAGACAATCAGAATCAGAAAATCCGGAATTTCATCAACGAACAAAGCACATAGATATTCGTTATCACAATATACGCGAGAAGGTAGGGTTAGGAGATATAACTGTCAAATATGTTCCATCTGGAGAACAAAAAGCCGATATCTTCACGAAAGCTCTGCCCAGGGAACGTTTTTTGAATTCACATAATGTTATGGGTATATGTGTAAGAAATTTGGTGAAGTATTCAAACGGCGGAAGTGTTGGAATTGTTTGAATATTCCCCTCCTTTTATTTAAGATGATTGAGCATGTGTCAAGTAGTTCACTTCTTGACCGTGTGTCTCTCTACAGGAAGTAGTTGGATGATAATTTTAAGTTAAGTTTTGAGTGCCGTCCATTGCGTACATGTTAATTTACCCTTTTTGAATAAACGCAGTTAGAAAACAAGTGTATGTTCTCTTTATTTCTCTCTCAGTCAAGCAAAAGCTTCAACACAAATGAGTTACACCGCCCTTCCCTTATAAATATGTGTAAATTGAGTTTCTAAGCACAAATCAAGTTCGATTTGAGGAACGTGAATGAAGCTTGAACCAAATTCAAAGATTTTTCATTATTTTTCACTTTTGTGACAAAACCGAACGATTTTGCAAAATTTCCAATGAAAACCTTTTGTATGTACAAACGTCGAGCATTGACGAGATATTTGCAGAAAACCTTTGAAGGAAAAATTATTCTCTACGGTCCTCGGCGAAGGTGGAGCATTAAAATGTTGTCAGGGAGTACTTCTTACGGACACCCATTTTCAGTAAAAATTTCATTGAACTTGCACCAACCTCAAGCGTTAATACATTTCTATACAATTTTTGAATATTTTGAAATTTTCGTGATCGGTTTAGGCTAGAATATCTGATTGACGTATCTGGATTCACTAAAAAAAATGTCTTAATGGGTCCATCCACTCCCGGTAGAACAATAACATTTTACACATTTTATAAGGATCAGATGGTGTGTGATTATTTGTGTCAGTTTTGCAAAGTATTTTGTCAATTGGTAGTAGCAGCCCCACAAAGTCAAAGAGGAACTGATGAAAATAAATTAGCTATATCAAAAATTCTATCAGTTCTGCATAGATCGTTGATTTTAACATAGAAATTAATGATTTGGTACCTTAACGGCCGATAGCCTTGTCACGAGATTTTTGGTACTGAAGGAGTTCATGTTTAAAATTTTCAAATATTTATATTGTACAACTACAAAATTCTCAAGATTCTATATACTATTTCGCCCTTACAACTTATTCCATCTACAATTTCAATTGTTTCACCCTCACCAATTTTCCACCCTATTCAACTATTCCATCCGCATGTACAAGTAGAAATAAAAATAGAATTTACTCCCCATCAATAAATTTACTATTTATACATTTAGACTGATTTAAAAAATTATGCAACTAGTTTATCGCCCGCAATAAAAGTTTATCAATGTTTCATGTACATAAACTACAGAAAATACACTAAATTGTATTAATGATTCAAAGTTAACATAAAATTTCCATGAAATGGATCTGGATGTAATGAATCCAATTACATTAAATCAAAACTATTCATGCGATGTAGTTTTGTTTTATTCTATAATAAACCACAATTAAATATTTAGAAAAGTTAAATTAATTTCAGTTTATTTCTACACACATATAATAAATGCAAATAAAACTAGAATAATTAGCAAGAATAAGTATTTAATATATTGCATTTAGTAAAATGTAACTTGTTACATATTTTTTTAAATGTTATTTGCATTATTGGGTTATGATGAGATAGATAGATATTATAAGAGACTAGATGCGCAAGTTAGATACTTGATACAGGCACAAAATAGACAGACATTTCATACTATTATTACGGCACAAGTATTAAACGGGAATAAGAATTAAAATATAGTTATTAACCAAAATGAATTTATAAACAAACAAATTTGTTTAATATAATACAAACTTTTAGTTGAAATGACTATGAAATGAAAAGAAATAGAATTCCAAAACCAAAAACTCCAAATAAATAATATAAAAAAATATTGTTAGTTGTTTGAAGGTATTTTCACTTATTACGTTAAATATTTTATTACGAAAATTCAAAACTTGGTTGTGAAAATGCTTTAAATAAACATTGAATAACAATTCTTATCGACAACCTTGTTGTTTTGATGACAAGAGAATCGAAAAATAAATGTTAAATTAATAATACAATAAATTATATTTTAGAATAGTTGGTAAATACAATTTGTTTTATTAAAATTTATATTCAAAAAGTAATAATAAACATGAATTTAGTTCCAATTTATTGTGGTTTATAAACAGTATATTTACAAAAATGTAATTGAGTATATAAAGGGTGACATATTAATCCCAAAATAAAAAACAATGACTTATTTCCCATAATTTTAACTGTTTAATATTCAGTGAACTTTCAAGATTTTTTGAAAGTGGAGCGCGATTAAACAAAGGATTGCTTGTGTAGAGTATTTTATTGAACGAACGAACTCCATTATTCAAACCAAGATGTGATTTCAGCAATAGTTTAATTTTCCAGCGCCTCCAACTTGCGGATTCGATCGAAAAATATCGTCGAACAGGTTCTCTTAAGGTTACTAAACTTGCATAGAGGAAAAAACTGCTACAACTGAATACTTTGCAAGTTAGGAACAGAATTTAAGAAAATTCCAATCAATCCGTGCGACGTTTATCACAACAAGTAGGAATTAGGAATTTCACGTGAGTCGGTAAGAACAATTTTAAAGAAAGATGTACTGTTTCGGCCCTATAAACGATAAAAAACCCACAAACTTCTTCCAATAGACACAAATTCAGTCGATGGATTTTGGGAAGGGAGGATAATTTTGGAAGTAAAATAATACTAATTAGGAAGCTCATTTTTAATTGCATTGCTAGAGGAGACAACAAAATTTACGTTACAAGTCTGTCGAAAACCCTCAAGTAATATTAGAAGAAGAGCTGCTTTCTCAAAAGGTAACTTATATGGTGTGGAATATGTTCAGCTGGAGTAAACGTAGCAGTTGTCAGTAGTAAACGTAATGTGGAAATGCTACAAACATTCATAATGGATGCCATCAATCAACTCCGATTACCAATAAAAGATATTTGGTATCAGCAAGGGCTCATGTATCCAGCATGTCTATGGCAGTGTTACGAAAGTTCTTTGCTGGTCCTCTGATTTCCCAGCGTAGGGAACACTTGTTTTCTCCTCGCTCTCAGAATTTGACGGCTTTGAATTACCTCTTATGAAACATTAGACAAGCTATTGGTGAGTATCGTCATAAATGTGCCAGCGTGCAATGTAAACGGAGGTGATCTAATCGATGTAATATTTAAATATTAACTGTTAATTCAGGATTAAGCATCATTCAATGTGTTATTAAACTTTAGATTTTACTCTACAATTTTAACTGTCTAAAATTTGGTGTGCAAAAATAAATTTGGTGTGTAAAATTTGGCATTTGGTGTGCTTATTTTTTTGATAATTCCAGTTTAAAATCAGAAAACTCTTAATTTGTCACCCTTGATTTTATTTTAATCAAAAACATTTTGTACCATATTTTATGCATCTTAAAGAACTATTAAAACATTTCTTTTTTTTTGTTGAAAAACCACATAATAAATGTTTTAGTAATTGAGTTTTGATTTGATAATTACAATTTGTTACAATAAAATCGAAATATCGTTAATTTTAATTTCGATTAAGAAAAATAAACTTAATTGGTTATTTGAATATTTATACAGATTTATTTGAATAATTTTGTTTGACTGGATTTCTAAAATGTTTATTCAAAACCGCATAGCGAATACAAATAGTTGTTGCGGCTTTGTAGTCATGCCAATAACAAATATCTAATGAAATCCACAGTAAGTCACGTTTTACCTATCTAAACTTAAAAACACTATTTCAGAATAAAATATTATCTCTATATTACACGGTCAATTTCAAATACATTTAGAATGACCAAGGGCGTTCTATATCATTTTATTACGTTAGAATATCAAGACAAATTAAAGATTTTCCTATAGATTATTTAGATTAAATAAAAATGTAATAAATATGGAGTAACAATTATATGTTTTATGACATGCTTTCAATGCAAATAAATTGAAAATAAATTTTAATACTTATGGGCTTAGTTCAAATTTAAAATGTTTATTATAAATTATTGTTAAATGCAATTTTATTAGTACACGAAAAAAAATGAAACCATATCAACTTATTTTATGTTTTATTTATCTATACAAACTTTCCACTGTACCAAATCTACCAATATGTGCTTAAATACTATATTAAAATATTCGATGAAAAGATGTTTCTTTAAAACACATTTTTTGCTGTTCATGTTAAAAATCATTTAAATGGATTGAAGGAGATTTGTTTACATCACTTTTTGTAGATGATATCTCGTAAATGTCGTAGACGCTCAAGGCGCGTCTACGACGTTTTGAGCACGTTTTGCAGCATTTTCCATGGTTTGAGTCAACATTTCGGCCGAAATGGCGGCTATTTCCTGGCGAATGTTGTTCTACAGCTCTTCTGGGGACCGTGCCTTGTTGATATAAATCTTTGATTTCAAATAGCCCCCCAAAAAAAGTCTGCAGGAGTTAAATCTGATGAACGCGGCGGCCTGTCAAAATTAGCATTTTTCAACATCAAACGGCCCGGGAACAATGTTGAAACCAGAAGTCATTAATATTATTAGCACGCATAATTGAAATAAAAAAATCGGTTATCATTGTCCGATAACGCACTTGATTGATGGTTTTTGACATATTAGCACAAATACCGCACCAAACAGTAACTTTTTGATCGTAGAGAGGCGCCTCATGAATAATTTGATGGTTTTCGGTGGCGTAGAAACGGCAATTTTGTTTGTTTACGATTTTGTGTAACGTGAAATGCTTCGCCGTTCATGATAATTTTCTGCCAAAAAGGCTCGTCATCTTCAGCCATTTCAATGAGCCCATTTGAGTAGGGAAAGATGATATGTTCTGGCGCCACCTCCGCCTCTGACCACCTCTGACCTTGACCCCATAACCTAACCTTGACCCTAACCTAACTTTGACGATAACCTAACCTTGACCTTGACCCTAACCTAAACCTGACATTTGAACCTAACCTAACCTTGAACATAACCTATCCCTGACCTTTGACCCTAACCTAGGTTTTTGTACCTAATGTTAGGTTTTAACCTAACCTAATCCAAACCTAAACCTAACCCAACTAACCCAATGATATTATAGCTGAAGAGAAGAATAAAAAGTGGACGGAAAGTGGACGGAGTGAACGGAAAGTAGACGGAAGTGGACGGAGTGGACGGAATGTGGATGGAAAGTGGACGGAAAGTGGATGGAGTGGACGGAAAGTGGACAGAGTTTAGCGTGGGGTTACATAGACCTCACACCCTGTTTAGTGTGGGGCTACATACATCTCAAATCCTGTTTAGCGTGGGGTTACATAGAGCTCACACCCTGTTTAGCGTGGGGTTACATAGACCTCACACACTGTTTAGCGTGGGGTTACATAGACTTCACACCCTATTTAGCGTGAGGTTACATAGACCTCACACCCTGTTTAGCGTGGGTTAGCATAGACCTCACACCCTGTTTAGCGTAATAAAAAGTGGATGCAAGTAGATGAAAAGTGGATTGAAGTGGATGCAAGTATGACTTAATGGAAGAAAGCAGTTTGGATAAAAGTGTAGCTGAAGATATTGAAGCAGGTGTACCCAAAGATCATGATATATACAATGACTTAATGGTGGGAATAAAAGAAAACGTCTCAATGTTAGCTTACTCCTTTAAAGAGTTGTTAAATTACCTGGATTTATTGGAACATCGATTTGATATTAGTAATTCTCAAACATCCAAACAGAATACCCCTGCAGGATTTCCAAGAAATTGCATTAATAAGAGAGAAGTAGATGAAGAAAGTGTTTTTACAGACTATGATTTCGAAGGGAGCATACCATACCTTAATGAGAAAATTGCAGGCGGGAAGTCGTTTAATCCGTTTATTGAATGGAATGATTCTAACGAATAACAACTGATTTAGAACTTCTTATATACCCGCTGGAATGTTTATTAAATTAAACGGAAAACAATCCTAAGAAATTGATTAGACCGCGCTTCATAATTTATTATTTTCTTCGCTCGCGCACCGCTGATAAGATAGCATGAGTTGTTATGACTGACAAACATCCGGTTGCGTCTAATCGCCAAGCCAGGGCAGTAGATCGAAATAAAACGAAAAACAAATCTAAGAAATTGATTAGACCGCCATAATTTATTAGTTCAACGCAGTATGTAGCTGATAAGCTAAAAATCTGTTATCAGTTGTACATCTTCAAATCTCACGCATGCGCAGATCTAAAAGTGGGGTCGACGCCAAAGGTCTGGGTCAGATCAAGATTAAGGCCAGGGACAAAGGTCAGAGTCAAAGGTCAGGCTCAAAGGTAAGGGTTAGCTTAGGGTCAAGGTTAAAGTTAGGTTAGGGTCAAAGGTCAGGGTTAGGTTAAGGTCAAGGTTAGGTGAGGGTCAAAGGACAGGGTTAGGTTAGGGTCTAGGTCAGGTTAGGGTCAAGGTTAGGGTCAAGGTTAGGGGGTCAAGGTCAGAGGTGGTCAGAGGCGGAGGTGGCGCCAGAACATATCATCTTTCCCTACTCATTTGCCAATCGTTTTCATGAGTCAACCATTTTTGAGCCCATTCCAATCGACGTGGCTTATCAGAAGGCAACAGTTTTTGTGTCAATTGAATTTGATACGGAAACAAATGCAAATGGACAGGTAAAATGCGACGTAAAGTGGATCGTTTTATGCCCAACTGCTCCGAACGACATTTTGAGATGTTGTTGAAGTCCTGCCAACACTGGCCTGTACGAGTGCGATATTATCTGATCGCCTTATCAACATGATGTGCGATATTATCAACGTTCATGTGGCGTGTGCTGCTCTTGATGCAAATCTCCTTTGACTGACGCTTCAAACGGGGTATGTCATTAGTCAATCTGGCAGCTCTGTCAAAAGTTACAGTGTTGTCCGATCTTTTCGTTGAATATGACCAACCCATTATAACTGGAGAAAATATTGCAAACATAAAAAATAAAAATATAAAACTTGCAAATTAGATAACTAGAAAAAAACTATAAAAGTAGTTTATGATACAAGTGTGTCAGGACGGGCTTTTGTTTTTAGCTTCAATTGCAATGAATGCACAAAAGCCTTTCACACACGTGTATCATATTATTTTATCAACAACGCATGTACTATAAAAAAAAATACTATTGAATACTATTAAATACTATTGAATCTACAAAAAAAATAATTGTTTCTTAACGATAATTTTGAAAAATTGTTATTTTAAGAGACAAAATACTTCCAAATCACCGTAAGGACACAGTAAGGTTAAAACTTTCAGCTCCTCTGTGGCAAAAATTGTTAACTATTAAAAACTCACAGCGACGGATACACTATTTCGTCGTTATTTTCGTCACTATTTCGTCGGTGTAATCTAGGTTAACATAGATTTAATCTAGATTAGGTTATGGTTAGGTTAAGTTATATTAGAGTCAGATAAATTCAGACTGAGAGGCCGAGACTTCATGATACAAAATCAGAAAAATTAATTCAATTTTAATTAATGTTTTAATTATTGTTTTTTGCTTAATGACCCGAGTTCTTGCCATAGTAACTACAAACAGAAACCGTTTAATAATGAAACTCCATTTGATTTACATTGGACTTCTACGCACGATTTGGATACTTTACAACGATTATAATAATGGTATCCTTCACATTCAATTATTTTCTTATTAATGTGTTCATTTTGGTGTGCGAGTAGATAAAATATTATTGAAAATATATATGAGATATTTGAAAAAGGGATGAGAAACTAATACCGGTTATTATTATTCGTAATCGCGCAAATTTGAAATTTTGCAAATTCTAATTAACTCAAATTTTATTCGTTGAATAACATATTTATTCCAGTTTAAAAATTCATGAGCGTAAACAATCAATAATTTTTCATTTATAACAAAGCGTTCCTAGTTCCACGGATTTAATAACATTTTAAATCGAACGACAAAAAAAAGTAGATTTACAGAAATTTATTAGCAATTGATAAAATTACATAAATTTTGGATAAATAATGATATTAGATTATTCTAGAGAGAAATTATGTACAAACAATAGGAATTCCGAATCTCTTTGGCCAGACATTTGAACTAAACCATTATTTTATTAATTAATATCCTTTTAATTACTTAAAATTAATAAATAAAAGTGGAAAATTCAAATTTGTAAAACGCAACACCATTGGTTAAAGTGAAATGTGACGTAACATAATATGTAAACAAATTCGTTACTATTATATTTGAAGGGCACAGGCAAAAAACAGGGAATGTCACAATTTTTTTGTTTTCTTGTTTTGTACTGGTAAAAAATCTATGTCTATGGTGATTGCATATCAAATGACTAGTTTTTACAAATACTCAACAAATGTCGCTATGAATACGTTTTTATATATGCCCAAAGCGAAAAGAACTGGGAATGTCCATGACATACTGGTAAAGTGAACTGGTGATTTTGAAGTTAAGAGTTCTTTGACTTTGCCTCCTTTATTTGCATTGTTTGTTTGCGTTGCAATTTTAATTTAAAATTTGCAAACAATGTTTTCTGAAACTTATGAACACGATTACAGTTTTACCGACAGATCGACAAAGAAATGAAATAAGACCGGTAGAACTGAAGATGCCATGAAAAAGTTGCGCCTTTCTTCTTATGAACTAGAGGCACCGTGTAACTGTTGAAGGCTGAAATTTTTCGATAATTTGACTGAAAATAATCGAAAAAACATTATTCTATATTTCCATTCATTCGGTAGTGTCAGTGAGCATAACTTAAATTTGTCGGCGCTTATAAATGTTGGTAATGTTCAACGAGGAAGAAGTAGAAAATTGAAAGGCGAGGATAGTTTTCATATAGCTGCATACGGTTAGAAAGTGCGTGTTAAAGATGAAGAAAGCAATATTAAAGATGTGCCCCTGTGTTTTAAAACATTCATTTCACTACCTGGTATTACCAAGGGAAAGGTGGAATATCTGAAAAGAAGCTTGAAAACGAGCTTAACAGGTGAAGCTTCTGTAGATCAAAGAGGAAGGCATGAAAACCACAAAAAAAATGCGCCAGAGATAAAAGAACAAGTTTTTAATTATATTAATTCTATCAAGGGTAGCAGTTTAAAAGACAGTAGGAAAATTTACTTATCAGAAGACTTGGCATTAAAGAATGTTTTTTATTTAAGAAAGACAAGATGTTTTTAGAAGACAATGAAAATAAAAAACTAATTTCGTATGAGTCATACAGGCATATCTTTACATCTAACACACAGTTTAACCAAGCTTTTGTATATCCGAGAATGGATACATGCAGCTCCTGCGAGACTTATTTAGCCAAGGTTAAGGTAATTGAGGAAGAAAAGAAACTCGATGAATTAAAACAGCAATAAATTTTGAATATACTTCATCTAACAAAAGCTCATGTTCTTTATGAAAGGAAAAGGAGAACCAAAAACCAAAATAGGAATCAGAAAGATTATGTAGCAATAGGTATCGACCAAAAAATATTTATCTTCCAAATATAGCAACAAATGATGTTTATTACAAGAAACAATTATCTATCTACCCATTCAATATTCAAAATCTGGGGACTGGACAGTCTTATTTTAATTCCTATCCTGAAACATGTACCAAGAAAGGATCTAATGAAGTGGTTTCGTTTTAATTTGAATTTATTACTAGCCACATGGACAAAGCAGTAAGGCTTGCTATATTTTATGATTCTTGTGTGAATAATTTTGTGATATCTTGCTATATTTTGTGATTTCTGTGGGGGTCAACACAAAAATTATACCAGGCTTAGGTTCATTCGTACTATCACTCATGAATTAAATTTAAAAATTCCATAAAAATAACCTTTCCCATAAAATGGCACAGTTATCTTGAGTGCGATAACAATATGGATTTGATTAATCTTAAATCTGAAATGGAATTGCCATTTCATTGGTATGAACTGCTTAAAAGTTCAAGGACAAAACTGTCACCTTTCAAAGTTATTAACATTGCTCCAGGAGAAGTAGTAAGAGAATGGTCGAAATTCAAATGGTCAAAAGCAAAGGGAAGTAATGGTTTCCAAAGAACATGGTTATGTGGTGCTGCACAGAGAAAATTACAATGGCACTTGGGAGAAAACGACGATTCTAATTGTTTTAATCCTGTCACTAACATTGAGTTAGAACTTCCAGATTTTGCATATAAAAAGTTTTTACCCATAAGCGAAATAAAATACAGAGATTTTAATGGTCTAATGCCATTTTGTGCAAGAGAAACACAACTATTTTATGAAACACTAAAATATGATTCAAAAACCAAAGATGCCGATGTCTAAATTTGACATTCATTATTTTTGTTTGTGGCGCCAAGGACATTCCTTGTTTTGTACATTTTGTAAGATGGTTGTCAATAACTGAAAACTCGGATTTTAACATAAATATTCGTAATAATAAGTCATTGTTATTTCTAAGTAAAAGTTGCTGCATACTTTTATCTCAATAAAAATATTATAACTTCTAAACTTAAAATTGCTTTTTTCTCAGAATCTATTCATTAGGACAGTCCCTGTTCTTTGCCTGTACCCTTCATTTAATCCTAAATATGTTGAGATGTAAGCATAACCTATAATTTTTGATTATTGTAAAACGGACAAATGTTAAAGGAAATTGCATACATACACTGTATTTTATTGCTACAACTAACCACATGTAATTTTATTCACGGTCTATCAAGTTTATTATTATACTTTCTATGTATTTTTGCACAAAATTATTAATAAATATTATTTGACGTCATCAACAGAGCGCGGCAAAATGGCGGCGTTTAAACAGCTCAAAATTATTCACCATTTTAAATATTTTTTTAAACTTAAATACAGCAGTTTTAAACAGTATTTATATTTTTTACTATGTTATAAAAGTGTAAACAATGAATTAAAAATATAAAAGAAACATGCATATTCCCTATTGTACTAACAAAAGATAAAAACATTAAATGCAAACAATTATAAATGATCTTGATTCAAATACTAATTATATTATCAGTATTATCACTAATTATATATTATGTAGATTTTTAATCACAAGTAAACATTTTTGCTAAATTATTACTATTCTTACTACATAATTATATATTAAACAAACGTCATTTTGTACAAGTCTAGTAATTTAATTTTTCGTTTCGGTACGTATATACTATAATATAGTTTATAGTACATACAGGTTTTATAGTAGATATTAGTTGTTGGTGTTATAGTACTATAAGATCAAAACCCTTTATAGATAAATGAAGATAAAACAAAATTAAGTTAAGTTTCTACTGTTACTGCTAATACTTGATATGGTTTGTAATAAATATATAAAAATGCAAATTCGTTAAATATAAAGATCAACACGATTTCAAATGCAAATAAATTATTCGACACCAATATTGATAGTACCAAGAACATTGCGTAATTGTGTATAGGAATGTAATCACGAATATCAGGAACAAGTACACAAGAGATGAGACGAAGAGCCAGCATGAAATATACACATATATTTGTTTACGCGAAAACACGCATCAATATACATATAATATTCCGCTGCAGCGTTATCACGGTTTTATCCCAAGTAAAATGGCCATGTATCCGAAGTTGAACATTATTTCTGAATTTCAAACACCATCGGCTGTGGCTCACCGCAATATTTTTGCAGCAAAATATGTTTATGTTTATTTATATGCGGGTCCAGGATCGCGTACATAAAGTGTGGATAATTTATTAACAGACGCCGTAACAACTATCATTCTGTATTGTATTCTCGACGGAGAAAGAAATAAAAAAGAACTAAATTATTTTGAAAATTTATTAACACGACGAAACTCTTTATCTATTTCAGTTGGCAGCTAAATTCCTTGAAATAAATACTGCCAAGATATCAAATTAATAATTTGCAATGGACCAATCTTACAAACTGCAAAATATTTTTATATTTATAGTCTACACTAGCTATAGCCCGCGGCTACACTCGCGTGGATTAAATTATCAGTAAAATTATTTCATGTTAGCTATGTTTTCCAAATATCTTGTCAGTAATATAAAGACTAATATTAGGATAGACCTTAAGTAAGATTTGAAAATTGTCGGGAAGGCCGGATAAAATCAGGTTGAAATAAAACAAACATTGGAATAATTTTTTTCTCCAATATTTTCGTATGGATTTTATTCTATGACCTATGAATCAAGTTAAAGATATTAACAAGTTTGACACGGTCAAGTGGTTGGTTTCAACTTATTACAGCGGAGTATAGCTCTCCGAATCTCTATAATATTCTTAAGTCTTTTCAAGACTATAAAACAAATCTCATGTTGAAAAGTCATCTGCAGACGCGTTTCGAGATCTATCCTCATCAGTGCAGCTCTGCTCTTATGAATTATAAAATGGAAAACACTTACATTAGTTTGAAACCATGTGTTTGGCTGTCGATACTAGGTTATGTTTTGACATGTGTGTGGAAAGACCTGAACTTAGTTTCAGTTAAATTTTTTAATTAAAACTAATTTTGTGATTTGTTTCATGTGATTGTTTATTTATGACTATAGTTTCACCAACACATTGGCATCTTCAGATTAACTACAAACGTTTATCTATTATATATATATATATATATATATATATATATATATATATATGTATATATATATGTATATATATATGTATATATATGTATATATATATATATATATATATATATGTTGTATTTGAGGTTTTCTCGGGGATTCCGCGTTGATGTTGAGGGTTGGTTCTGAAAAGAACCGGATTCTCGACGTTTCGGCGAACTAACATTCGCCATTCTCAAGAGATATATGCGTCCGTGCGGGTCAACGGTTAGACGCATACTTAGACGCAAACGGTTAGACGCATACAGTATGCGTCTAACCGTTGACCCGCACGGACGCATATATCTCTTGAGAATGGCGAATGTTAGTTCGCCGAAACGTCGAGAATCCGGTTCTTTTCAGAACCAACCCTCAACATCAACGCGGAATCCCCGAGAAAACAATACAACACAGGTATCTATGCGAGAAAACCTCAAATACAACATATATATATATATATATATATATATATATATATATATATATATATATATATATATATATATATAAATATATATATATATATATAATAGATAAACGTTTGTAGTTAATCTGAAGATGCCAATGTGTTGGTGAAACTATAGTCATAAATAAACAATCACATGAAACAAATCACAAAATTAGTTTTAATTAAAAAATTTAACTGAAACTAAGTTCAGGTCTTTCCACACACATGTCAAAACATAACCTAGTATCGACAGCCAAACACATGGTTTCAAACTAATGTAAGTGTTTTCCATTTTATAATTCATAAGAGCAGAGCTGCACTGATGAGGATAGATCTCGAAACGCGTCTGCAGATGACTTTTCAACATGAGATTTGTTTTATAGTCTTGAAAAGACTTAAGAATATTATAGAGATTCGGAGAGCTATACTCCGCTGTAATAAGTTGAAACCAACCACTTGACCGTGTCAAACTTGTTAATATCTTTAACTTGATTCATAGGTCATAGAATAAAATCCATACGAAAATATTGGAGAAAATAAATAAGGCAAATGTTTGTTTTATTTCAACCTGATTTTATCCGGCCTTCGCGACAATTTTCAAATCTTACTTAAGGTCTATCCTAATATTAGTCTTTATATTACTGACAAGATAATTGGTAAACATAGCTAACATGAAATAATTTTACTGATAATTTAATCCACGCGAGTGTAGCCGCGGGCTATAGCTAGTGTAGACTATAAATATAAAAATATTTTGCAGTTTGTAAGATTGGTCCATTGCAAATTATTAATTTGATATCTTGGCAGTATTTATTTCAAGGAATTTAGCTGCCAACTGAAATAGATAAAGAGTCTCGTCGTGTTAATAAATTTTCAAAATAATTTAGTTCTTTTTTATTTCTTTCTCCGTCGAGAATACAATACAGAATGATAGTTGTTACGGCGTCTGTTAATAAATTATCCACACTTTATGTACGCGATCCTGGACCCGCATATAAATAAACATATTTTGCTGCAAAAATATTGCGGTGAGCCACAGCCGATGGTGTTTGAAATTCAGAAATAATGTTCAACTTCGGATACATGGCCATTTTACTTGGGATAAAACCGTGATAACGCTGCAGCGGAATATTATATGTATATTGATGCGTGTTTTCGCGTAAACAAATATATGTGTATATTTCATGCTGGCTCTTCGTCTCATCTCTTGTGTACTTGTTCCTGATATTCGTGATTACATTCCTATACACAATTACGCAATGTTCTTGGTACTATCAATATTGGTGTCGAATAATTTATTTGCATTTGAAATCGTGTTGATCTTTATATTTAACGAATTTGCATTTTTATATATTTATTACAAACCATATCAAGTATTAGCAGTAACAGTAGAAACTTAACTTAATTATGTTTTATTTTCATTTATCTATAAAGGGTTTTGATCTTATAGTACTATAACACCAACAACTAATATCTACTATAAAACCTGTATGTACTATAAACTATATTATAGTATATACGTACCGAAACGAAAAATTAAATTACTAGACTTTTACAAAATAACGTTTGTTTAATATATAATTATGTAGTAAGAATAGTAATAATTTAGCAAAAATGTTTACTTGTGATTAAAAATCTACATAATATATAATTAGTGATAATACTGATAATATAATTAGTATTTGAATCAAGATCATTTATAATTGTTTGCATTTAATGTTTTTATCTTTTGTTAGTACAATAGGGAATATGCATGTTTCTTTTATATTTTTAATTCATTGTTTACACTTTTATAACATAGTAAAAAATATAAATACTGTTTAAAACTGCTGTATTTAAGTTTAAAAAAATATTTAAAATGGTGAATAATTTTGAGCTGTTTAAACGCCGCCATTTTGCCGCGCTCTGTTGATGACGTCAAATAATATTTATTAATAATTTTGTGCAAAAATACATAGAAAGTATAATAATAAACTTGATAGACCGTGAATAAAATTACATGTGGTTAGTTGTAGCAATAAAATACAGTGTATGTATGCAATTTCCTTTAACATTTGTCCGTTTTACAATAATCAAAAATTATAGGTTATGCTTACATCTCAACATATTTAGGATTAAATGAAGGGTAGAGGCAAAGAACAGGGACTGTCCTAATGAATAGATTCTGAGAAAAAAGCAATTTTAAGTTTAGAAGTTATAATATTTTTATTGAGATAAAAGTATGCAGCAACTTTTACTTAGAAATAACAATGACTTATTATTACGAATATTTATGTTAAAATCCGAGTTTTCAGTTATTGACAACCATCTTACAAAATGTACAAAACAAGGAATGTCCTTGGCGCCACAAACAAAAATAATGAATGTCAAATTTAGACATCGGCATCTTTGGTTTTTGAATCATATTTTAGTGTTTCATAAAATAGTTGTGTTTCTCTTGCACAAAATGGCATTAGACCATTAAAATCTCTGTATTTTATTTCGCTTATGGGTAAAAACTTTTTATATGCAAAATCTGGAAGTTCTAACTCAATGTTAGTGACAGGATTAAAACAATTAGAATCGTCGTTTTCTCCCAAGTGCCATTGTAATTTTCTCTGTGCAGCACCACATAACCATGTTCTTTGGAAACCATTACTTCCCTTTGCTTTTGACCATTTGAATTTCGACCATTCTCTTACTACTTCTCCTGGAGCAATGTTAATAACTTTGAAAGGTGACAGTTTTGTCCTTGAACTTTTAAGCAGTTCATACCAATGAAATGGCAATTCCATTTCAGATTTAAGATTAATCAAATCCATATTGTTATCGCACTCAAGATAACTGTGCCATTTTATGGGAAAGGTTATTTTTATGGAATTTTTAAATTTAATTCATGAGTGATAGTACGAATGAACCTAAGCCTGGTATAATTTTTGTGTTGACCCCCACAGAAATCACAAAATATAGCAAGATCTCACAAAATTATTCACACAAGAATCATAAAATATAGCAAGCCTTACTGCTTTGTCCATGTGGCTAGTAATAAATTCAAATTAAAACGAAACCACTTCATTAGATCCTTTCTTGGTACATGTTTCAGGATAGGAATTAAAATAAGACTGTCCAGTCCCCAGATTTTGAATATTGAATGGGTAGATAGATAATTGTTTCTTGTAATAAACATCATTTGTTGCTATATTTGGAAGAGAAATATTTTTTTGGTCGATACCTATTGCTACATAATCTTTCTGATTCCTATTTTGGATTTTGGTTCTCCTTTTCCTTTCATAAAGAACATGAGCTTTTGTTAGATGAAGTATATTCAAAATTTATTGCTGTTTTAATTCATCGAGTTTCTTTTCTTCCTCAATTACCTTAACCTTGGCTAAATAAGTCTCGCAGGAGCTGCATGTATCCATTCTCGGATATACAAAAGCTTAAGTATGTCTAAGTATGCGTCTAACCGTTGACCCGCACGGACGCATATATCTCTTGAGAATGGCGAATGTTAGTTCGCCGAAACGTCGAGAATCCGGTTCTTTTCAGAACCAACCCTCAACATCAACGCGGAATCCCCGAGAAAACAATACAACATATATATATATATATATATATATATATATATATATATATATATATATTTATATATATATATATATATATACCAGGATGTGGTTTAGCATATTTGTAGAAGTGGTGATTGGTGGAGAAATTTCTCCACTGAAAGAATGAAAGGTAGCAGTTCGTAGCCCAATATATGGATTTTTGCCATGGTGCCATGACTGACTACACACGTGTGCATTCGTGCATTGTCTTGTTGGAACAGCACTTTTTTCTTCGCCAAATGCGGTCGTTTTTGCTGAAAATCAATATAGAATCAGTCCAAAA
Source organism: Phosphuga atrata (assembly GCA_944588485.1). Taxonomy (NCBI): domain Eukaryota; kingdom Metazoa; phylum Arthropoda; class Insecta; order Coleoptera; family Silphidae; genus Phosphuga; species Phosphuga atrata. The sequence goes on from OX155894.1 coordinate 32,218,547, forward strand.
GCTCTGAATAATATTTGCCGGTGATGGTATTACACTTTCCAAGGTAGTCGATGTGAATTTCATCGTGGGCTACAGACCCACCTTTGCTTTCTTTGGTGTACGTTCACACGCAGAAACCCACTTTCTTGATTCTTCCTTGGTCCCTGGTGTGTTGTGATGGATCCATGTTTCGTTCACTTCACAAGTTGTTACACGGTTGCGCGTATGGTCGAGTGTGAGCAATCGCTGCACCCATAGCTTTTTCATGTTCGAAAACTCATGTAAAATGTAACCGCTTTATTCTCCTATCGTCGAATTTCATTCCATGGACGATATTTGGCGTAACGGCCTCTTTTGGGCGACTTGAATGTTCGGCGTCATTTGTGCTGGTATGACCACAATGGAACTCAGTAAACCATTTCTTAACCATTGAAATAGATGGTGCAGTGTCCCCATAATATTTATCGAGCCTTTCTTTGGTTTCGGTGATGGCTTTTTTAACGCAAAAAATAATGCTTAATTAGTAAACAAAATGCACTTTCTTCCATTATCGTTAAAATTCAAGAGGTTGTCTGCTTTCAATGGCAACACAAACGTAATGATGCAGCTTGCCATTAAAGTTTCTGCGCAGGAAACTCAAAAAGTGACTAACTTATCAAACTGCACTAGGTACGATAACAAGGGATTTTTGGGTTGAAAATTGTATGGTTTCTTAAAATTTCCTGACTAAACTGAAAATATCTAGAAATGAACATCAAATCAGTACTATTTTATTTAATAAGTAATATTTAACACATTTATAATCTGCAGATGATTTCAATGTAAAATGTAAATCCATCGCATACAGCTACATGAAAGGGGATCTTGGGCTATTTTTAATGGCTATTATGTAACGTCGTCGGTGTAGATACCTATCCAACTTTCTGCATTTAATTGATACATAAACCAGTGTGTAAGAAGAACTTCAATGTTTACAATTACAATGTTTACTATTTTATTATAAAATATTTATTTTGGAATCGTCTACGGATGAAGAATCGTAATTATAGATTTCCTTGCGGTCTCACGAAGTCAAGTCTAAAAATAAATGTCTTTGTACGAGATTGGAGTTAGCAAGGTATATATGAAATGTCAAGTTGAATACAATTCAAGCCGTTTTTGTCCTAAAATGTAATTCTGTGTATATAGAACGAGAAATGTTGAAGATTTTTTTATGTATACTAAACTTGATACGTTAAAAGATTTCAAGAATACGAATATGCTATCTTTAATAGGTTTTTTATGGGGAGGAAAAGTTATGTTTTTTTTAGAATCAAAATGAGATTCTGTATCAAAATGAAATCTAACTTTTACGCATTAGATATGTTATATTGCCTTTTGGGGGTAAAAAATATGTTCAAAGCAGGAAAACCAATAAAATTCTATCAGAACAAATCAAGCACAAATCAATAATACGGATAGTAGCTCAAACGTATTTCCCCTTTTTGAACCGGAAAATATATTTATAACAATATAATGACATATACTTATATTAAATATTTTTATTTAAATCTCAAAGTCGAGGGGGCAAAATATATATGTTATAAATTAGCAAATATTTTTGAAATTTATTTTTATTAATTAATTTTTTTATTGTATTATGTGTCTTTTTTAATTGTATTTCACTATTTCTCAAAACTATTTCCTACCTCTAATAAACAGAGTGTTTGTCAAACAATTACGCTTTTTAGCAGAAATTTTTCCTTACTTGTCCGATAAATTTCACATCAATTTATTATTAACCCCTTAATGCAATTAAAAAATCAATTTTTAATTTGAAATATTTTGTAACCTAACTATATAAAATTACAGTTTAAGCAAAAGAAACGTAAATTTAATTGTTTTTTAATATTTAATTGCACTCCTGACACCTGTATCTCGTTTCCTTTCTTATTTTCTTTGCTCTTTCATTTATTTTTGAGCTGCAAATTGCACAATTTCTATGTGGAACACCTTTTTTTCCGTGGGGATATAAAATCTGGGTAATGTCTTTCTGATAGACGTAATGGTCCGGGTCGTTTTGGTCCTCCTGCCATTTTGGAAAATGTGCTGGAGTGATATTTTTCAATCATTTGTTCTATAAGTTTTGAACGAAAATCTAAATTAGCCATTGTTCCGCCATTCGCTTTATACTAAATAAATGAATTGTACACAAGATCCACTATATAGATCCACTATATGCATGAAAATTTGTTTATAACTTTTTTCCTGATTTTTTTTACAATCTGGTAGTCTTGTAGATGCTGATCGAAGCGATCAACTCCTCCCTTCGTGTTATTGTAATCCACAACTAATTTTGGTTTCATTATTACATTTTCTTCTTTATCTTTTGTAGTACTTTTTCCGGATTATGTATTGTCGAAAGCAAATTTACTACTTTTTGTCATGCAAATTCATTACCATCACTTTTCGCCTTTGAATTACTATCGATTCTCCTCTCGATTTTTGTCTTTGAAAGTTGATCTATTAGATCGGAGCGTTACATATAAATAGGTTTTTTTCGATATAAGAAAATCGGCTAATTGAGGCGTGGTATAATAATTATCACCTGTGAGGCAATAACCCATGTGTAATAAAGAATCCGCCAACGATAACACTACCTGAGATGTAATGGGCATATCTTTATATTATATACGGCTAATTGTGGCGTGGTATAATAATTATCACCTGTGAGGCAATAACCCATGTGTAATAAATAATCCGCTAACGATAACACTACCTGAGATGTAATGGGTATATCTTTATATTCTTGAGATATTATAGTTCCTTTGCCTGTATATATTATAAATGAATATAAATACTCAGTTTTCGCTTCACACAGCATGTAAAATTTTATTTCAAAATGAGATCGTTTCAAGGGTATGTATTGTACAGATCCAAATGTACCTTTGTACAATAACAAGCTTTCATCCACACTTATTTCTCTTTCGGGTATGTAGAAGAAAACATTTTATTTATGTCATCATATATTGGCTAATTTTTTTCAATTTAGGATTTGGATGATTATGTGGATCGTATTCTTCACTATTAGAAAAGAGCAAACTATATTTCAATTACTGTTGAAACTTCACTACAAATTCAGAGATAATACCAGAAAATAACACCGATGTACTCCTGAACAAATGTTGTATGGTTAGAAATATTATATCGTACGGCACATAAACGAACTTAAAATAATTGAATAAAGAAATTTAAACTTTGCCCGTGACATGCACGGAGCTGCAACATTTGAATTAACATAAGAGCACACTGCAAGTGTATATCACGGAGCTGTGCGTTAAGTGGTTAAATCATAATGAATGCTGAAAGAAGACAAAACACGAAAATCTCCAACGAGGTACGTACTATTATTATCAGAGTAATAAACGATATCAGTTCGGCAGTCCAAATAGGACGGCGAAGTGTTGGGCATCGCCCCAAAAAATTTACTCCATAGGAACACTAAAGGACACTGAAACAAATAAAAACCAAATTGTTGGAGCCAAATTCACAGCTTACCGACCATTGACAAAACGAATTTCACTATTGTGTAAACCGCATTTCTTTTGTGCCAGAAAGGCTGGATACTATAAACACCCCAGATACTATTCCAAGTTGGTTTGATGCTGTTCAATACAGGGCTCCTCGGGAACGGAGCTATAAGTTTTGAACGAGTAAAGCAAAACTAAAAATTTGACGATCACTAAGGAGTGTTACAACTACATTCTTAGATAGTTTAAAATTTCCATGCTACGTGGAGTTGTGATGACCACCCCAAAATTTTTAGATAGCAACCCCGGTCGAGTTTCACCTTGTTCCTCGAGTTTACATTTACCATATTTTCTTGTCCGCGTTTAGTATAAGATAACTTACTCGATACCATGCCTTGACGGCAATTCTTCTAACCTTCACTTCAAGATCTTCAATAAAATTTGCATAGACCACCATATTCATATCATCAGCAAATATTATGCTATCCACATACATACATTTAACATGTGTTGGGAGGTCGTTCACAAACAAGAGAAATAATAGTGGTCTGAACACTTACAACTAATTTTCTCTCCATAAGGAATCGAATCGAATCAATCCGGAGAACCTTCACTTTAAGATCTTCAATATAATTTACGAAGCTTACTATATTCATATCGTGCTCCTCAGTATTGTAGTTTATTTCCGGTCGGGGAGGCAACAACTAGGGCGGTTTTCAATAACCGCCAGGGCTGCTCACCCTGAATGAATGCGAAATATGCGATACTGGGAAGGTTCATGCTAAAAGCCTAAGTGGAATAGGGGGTTTAGTGCGAGCTTCCTCCAAAACGACCACTACCATATTCATACCACCCACCTTCACCCACCTTTCACCCACCTTCAAAGCCAGGTTAAACTTATCATCTGAGTCCCTTATAAAATTATGAATCTATTCTTCTTCTAAAATCTTCGACTTTTTAGGTGCATAGACCTGAGATACCCGTTTCAATAAAGCATGAAATTCGTGGTATTTTGACATGTCTACAACCTTATATATACATAAACAGCACCTCAACATAAAATATGTCGTCCATAAACTTGAAGGTTTGTACTTCTTAAGTTCTAATTCAAAGTAAGTAAAACATTTTCTGTTACGACTGTAATATTATTTTTGGCCCCCTGAATTGTAAAGCTAGCTTTGACATCGTGTATACGTCCAGCGAAACTAGATTTTTACACACAATATTGCAAAGTACGGCAACGATGCGGTAAAGTGACCAGTACATTTTAACCTTTCAGGGACACTTAAAAATAAATTAAGTATATGACAATAAAATCTAATGTAGAAAACGCTACTTTACACCATATTTGTCAGGATAATGTAGAAAATAAGAGTGATTTTTTAAATTTTACTGTGCGTCTGACATTTGGAAAAATGACATATTATGTACCTAATAAATTTGAATTAGTAAAAATGAAAAAGTTTGTAAGTACCAAAATTAAATAATTTCCAACATTGTAATTAATCTTAATCTATGTTTCTTAAATAATAATTGTCAAAAAATCTGCCAAAAAATCTTATACAAATTTCGTGCCGAAATGATTTTACAATGCACCAGCAAATGGGAAACTCGCCCTTCAGGCTCGTTCCCCAAAAGAGCTGTTGCATTGTAAAATCAATGTTTCCGCACTCTAATGTAAATAACTATTTCATTGCACCACTCATTAAATGTACTGTATTGCTTTTCGTATTGCGGACATGATTTGTTTGGCAACCAATTGCTTACTGTATTTACAACAATTTGCTGAATATCAGGTGAGGTACACGATAATTTTTCACATATAATGATATATTGTAGTAGTAATTTATTTACTTTATATTTACTTTTACATTAATTTCAACTGTCAGTGAAATGTCAATTATCAGTGTTACCAACCACCATACAATTTTCTAAATATGTATGGGCGATTTTCTTATTTAGAAATGGCATAAAAGGCCGCAAAATAGCGTCCATTAGAAAACTCGCTACGATCGTCGTTTTCTTGGACGCGTGCTGAAAAATCGCGCTTATTGAACTCGTTCTTTAATATTCCATTAAGTGAGATTTCTGTACTCCTTTTCTACTTGCCTAGAGATTGGTTTATAATAGCCCATGCATCTCAATTCAATTTTATATAGAAAACGTAGCAAATCAAAATAAAATAAATATGTTAAAGCACTAATAATGCAGTCTACTGCATACACAATATAACTATCTAGTGACCCCCAATTTAATGACCAAATTTAAATTTAAAGAAAACAAAATGAACCAATTTGCAGTTGACTATCAAGATTTACGCAACACAATTTAGTTCAAATAGTTGTGTCTATTAAAGTTTGCGCAGCACAATTTTGTTTATTTAATTTTGTCTATCAAGTTTTACGCAATCAAGTGAGTAATATGTATATTTTCCATATTTGTATTCTTTAATAAAGGGTGGCAAATAAAGAGTGTCCTGATTTTAAACTGAAATTATCAGAAAACGAAGTAAGCTGGACATCAATTGTTTTGTTGAACATTATACAGCAACATCTAAAGAATATTTGGTACTTACGTACTAACGCTACCAAAGCTACAGATTTGAACAAAATGGATCTGAATGAACCTAATCTAACCAGATTAGGTTATAACGGAGCAGATAAATCCAGACCACATATCGCGCGGTAGCGCGACATCTCGATCCGAAATAAGAAAAAATATTGGATAAGGGTTAGATTAGGTTATATAATGGCAGATAAATCCTCACTAACAACATATCCTCCTCAACCACATGTCGCGCATTAGCGCGAACTCTCGCTGCGGTGGCATTAATATGTAAGTACCGAATATTTTAACATTTGATATATTAAAGTAAAACTACTTTGGATGCGACTTAGGAGTAAATAATGAGACAGGAGTCCTGACAGGACACTGGAGACTTAGAAAACACCTCAAGGCCCTTGGCCCTAGGAGTATGACGGATGCAGATTCTATGGTTCAGCAGAGCAAACCCCCCATACATCTGATCAAAGACTGAGGAGCACTGCTCCGCAAGAGACAGATGTACCCCGGGGCTCACTGCCTGAACGCAGAGTTGCATTCCTTGAATCCCACCCAGATCCTGAAACTCCTAAAGGAATCAGGATTAAAGGAGGGGCTCTAAATGGGTAAGTACACCAACGCTTAGAGGAAAAGGGTGGGGTACAATAGATCTATAAAGGTCGCTGTACAAGTCGTCACACCATATCTACATTCTATAAGTAAATAAGGCCGGACGGAAATAACGTTAAGCAAAGTCTACATTCTGCTTACACAGTTTCCGTTTTTGACAATTATAAATTTTGAATCAATAGATATCGCCTGAAAATATAAATGTGTTTTCATGAATATTAAATTGAAATAGATAATAAAATTTTATTTAATTTATATATATATATATATATATATATATATATATATATATATATATATATATATATATATATATATATATATATTTCAAGCTTGCAAAGTATCTGTGTATCCGTGTATCCGTTCCATGATTGATATTTTTTCTTTGTAAACTACGCAAAAAAAATCTCGCGAGTTTGCGTCTTTTAATTGATACGAAAAGCAGGAGCCAGTTTAGCGTAAACCGCCTTTTTGTCTTTTTATCCTCTTCAAGTTGATTCTAATTAGGCAAATCCGACGATGGTAATAAGCAAAATCTGGAAAAATCTCATGTTTGAAATATGCAAATCTGCAATTATGCAAATTATTACTTGATAATTAACAAGGAATATGGAAATAAATTTTACAAGACGTTTCTAATATTTTTTCCACAAAAGATTATATCATAATAAGCGAATAAAGTCGCGAGTCGCGAAATGCTGCGAGTAAAGTTACAAATAAATTACAAATAACAATCAAAGTAAATGCGGTTTAAATACTTTAAAATAGATTATATTTATCTCTTCTGTGTTCCTGTACTAGCAAAACAAATTAATTTTTATCGCCGGCTTCTTGACTAATGCACTTAAGCTGAAAGTGCACTTGGAATCTTACTATTTGTTTATTTTGCTTTCTTAGAATTTAATCTAATTTTCGTAGGTAAACTACATTCAACCATTAATCTCAAGATATTACATATTACACAATGAATGTTTATTTGACAATACATTTGAATAATAAATATGAATTATTTTATAATTCTTCTAACTCTGTTGTATAGTCCTGTTTCTCTTTTGTAGTTAGTTTATTCTTATCTGACCCTTATCTATCAATTTTTGTCTGTTTAAAGAATCAATAGAATTATTTATAAAAATGAATATAACAATATAACATTTTTTAATTATCTAAACTAATTATAAATAGTTGTTTCGTTATCTATTCAGTCTTCTATTGTTTCTCTCTGTTCATCAACAAAATTACTTTTCAATTATCTAATATATCAATAAATATTCATTTAACAGTAATTCCTGTTGCTTTCTCTTTATTTTCTCGTTTCGACAATACAAATTAAAAACATGTTTGTGTAAACAAGAGAAAGAAACGCAATTTTTCCATTCGGCAAAAAATAAAAAAAATAACTCAAGAATTTTCCACTTTATTCAATTCAATTACATTACAAATCCTCTAATATGATTTTACCTGCGGGAGAAACCTTGAAAATCCAATATTTGAAGGTGCCCACATATGATTTTGATTTCCTGCGATAAAACGATTTTAATCAACCCTTCACCCAACTAATCAACACGAAGTTTACTAAATTATAAAGCACATAAACAGAAATTGCTTAAATTAAAAGTGAACAAGTGTGTATAAATTCTGTTTACGAAATATATTTATATTATTGGCGTTGATAATAATCTTTGAAGTGCGAGGCTGAAACGTACACTGCGGCAAGAAATGTTTATTGAATAATTTTATTACATAATCATAAGCATTGGCACTCAAATTCATTACACGCTCATTTGTTTTAACTGTAATTGAATTATTGCAGCACACTTTTTATTATTCCATTTTGTAAGCAGCGCACGTCCATTCAATTAGATATTCAAGCTGTATACCAAGTCCTATTACATTATTATTCTCTTGTGAATTTCCGTATTAGCTATATTAATTTTTACAAGAATTTCTACAAATACAAGAAAATCAACATTAATTTCCTAATATATGTAGTATAATTTTTAATACAAACATCGTGTAATAGATATATAATAATTAAACTGCAATTATTAAATGTAAATAGAAAATATTTAATAAATGAAACAGTCTTAATTAAACCAGATTGTCTTAAAATAATGTCATTATATATTTTTTAGAGAGAAATAGTAATTTAATGAGATCTAAAGATCAATTTATTAATGTCATATTATTTATAAATAGTTGTTTATTAATAAATCAAATTTGGTTTAAATATCATATACTAATTATGTCCAAATAAGAAGTAAAGAAAATAAATTTTTAACAAAACCTGTCAATTAAAATGAAAATCGATTTAAAAAATATTTATACCAAATAAGTAGAAACTAAAAAAATAATTCTTTAATATACCAATATTACCACTTAAATAACATAATACTTAAGATCTGTCAAAAACTTTATTCAACGTTGGCATTTTAATTAATGTAACGATTAAATATTTCCTGCCTTAGAATTTAATTAGACCAATTGCACTTGAAGAAAATAACTATTTGTAAGACCGCCGCACGAAATGTCTTGGAAGATAATTGATGATGGAAACTAATCAAATTAAAAGCAGTGATTTTTCAGAAATTAATGTACTTTGATTGATAAAGGTTGTGTGCTGAATACTAAAATGTTCTGAAGTTGATTCAATTCTCCATTTGTCTAGAATAAATTTCTTGAATTAAAAAATATAAGACATTTTATGGAATAATAATGAAATCTATATATAACCACATGTTCGAATGCAAAAGACAAATGTTTCTTATATGCACTTTAATATGAATTTTAATTTCATTTACAAGTTATACGCATAAATCTTTGACAAACTTTTTATACTTTCTAGGGTTCCGTACCGAAAACGGAACACTTATAGAATCACTTTTTTGTCCGTCTGTCTGTCTGTCCGTCTGTCCGTCCGTCTGTCTGCCTGTCTGTCTGTCAATACCATTTTTCTCAGCAACGCGTAGAGGTAACAAGTTGAAATTTGTATCAAATACTCGGGTCTGTGGTCTCTTTCAGCTATGAAAAAATTACTTGTAAACAAACTTGTATGTCAACGCGATCAAAAGATATGACCGTTTATGTCGCATATTTTGCGATTTTACAAGGGAATCAAAACCAATTACTACTTCCGTTGTATCTACTTATACAACGGTACTTCCGTTGACCTAGAATCGTGAAATTTGGCAAGAAGCGGTGTCTTACAGCACATGTAAAGGGGAAAATCTGAAAACCGTAAATATGTAGTTTAATTACAAGAAAAATGCGAATTTACTATTAGAAACTTATGAAAAATACACCAATGTGTTGCGTGGTATTGTCAGGTAGCAGAAGCATATGGGTTGCATACAGTTAGGTCCTTTCGGTTAGGTCCGAAGGTTAAAAAGTATGTGTCGGCACCAAGCTGTTATTCTAAATTTTCTTTGTTTATATTCGTTATGCATTTCATCACGTACGCTCTATATACATAATATATACAGGGTATATATTATGTCTAAATTTTGCTTGTTTATAATCGACATGCGACATACTCAAGTCCCGTAACATCCTGTATATATTATATTTCGTATAATTTTTGTTTATAATCTACATATACTTAAATCACGTACGCCCTATATTTATTGATAGTCAATTGCCCAAAAGCAGTCAATTGAACAACTGAATGTTAAGAGTATCGAAATAGATCTAGAAATAGTAAATATATTAGTTTATAATAGATCTAGAAATAGTTAGATCTTAATATAAGTTAGTGAATAAGTGTAATACTAAAATAAAGTTTTCTTTTTATAAGTTTAAAAATATTCGCGTTATTTAAAAAAATACCCTGTATACCTTTATACAGGATATATAGATATAAAGGCAAAATTAGTAAATAAGTGTAATACTAAAATAAAGTTTTCTTTTTATACGTTTAAAAATATTCGCGTTATTTAAAAAAAAATACCCTGTAGGGGAGACTGGGGCAGGTTTGAACATGGGGCACCTTTGAACATTTTGAATTTCCCTGAAATAATTATTATTTCTATTATTTTGTCAACTCTGGTAGTAAATGACAAGCCAGCTGGTATTTGAGCAGCCATCTCTTGTAACATCAGAATGTCTGTTTTTTCCACGGTGAACTTTTGTGTATGTGTTGTTGAGAAGTATGTTTTTGTTTCTACAGTTGCAAGGATTTTTGAATAACATATTATCATAAAACCACTGTTTATTTATTGCACATAATAACCAAGTAAGTACACTATTCATCTATAGTTGTAAAACTTGAATATTCTTTATATTTTTTTTGTAATTTATGAGTTTAGCGGTGTTGTTATGTGGGGCACTTTTGAACAAAGTCTAGTGGGGTACATTTGAACAGTGTCCAATAGCCCCTTATCTTGAGATAAACTTATTTTTTGTTAAAATATAGTTTTTGGATACCTTGGAGAAAGAACATTCCAAACAACTGATGAAACAGACTGCCACAGATGTAGAGCAAATAGAAAAAAACGTTCCCCAACCTTCAACTTCTAAGAAAACATATCCATCCAACAAGTAAACTTGTTGATGATAGTATAGTAGTTGGAAATTTTGTTATTGTTATGTACGAAGGACAGCTATACCCTGGGAAAATTACCAAACAATTAGATGCTGATTTGGTACTTGTCAGTGCTATGATAAGAAAAGGCAGGCAATGGGTATGGCCAACCAAGATAGACGAGGTGTCCTATTCTACAACTGAAATAGTTAGCAAAATAGAGGAGCCAGAACCGATCAGTGCTGGACATCGTGACATATTCAGTGTGCCAGAATTGGATAAAATGCTTGGGTACTATTGATTCATTTTTGTATAGACTTTTGTTAGCAGTACCAAAACTGACAATTTTATATTTGGCTACCTACTTGATTTTTTAATTGTGTTCAAATAAATTTATTTCAAACATTTTAATGCTAATAATTTTTGTTTTAATAATAATTATTTTATTTAAGTGTAATAAAAACCACTTGAACTAGTTTTGGGACTATTTTCTCCAATATATTTGAGGTTGACTATTGGTGTTCAAAAGTGCCCCATGCCTGTTGAAAGGTGCCCCATACATGGGGCACTTTTGAACAAAGGGAGAGGCTTGCGTTAAGGCCAGTTTATGGGAAACAGAATCACTATTTTCATGGGTTGACAATTTTAAGAGGTGGCTTAAATTATAACTTACGAGGGCAGTGCATTTTGGTGTATTAAATATATAAGGCGGAATAACAACTATATAAAAACTAAAAACTGTTCAAAGGTGCCCCAGTCTCCCCTATACCTTTATACAGCGTATATAGATATAAAGGTAAAATTGAGCAGTAAAAACAAATAGTGAAGTTCCAGAACACCTAAACACTCATAGTGAATGGGGGATGTATGGTAATAAAATATAGGGTAGAATTCCATCGCACGACAGCGACATCTTGAGGTTATGCTTGCAGCGGTACTAAGACTTGTCAAGTTAACTGAATGTGCTTGCTACGCCCTCCACAAAAAAAAGATACCTTACTTACAAGTTTGTACGGAACCCTCGGTGCGCGAGTAACAACTCGCACTTGGAGGGTTTTTTTAAGTATATTTCAAGTTTTTTTTAAGAAAAATACAAAATGCTTCGAACTAAGAAAATTGAAACACAAAACAAAAATTGCAATAGAATAGAATAATGAATTTTTTACCGTTCACAAGTTGATTGAGCAACATCAGCTTGATAAAATCTGTATAAGTTTGTCGTAAGTCGAGGAATGTCTTGTAATAAAGTAGTTTTTTTAATAAAGGCTTCCTTGTTTTCGTGACCTGATAAACAACAATTACATTATTTGAAATCAGATTTATATTGTTTTAAAATATTCATTAAGAATCTCTTAAATATACTCTGTGACTGAAAAATGCAAGGAATTTTTATGAAGATGGAAGCCATGTGCAGTTTTCTATTGAGCGGTATGTGTAACACACATAGTGGGGGTTACGGCATGGAGTAGTATTGTTTATGGAAGTAGTTGGTATTCATCCGAGGCAATATGAATGCCCTCCGATATGTCGATGGAGTGGTAGAACCCCATATCCTTCCATTCCTCGAAGAGCTGGAGAACACGATTTTCAAACAGGATAATATCCGTCCCCACATTGCAAGGCATTCTATAGAACGTTTCGAAGAGACTAAAGTCAATATCTTGCCGTGACCACCCAGATCTTCCGCCTTTCGCCCATCGAACATGTGTGGGACATGATGGGTAAAAGACTCAAGCAATTACCCTATCCTCCACAGACACTAGAAGCTCTCCGACATGAACTTCAAATTGCCTGGAATGCAATACCTCAGGGAGAGGTATTGCATCGCAATATATCGGTACCGCAGAGAGATACCCATTGGAGAGAGAGAGAGAAATCCATGCCAAGAAAGGTTTGGGAGAGTGTTACTTTCTTTGAAATCTTATTCAATTACTACCTTTGACTAGTAAAACATTTCTGCCAAGTTTGGTACAAAAACTCTTGCATTATTATATCACAGAGTATAAGTGTCTTCATTAGAAATATATGCGTGTCAAAAACAAAAATTAGAATAGATTAATAACTTTTTTATTATGATCGCGAGACCGATTATCACCTACGGTTCAGTCGTATGGTGGTACAAAACAAAGGAAATAAAGACCCAAAACATGCTACAAAAGCTTCAACGGCTTGCGTGCTTGAGTATAACAGGAGCGACGCAATCTACTCCAACCACAGCAATGGAAGTTCTGTTAGACCTACTTCCACTGCACAAACAGGTAGAAAAAGGTCTTCTCAGTGCTCTGAGACTAAGGTGTACATTGCCTATTCAGAGACACATGAAAATAAGGAAATCGGAGAGAAATTTCTGAAGCAGCCCTGGGACGCAATGTCTACAGAATACGACTTTGACACAGCCGTTGAAGTGGTCATAAATGACCGCCAAAGCAGTGTTCAAAGAATCGAAAACCTAAAAGACAAAGCGTCCATGTGGCATACCGACGCATCAAAAACTGGTGGGGGTACAGGAATTGGCATATATAGCCGGAGTCACAGGGAGTCCACGGCATTGGGCCAGGCTCCCACGGTACTACAGGCTGAAATTATAGCCATTGAAAGATGCGCACAAATATGCCTAAAGAAACGTCTTAAAGGAGTGCAAATCTACATCCTAACGGACAGCCAGGTAGCTCTAAGGAATTTAGAAGCCCACAACTTTAATTCCAAAGTAACCAGGAACTGTAAACAAACCCTAAAGCAACTGGTGAAAGGTAAAAGACTCACGCTAATGGGGTCACCGGGTCACCAGGGCATATATGGGAATGAAATGGCCGACGCACTCGCCAAAAACCGGGCCGAGGCTCCCTTCTTGGGCCCGGAGCCAACTTGTGGGCTTACAGAGGCCCACTTAAGGCAGGTGGCTAAGAAATGGGAAGAAGAGCAAAAGCAAACCCACTGGAAGAACACGCCAGGACAGATGCAAGCTAAAATGCTCATAAACTAACGCAGCAGTAACGCAGCAGATGCTCAGCTTCTCTAGAAGAGAAATAAGAACTTTGGTAGGCATACTCACAGGACATTGTTCGGTGAGATATCACCTACACAAAATGGGAAAGGCAGAGGAAGTTGCCTGTAGATTATGTGAATCAGATGAAGAAACCGCTGAACACATAATGTGCACATGTGTAGCGCTAGCACACATAAGGCTTGCCCAAATCGGGGTCGCAAGATTGACCACCTTGGAGCTGAGTAGCAAGCCTCTCAGGAATATCTTAGACTTCGTTCACGAAGTTGAATTCCTGAGAGAGTAATTGTAGTAGGTTCAAGCACAATAGATCAAGTTGGTCGCAGTGTAAGTAGGAAAAGATAGTCTGTTCTAGACCCACCGCCACCACAATCATGCGCATGCGCGATGACCTTGACCCCCTAACCTAACCTTGACCTTGACCCCTAACCTGACCTTGACCTAGGAACTTCCTGTTTCCGGTTTCGACTTCCGGTTTTGACTTCCTGTTTCCGGTTTCAACATCCGGTTTCCGGTTTCGACTTCCGGTCGCCATTTTCCGAACTTCCAGATGCGCGGGAAAATTCAAAAATTAGACGCGAGGCGGGAAAATTCGAAATTAGATGCTGGCGGAGGCAAATGAGATGTGTAGTTGGTTGCATATATCAATGAGACTAAATACATGAAACTGGATAGAAGGGCTAGATACATGAGACTAGGCACACGAAGCTAAATACATGAAACTATATAGATGGGGCTAGATACATGGGACTAGATAGACGAGACAAAATACATGAGACTAGATAGACGGGACTAAATACATGAGACTAGATAGACGGGACTAAATACATGAGACTAAATACATGGAGCTAGATACATGAGACTAGACAGACGAGGTTAGATCCATGGGACTAAATACATGAGACTAGATAGATGGGACTAGATACATGGGGCTAGATACATGAGACTAGATACATGAGACTAGTTAGAAAGAGACTAGAGAAACTGAACTAGAATATATAAGGGATTGTTTAATTCAACTAAAATATATGTAAAATTTCTTAAACTTGTCTGTGATTTAGATCGTATTAATTATTCAATATAAATAAAAAAGTATTTCAGCAATTAGGTTTAATTTTGAGTGAGAAATGGAATATATTATTTCTTTTTCAGTTTACGTAATCAGTTTAGTATTTGAAGCTTTTAAATGTATGAGAATGAAATAACATCCAATAATTTTTATTACAACTTCCACGATAGAAAATGTGTATGTAACCACAGGTCTAGATAGGACCGAACGTCTAGCACTGATAACAATCCTGTCTCAACCTGTCTGTAAACGTATGTGAAACAATTAAATTATGAAGTGCGGTCTAATTAATTTCTTGAAATTGCCCCGTGTTTAATTTTATAAACGTAATAAGATTTTAATTTAAACAAAGTTTCAGTATTCGGTTAAGCATAGCCGGATGTTTGTGTATGTCAGTGTAATCAATTTCTTCGTTTTGTTTTTCGTATTTGTGTTTATTTCAATCTACTGTCCTAACCGCCCGACCGCCTACCCCCTCAGTAGATGACGTCATCCGCCGCGACAGATATTGCTAAACTAATTATCTCGATGCTAATTGGCTGATTAACGAATAAATAATTGCAGTTGGCCTTATGCCTCAATTTATATGTAATGGACAACACTAGATAGACAAGACTAGACAGACAAGAATAGACAGTCATGCAGAGAAAATTCAAAATGAGTTGCAAGCAGGTAGCGGGTATACAAGATTGATTGCAAACATATTACGGTTTGATTCAATTGAGATTATAGGATTTAGACCGAACCGGACAGGACTAAACAGACAAGACTAGACAGACAAGACTAGAATAGAGAGACGAGGCTAGGCAGACAAGATTAGACGGACAAGAGGTGGAAAATTCAAAATGAGTTGCGGGGGTAGCGGGGAAACGAGTATACAAAATTTGCTGCAAACATATTACGGCTTGATTCAATGAGATTGTGGGATTTAGACCTGACAGGACTAAACAACCAAGACTAGAGAGACAAGACTAGACAGACGGGACTAGATACATGAGGCTAGATAGACGGGACTAAATACATGAGACTAGACAGACGAAGCTAAATACATGAAACTAGATAAGACTGAACTAAAATATAACGTTTAGGATTATATATTGAACATCGATAAAACCCGCTTATATCATTTCCAATCAATTTTCATGTTTACATGAAACAAGTTCAAAATAAAAATTAATTATGTGATATTTCTTACTACCACTTGTTAATTAATATCACTCAACCCCTAGGTAATTAATGTTTTTTATTTTAAATAAAAGGATGTGCCATAAGAAAATAATATATTTAAGCATCCACACATTCATATTTTTAATTTCATTAAAACATATTTATAACTATGAAACTTAGGATTTTCTAACGGTATTGCTGGCTATATTATAGTTATCTACATTTCCATCAGATATCGATGTTGGAAACATCTGTGTGAGTACATATTACTGTATCCATTCCGTTCAGTATTTAAACCAACTAAAAAAATAAAAAAACGATTAGAATTTAATATTGAGAAAAAAAAACAAACTAATAAATTCTATGAAAACATCAAAAATACTTACAGGTAAAAATTCAATCTTGTACGCTCGGTTACATTTCCCGGGGAAGGTCTGCAGTCCTCGGTATACCAATGCACTACCGTTGTTGACGATCTGTCGCGCGTCTTCAACTGATATCTTCTCAGCATATCGTGTTGGTAGAAAAACATAAACGTCTTCGCCTCCGAATTTAATGCTTGCTAGTAGACTCTTCCCATACTTTGTTTCAACGTTTTTTAGTTCAACCAGTTTATATGGGATGTCTATGGTTAAGTCACACACCCTTTTCACGGGCGTCTCAGGAAAATCCACAGAATTATTTATTTTATTGTATAGGTTCATGATAATTTTTAGGACTGCTTTGTTAGCGATGTAAGTGACGACTAACTGCAGAATATATTTACGAGTATAAAACGGATTTATCGATCTAAATGAAAACCTCAACATCCTAAACAAATATTTTTCTATAGTTCAGGAGTAAAACCGCTACTAATCAACGGTCACACGTGGAATTTAATCAGTTTGTTTACCAAACCAGAATTCTCGTTAAGACTTTAATCTTACATTGAAAACGTATATTCACATTCATATTAAATTATATAAGATATAAATAATTTCCTCAAAACTTTATGAATCTTATATTGAAAAACGTATATCCACATCAAATTATATCAGATATAAATAATTCCTTTATTAAATTGAGGGTAATCGTAAATATTACTCGATTATGACGGCTTCTCTTAAAGCGTTTTCTATAGTTTGAATCTCATAATCCTTAGACGTGTTTCCAAATTTTTGTGACTTTTTTAACAGCCATAATCGTTCAACCAACTCATTAGGATCATTCCATTCAATAAACGAATTAAACGACTCGCTTGCAATTTTCTCGTAGTATCCGCTTGCGACAGCTTCACCATAACTTTCCACCCATCAGCTAAACGGAATAGAAGCAGATATATCACATTACAAAGCAGAGGGGTTCAATTCGATCTAGATCAAAAGGCAGTATGCAAGTTAGATGGTTTATTTAAATTAATTGATTTGATTTAATTGATATTTTAATTGATCGTTTGAAAACCTTAAACTTTGCCGATTATTACAACGAGTGACTGCTACATTTTATAAACCTACCAAAAGATTGTGACATCAACGCTTGAAAACCTACTACAAACATCTTCAGCTAGCCAGCAGTTTGAAAGTGTAGAATATATGTATGAGATATTGGCGCACAACAACTGTAATTTATTTAAAGATATATAATCAATTCGGTAGTGTAATTATTAAGATCGATGTCGACAATGCAGTAGAACTGTTAGTATAAAGTAAAGCACGATTGGAACAAGACATTAAAAAAATTCGATTAAAACGATTAAAATTAACAATTAAAAGATATTAAGATGCTAAAAAGTGCTATCAACTTTTTTCTATTCTGTATATCAACGGATAGGTGTCGTGCTTGCCGTAATCAGTATAAACTACATTTAATGACATATAACATCCAGGGAACTACTATCAATGTGGGAGGCACTTCCATCACATTTTCAAGAAGATGAAGATATAGCCGCCTGCCTACCATGTTACAAACACTACAATCTACCCACTGATGCTGTTCATATTGATGGACCCCCACCACCCCGTTATAAATGTTATAAATGTATTGATGAAAAAAATATTTTGTAATCTGCAATGATTTTTTACTAATTATAATAAAAATAATAATTTAACAATGTATACCGTTTTTCTTAACCATTTTATTCAGCTTCAGGATTACAGGTAAAAATAAAACCAAGTTATTAGTAGAATAAAAATATTTATTTACAATTACAAATAGAATCACTATTTTACAATAAGTCCATATTTTTTAAAATAACACCTTCGATCCTTTACGACAGCTGATGTTAATTAAGAAGATCATCGTCAAATATTACTCGATTATGTCGGCTTCTCTTAAAGCGTTTTCGATAGTTTGAATCTCATAATCCTTAGATTTGTTTCCAAATTGTTGAGACTTTTTTAACAACCATAATCGTTCAACCAACTCGTTGGGATCATTCCATTCAATAAATGGATCAAACGACTTCCCGTTTGCATTTTTTTCATTGAGGTAAGGTATGTTCCCTTCGAAATCATTGTCTGTGAAAACACTTTCTTCATCTTCTTCTCTCTTGTTAAAGCAATTTCTTGGAAATCCTGCAGGGGTATTCTGTTTGGATGTTTGAGAATTACTAATATCAAATCGATGTTCCAATAAATCCAGGTAATTTAGCAACTCTTTAAAGGAGTCAGCTAATATTGAGACGTTTATTCTGTTTTCTTTTATCCCCGCCATTAAGTCATTATCTATAGCATGATCTTTAGATATATCTGCTTCAATATCTGTAGCATGGTCTTTAGATACATCTGCTTCAATATCTTCAGCCACACTTTTATCCAAACTGTTTTCTTCCATTAAGTCATTATCTATAACATGATTTTCAGGTACTTTCGCTTCCACTTTCTTTACTTTACTTTCAATCAAGCTGTCATCGTTTTCCGATTGTTTCGCTCGCTGTACTTTCTTTAATATTATATCTCTAAATTCTTTCGATTTTTCATTTTCAATTACTAGACCATCATTGTCAAGTATTTTGATACGTTTTTCTTTCTGGATTATCTTGTCATCTCGCAAATTTCTAAATGCGGCTTCATTAAGAGTGTCTTGCGATTGTTCTTCGAGATTCACCAGTTTACTCATCTTAGTTACATAATGTTTAGTCGACAAATGGCGATTATATATATCACGACGAGAAAATATTTTTGTACAATACTCGCATACAATTTTAAAGTTTTGGTTGTGACCTCTTTCATCTCTGCGTAAATTTTGAATCAATGAATATCGTTTGGTACACTCGCTACATTTAAACATGATGTATTCACACCAACGTCCAGTATTACAATGGAAGAATGATTAACAATCAAGTTATACAATTCAATAGATAGAGAAGAATAAAAAGTGGATGGAAAGTGGATGTAAGTGGATGGAAAGTGGATGCAAGTGGATGGAAAGTAGATGCAAGTGGATGCAAGTGGATGGAAAGTGGATGCAAGTGAATGGAAAGTGGACGGAGTGGACGGGAAGTGGATGGATAGTGGACGGAGTGGACGGAAAGTGGATGGAAAGTGGATGCAAGTGGAAAGTGAATGCAGGTGGATGAAAAGTGGATGGAAAGTGGATGTAAAGTGGATGCAAGTGGATGGAAAGTGGATGTAAAGTGGATGGAAAGTGGATGCAAGTGGATGGAAAGTGAATGGAAAGTGGATGCAAGTGGATGGAAAGGTTATGTGTAGCGTGGGGTCACATAGACCTCACACCCTGTTTAGCGTGGGGTCACATAGACCTCACACCCTGTTTAGCGTGGGGTCACATAGACCTCACACCCTGTTTAGCGTGGGGTCACATAGACCTCACACCCTGTTTAGCGTGGGGTCACATAGACCTCATAGTTGGGGTAGGTTACAGATGTTAGGAATGAAGCGCCATTAGGGTAGGTTAGCATTAGATTAGTTGGATTAGGTTAGGGTACGTTGTAGGTTAGTTGAGTTAACATTAGGGTAGGTTAGCATTAGATTAGTTGGGATAGGTTAGGAACGAAGCGCGCTTCATTCCTAACCTATCCCAACTAATCTAATGCTAACCTACCCTAATGTTGGGATAGGTTAATTCTATAAAAGTCGAAACCGGAAACCGGAAGTTGAAACCGGAAACAGGAAGTCAAAACCGGAAGTCGAAACCGGAAGTTCCTAGGTCAAGGTCAGGTTAGGGGGTCAAGGTCATCGCGCATGCGCATGATTGTGGTGGCGGTGGGTCTAGAACATACTATCTTTCCCTACTAGTGTAGAAAGGCTTTGCAGCCAAACGACCCCCACAAAAAAAAAAAATATGATCGCGAGTATTTTACACCGCGGTATTTAAACCGCAATTTTTCTGTAATCTCATTTATCAAGTAGACTTATATACGGTGTTTCATAAATGCCCGGCAGATATTCTATGGCGTTTTCTAGAGCCCAAAATAAGAAAAAAGTCTCAATAAAGATGTGTTCGAAAACGATTCTCAACTGAGGTACAGCCCTTATTACTAAATATGAGATACAAAGGTCCGTTCCCAGTATGTACCGCCACTGGCTGGCTATTAAGACTATAATAAGCAGAAACGGTAGTTCGGCACCAGTAACGAGTACATACAACATTTGAATCAATTCAGTTCGTTGCGTCTGAGATATTAGCAAAAATGTTGTGTGGGGTTACCTGGGGCTGTACCTCAGTTAAGAAGCGTTTTCGGACAAATCTTTATTGGGAAATTTCTCTTATTTTTGGCTATAAAACACGGCCTATAATTTCTGCCGGACATTCATGAAACACTCTGTGTATTGTAAAATATTTTTTTATTAAAATATACATAGAATTAAAATGGAATATAAATTTCAAAATTATAGGCGTAGAAGGTGATGATGAAGAAGTGCAGAGCTTGTGCAAACCACGAGGACCATCTCTTTGTGATTAAATTATGACGATAGGCTATCTATCCACACCCATTTCCGTATGATTTTAATCCGCATTGATGACAGTTTTATTGGTTTCTTGTCCTATTTCTATTTTTAAAAGAAGCTGTGCTAATTTTGTTTAGGAACCACTAACATCATTCACTCGTCTTAGAATCCAAAACAAAACATGATACTATTTCTTTGCCCTTGGTTGGAAAAAAATCTGCCGGAATTTCTTACTAACTTCATTTTAGCGTACTGAGAAAACTGCTATAGTAATCATCTGTCGTACGATTTTTATTTGTTTATTCAATCGTATTGGCTGAAACACGAGATACTTACAAAATCTATGATAGGAAATGATAGCAATGCTAGAGTTATCAGTTGTCAATATCTTGATTGGAGAATATTACTTTGAGCAAGGCGGAAACACTAGTGCGAAGTGTTATGAATCTAGAAAATGAATATGTATATGCGGTGTAATTGCCGTCGGCACGACCACCGAAGGATTTAATTAATATTACCTAACTTTGAAATATTGCTTGTTTAAATAGTCAATATTATAAACTCCTTTAAAAGTTTGTACCAAAGCCGAAACACTTGTGCAACCTATTATTATTCTAGAAAAGTGATATATGCGGTATAATTGCAGCTGGGTTTTCCACCTTAGGGTTAGATAAATATTAACTAAATGCAAAAAAATGCTTTTTCAAATATTCAATATTAGATAGTTCTAAGTTTGTATCAAAACGATCCATAATGTCGACACCAGACTCACGACACCAAATAACATATAGAGTCTTCCAATAGGGACTTCCTAATTTTGACAGTTGGTAGTGGCCATACTGTTGAAACTACACCTGTCCAATTGGCTGTCATTTATTCACTCTGATTTGTCAAACCACCATAGACGTATATAGCGTTCAACAACACGAGCAAATGATTGAAAATTGTGTTATCAAAATGGGTGTTCTGTTCGGGTAACTTTCCGCGCCCTGCGGCAATTTTAGGTTGCCATTATCGTCCTACCGAGAGGACTATTAGCAGTGTGGTGGATATCACTTGGGGAATTTTGCGTCGTAAATTGGGCCTACATCCGTACAAAAATTAAATTGACCCAGGACCTGAAGGCAAACGACCATAGACAACGACGTGTGTTCGCTGAATGGGCCTTGGAGCATTTGGAAAATGACCTAATTTTCAAAAAATCATCTTCTGCGATGATGCCCATTTCTGGATTAATGGGTACGTCAATAAACAAAATTGCCGAATTGCGGACTATACCAATCCACATGAGATCTAAGAGCGTCCAATGCATCCCGAAAAAGTCACTGTTTGGTGGCGATTTTGGACTGGCGGCCATCACCGTCAACGGCGAGCGCTATAGGTCGATGATTACCAACTGCATGTGGTTTCAACCGGACGACGCTACGTGCCACACAGTTCTTGTCACATTGGACATTCTGAACGAGCGATTTGAGGGCATGGTCATCTCACGTGGAGGTGATGTGAACTGACCACCGAGATTGTGCGAGTTGACCCCGTTACATTTTTTTTTGTGAGGTTTTCTGAAGTTGCATGTTTATGCGAATAAGCCACAAACCACAGCGGCCCTCAAAACCAACATAACTTATGATCGGTCAAATTCGGCCTGATTTATGAGTCAGAGTCATGGAAATTTGGACATTTCGGATGCGCGCCACCCAGCGAAGCCGCGGCAGACATTAGCAGAATGTTATATTCCACACATAATGGCTTCGATAGGCCTTTCAAACAATTTAAAAATGTCGATGATATCTCACATACACTTTGTTTTATTTAAATTTCAAAGATAGGAAGCGCTTAATGAAAGACCCTTTATATACTATATACGAATATTGCGATACAGTAATAGTATTAAAATAACCGGTTGAATAAAAAAGCAAGGGTTTGTGAGTGATCAACATATGATCAGAGCAGAGAATGGTCTTGATTCAGACAAAGAAAGACTTTCACGGATTTATGTAAATATTTAACACATAAATACTGAAATTACCGAAAGAATACACAGTTAAACTATAACAACGTGAATTACAAAAAAATCATTCTTTTCGTTATTGCAGATCCGAGACATTCATAAAATTGTGTTTACATCTGTAACTGTTGAAAATAAATTCTACATTCCACAAGCTTTATAAAATCTAAAAGTTCGTCGTAAGTCGAGCAATGTCTACTAAACTAGATTTTTTTTATAAATAAAGAGTAATTTGTTTGTTTGTGATCTGTCAAAAAACAATTAAATTACTTGAAATCCGATTTAAATAGTTTAAAAAAAATAATAATTGTTATCTTCAAACAATTAATTTTCTTTTTAAATTATGTGCTCTCATTTGAAAATTACTCATTAAAAAATAAATCATAGATTTTATGTCCTTTACGGAGTTTATAAAATAAAAGCTATAAATTACTACATCTGTTTTCCCTTATTAAAACACATTTATATTTTCGCTGTTCAAACTTATTTTATGAATCTGAATAAAACCCCTCCTTCTAGTTAAAACAACGAACACGTTTTTTATAGTGCCTCGGCTTTTGTGCAAATGAAATCGTTCGATTTGTAAATTGAAAGAATTTTCGTGCTCAACATTTACAATTATTACAGAAAAAAAGTAGAATTTTACAATAGAATCAAATTTACAAAAACGCAAATAATTCAAACTTTTATTATATTATTTATATTCTTTTTTAAATACAATTTGTTGCTCACAATTTTATAGCAATTAACATTTAACAATTAACTTTTAAAACAAAATTTTAATACAAAATACGAAGCGTTTTATACATGAAAACTTGATGAATGAACGAATGCAGTTTCAATTAAACATCCATGGAATACAATTAGAACTATATTAATCCTGTTCCTGCACCCCCCTTTTTATTAAAAAATTATTGCGCCTCCCCTCCGAAAAAATTTAATTTCATAAATCACCTATTTTCTCCTTTATTTTATTTTAAATCACCTTTATTTTATGTAGTACAAAATGATACCCTAATGTGTATAAATATACACAGAAAAATTAATTATTTTTTAAATACAAATCTTACAAAATGCATAAAAACTGAATACATAATTGCCTTAATTAATATGTAATATTGTTATTTGTTACAGGCCAACTAAGGACCACATCAAGATAACTATTTTTCTTTTTTCCTTCTTCTTCCGCCAACACTCTTTCATTTTCTCAGAATGAGCTTTTTTCCTCACATCTGATCATTTGACACTATTTGTTCTTCTGTTTGTTTTAGCTTCGTGACTTCTTGTCTGAATTTGTCTCTGTTGATCAAGGTCTCCTATTTAATCTGCATTTCTTCTAAGTCCTTTTTTGTCTTGCCTCCCCATCCATTATCTTTGTCTGTTATCCTGTTCTGGAAGTACGTATGGATCTTCTTTGTCAATCTGTCCCCCTCCATTCTGTCTAGATGTCCATAGAGTGTAACACGTCTTTTCCTGATCTCGCCTGTTATTTTAGGGCAAAGTACACTTCCTTATTTGGTCTTAAAACCCAATTGCTATCTTTGTTTTTGATTGGACCTAATATTGTTCGTAGAATTCTTCTCTCCATCTTTTCCAAATCTTCCAATGCCATTTTGCATGCGATTATTAGTAGTGTTTCCGATCCATAGAGGACTTCTGGTTTTACAACAGTATTATAATGCCTCAATTTAGCATCTTTAGAAATAAACTTTTTATTGTACAGATTTCTCACTTTCATGTATGCTCTTTTCATTTTTTCAGTTCTGATTTTAATTCCTTTTTTTTCACTTTTTATGTTTATATTTTCACCCAAATATTTAAAGTTGTCACTTTTCTTGATGTTGCCAAATTTGGTTTTTAAATTAGTTGGTGGGTTACTTTCATTGGTCATGTATTCCGTGTTTTCGAAAGATACTTGTAGACCTACCTTCTCAGCTGTTCCTTTCAGAAGTTCTAGTCTTTTCTTTGCATTCTCCAAGGCTTCATCTATTATTACGAGATCGTCTGCAAAGGCCAAACAATTTATTGCTTCTTTCGATCTACCTAACTTTATGTAGTTATTAACTTTTTGTTTTTCTTCCTCCATTTTCCATTCTCTTAAAGCTTTTTCCAGAACACAGTTGAATAAAAATGGCGACAAACCGTCTCGTTGTCGGACTCCTGATACAATTTGGAAGGGACTATTTTGGAAGGAAGGTTGTTCCAAAAAATTTAACTTTAGATACTGCGTTTGTAAGACTTTGGTTATTTATTTCCAGAGTTTTCCTATCTACTGCAAATTACTTCAGGGTTTTGAGGAGAGAGTCTCTGTCTATTGAATCATATGCTTATTTAAAATCAACAAATAGTAGCACAATCTTTTTATTTGATATTTTCATGTACTTACTTAATTATTTGTTTAAGGTTTAGAATTTGCTCTGGGCAGGATCTGTTACTCCTAAATACAGCTTGATATTCTCGAATTTGTTTGTCTAATTGAGGATTTAATATGTCCAGAAGAGCTTTCGTTAACATTTTGTATTCCAAAATTAATACGTAATACTATAATATTAATCATTATCACTAAATTTAATGTGATGGCTGGGCTGAGTAACTTTCTCAAACCGTGGAAACATTGAAGAAATCGCTGTTCTCAGTTCGTTAGATATTTTGTCTATCAGCCACTGCAGCAACACCAGTCTCCCGTAAGTGAGAAGTTACAAATGGCAATAAAATTTCTAAAGCTTTCTTTCTTAAAGTAGGTAAATCTTTCTGCACTGCTAGCCCAAACGCGACAATATTTTATTCTTGCTGAAACGTCTGCTTTAATGTGCCGTCACAAGATATGTTAATTACCATTTCTTGTTCCGCTGTTGGAAGGCCAAAATCATCATATTTTTCAATGACAAATGGGTTTCTTATCCGTTCGTATTTCGACATGTCAAGATTTTTAAAGTAAAACGAGAATTGCTTCCATAGATTGGTCAAGTGATTATTAATAATAATTTTAGTTTCCTCTAATATTCCTGCAGGACAGCGATCTTAAAATTGGGAAACATGTCGAAGTTATTGTCTTTCTATGTCCGAGCATGTATTTGAGGCCCTTGAAACGATTTTTTTCAAATACTGAGCTTTTGAACAATATCCACTAAATACGCAACTTTCCGGCCTCAGGTCATTTTTTAATATAGTTAGCAGAAGTTGTTCCAATAATTTTCCAGGGACATCCAATAGACAGATTGGCCTATACAATCCAGGGTCATCAATCGGTTTATTTCCTTTTCTGGATAAGGACTAACTTTGCTCTCTTCCATCTGACTGGAAAATTTCCGGCAACTAACAGAGAGTTCATGGTGTCTAATAAAAATTTAGATTGATTTTGCACAGTTATCTTCATAATCTAAGGTGAAACTCCATCTGGTCCGGCGCTCTACCGACTCTTATTTTCATGTCTGCTACCTTTAGTTGCTCCGCAGTGAAGGGTGGTGTATTTCAGACTTCAGGTTGTTCTCAGTCAATAAGTGTATGCCGTGGAAACAGTTCCTCAGCCACACAATAAGAGGAAGTGCGCAAGCGGAAGTGTACAATAGAGGAAGTGCGCCGTACTTCCTCTATTGTCATTTGTAGGTTTTGCGGCTTGATATTTTGATTTCTCCTAATTTTTTGGAAGGCGTCCCCCAATATGTCCCAATCTAAATCGACGCAGAGTTTCCTCCAATGTTTTTCTTTCGTCCTATGCATAAGACGACGAAGATAATCTCTTGCAGCCTTATATATTTGGTTTAGCACTTGTATGTTATCCGCACATATTATGTTTTTCCTTTGACGTTGGTAGCTTCTACTGGCAGCTACGCATGCTGCCCTTATACGCTTGATTTCGTCTGTTCACCAGTACATGGCTTTATTTGTATTTTGCTCTCTTTTTTTGTCAAGTTGGCTTTGCATACTCTGCTCATCAATGGACTAGTGAGTCCGCGTCCGTTGTTTGAGCAGTAGGTGCTTCTCTTGTTAGGTGTTGCTTTATCTTCTCTTCATTAAAATGTTGTGTAGTCCAGCCAGACTTAGACGAGTACATATTTTGTTTGGATCTATTTTTTCCTTTATTTCATAAAGTACTGGATGTACCGTTGGCCGCTTTCATGTACCGGTGGCCGCTCCTTATTCAAAATTCTCCAGCTTTGGAACAAGTTAGATATAGAGTTGGATGAAAATGTGAGGTCTATAATGGACCATGAGTTGCCCCTCATGAATGTGGGGTCATTTCCTTGATTTTGCAGGACTATATCTGTTTCTGCCGCCCAATATGTAATCATGTTTTCTCTCTTATCCATATAGGGAGATTTCTAATAGAGAGACTTTGCGTTGAAATCTCCAGCTATAATATTTCCTTTATTTTTCTGTTGCCTGATATTCTGGCTTAGTTCTGCAAGGGATTTGTACAGTTGCCCGATTGTCGTTTGGTGAAAAATAACATCTGTATATTATAAGTTGTTGCAGCTCCACCCAGACAAAGCACGTTCCTTTTTCAACTATAGTTACAGCTATGTTTTGGTTCCTGATCCAGATCGCTGAGTTGTTTTATATGGCCTCTGTTGCAAGTTTTTTGTTTTGCTCGCTTATCAGGACTATACCCACTTTTACTTCCTTCGCCGTGGCAATCAGAAAATCATGAGCTGCACGTTACCTCATTAGATTAATTTGTATTATTTTAATAATTGTTGAGATTTTGTCCGTCTTGTCTCAGCTCGCGCTTTTCTAAATATTGGGCATGCTCCAGTGTCTGCTCGATGTCCCTCCTGGTCGCAAATAGGGCAATATGGTTGATTCTCACAGCCCTTCGCCTTGTGGCCTTCTTGGCCACATCCTAGGCATAGCATCTGGCGGTCTGGGCCTTTACAGACAGTTGCGTAATGACCTGTTAGCCAGCATTTGAAACATCGTTCAAGATCGATTCTTTCATGAATTCTACAATACAATCAGCCAAATTTAATTTTGCCGTTTTCTATAAATGTATTTGTCTGTTTTCTAGGGAGTTGAACGGTGGCTATTTGCATTTCGCCATAAGCGGGTCTAAGATTTTTTACTTTTACCTCATCCATTTTTGTTTTGAGTAGCTTTTATATGGATTCTTCTATTTCTTCAACGGTCGTGATGCCGTTACGACCGTGATGTCCTTTATGTGGATAATTGTATCTGTATTTTTTGAGCGGACTTCGACCTCCGACAGTTTTTGAGCAATTATATCTTTTAGTTCATATGCTTGTCCCTCTTTAATTTCTTATTTATAATAGAATATCTTAGTTAGAATCAGTAGACCAGCCGTTTTAGTGCCCCTCATTCCCTTTATTTTTGAACCTGAGGATTGCGGGTTTATCTTTTCCTTTACTACTTTCTCTAGTTCGGCATAAGTTTTGTAACGAATACTGCCTCTGTGGTTTTTTCCCTTCTCTTTTGTTCTTGGCCTTTTTCTACCGTCGTCTCTTTCACTGTTTCTGCCTTTTCTGCAAGATGTCGCGCACGGGGCGTGTGCACGCTAACCTCTATTTCGGTATCGGCAAAAATATATTCCATTTGGTTTTTTATTATCGGCCAATCTGCAACAGATGATTTGACAAAAGAAGTCTGTTTCTACCAATCTGTATCATCATATTTTTTAGCTGGTTTAGACCGTCGTAGCTCTTTTCAAGGCTAAACGATTCATCGGCTTTTTACAGGTTTTTACAGGCAAACATTTACAGGTAGTGGGGCAGCAAAAAAAAACAGAAAATATCACAAATACGATTATAGCTATTTGAACTTTGGCTTCAATACTTCAATAGAAACAATGAAGAATTTTAAAGTTTCAAACAATGAAGAAATACTGCAGTGCGTCCTCTGTTTGAAAATTCTATCGTCCGAAATTATGCTCCAAAGGTAAAGCAACATCTTCTGACCGTTTACCCTACTATGGTTGAATAATTGCATGATTTGTTTAATACGAAGTAATACGAAGCAAATTTTACAAAAACAAAAAAAAAACATTTTCACTCAAAGCATAGTCCTCAAATTTAATAATAAAAACCTCATACTATCGTAGGGAGCTCATTCTACCGGCTGTTCTCGATATGGTACACATTATGGTG
Organism: Phosphuga atrata; assembly: GCA_944588485.1. NCBI lineage: Eukaryota > Metazoa > Arthropoda > Insecta > Coleoptera > Silphidae > Phosphuga > Phosphuga atrata. Next base: position 32,247,960 of record OX155894.1, read on the forward strand.
AGAAGGAATTGGATCGGCGAATGGACGAGGCTACTGACAGTAATAAAGAAACACATCTTATTTGATACGTACTACGTGATACGTTTTCTGGATGTCAATATTATCGTTGAAGAGCTTTTTTCTGTAAAACCTTTACCGAAAGCGCAAAGTAGTTCAAGACGTGTTTGAAATTCTTGACAAATTTATAACAGAATAGTATATTGCGTAACGAGAGTTGTAAGAAGCATATTACGTACGAGCGGAAAAGTTACGTCATAATGGAATACTTTGCCGAACCAGACTTTTTGCTAAAATATTTTTGCTAAAGCATATTGTGCGATATATTTGATACACTGAATAATTTGATTCTGTCTCTGCAAGGCAATAACATGCACATTTGAAACTATTGGAGAAGTTTGCGTTGTTTAGGAAAACACTTTTACTCCGGAAAACATGTAATTTGTGAGAGATATAAAACGAAATTAATGTCAAAAATTGTACAAATAGTGACCCTTTTAGTGATTTGTGTTTTGGAAAGAAAATATTATGTAGAGGGACCAAATTTAGTGTTAAATTACGTCGTTGAAATTAACCATATGTCATTTTGTCATATCAACCCCAAAGACAAAGAAGTCACCCCTATACCAAGTGCCAACGGTATCCCTGGATGGCGGATGAGCGGGTATAGGGCTGGGGCACTCTGTTGTCCAGGGAGTGAGAAATCACCCCCAAAGGTTAGACCGAATGTCTGCCGGGATAAGCAGACACCTCTTGTCCTTGGGATGAGAAATCGTCCCTAAAGGCGGATGAGTCAAGAAATGATCAACGGCATGAAGATGCAGAAGGCAACGGGAAACCACTGCAGTAACCTTTGGATATCCCTAGTAAAATCATCATCATGGTTAATATCAAGATAAAGAAATATACCGGAGTAAAAAGTCCTCCAATCGAAACTCCGGGAGGACGGTTTTGAAAAAAAACATGAAAATAAGTACATGGAATGTTAGAAGCCTCTTTAAAGCAATCAAAGTTGATAATGTAACAGCAGAGATGCAAAGATTGAAACTGAATATACTCGGAATAAGTGACTTAAGATGGCCAGGAACTGGAATCCATCATATAGACGAATCTGTTCTATATTTCTCAGGAAGTAGAGATAAATCTAATAAATATGGAGTTGCAATCATGGTGGATAAAAATATACACAAATCAATGACCAGCTTTATCCCCTACTCAGACAGAGTTATGCTGATACAGATGCCTTCGCATAATAGAAACATCAATTTTATACAGATTTATGCACCAACAGCGGATAAATCTGATGACGAAATCGAACAGTTTTATGCAGAAATATACACGGTGCTCGAAAGCACCAAAGAACAAGATGTTATTAGATGTTACTATCATCATGGGGGAATACGAAGGTGGGCGAAGAAGCGGTAGAGGATATTGTGGGTAGATATGGACTTGGAGAGAAATGAAGGAGGCGACAGATTAACAGAATTCTGCCAATCAGAGAAGCTAGTAATAACTAATACGTATTAGAAACTGGATAAAAGAAGACTATATACATGGAGGTTACCACAACATAATGAAGAAAAAATAGTAAAAAACCAAATTGATTATATACTTATAAAAAAGAGATTCAGAAATCTCAGACATGGGTTCAAACCACAACTCAGTAGTCGACCGATTTCACATCAAATTAAAACAACTAAAATCTAAAATAAAGAATAACAAGATAGCAACAGAAAAACTAAGATAAAAATATGAAAGAACAAGTACAAAAAGAGATTAATTTAAAAATAAATGAAATACGAGAAAAAAATACTATCCCAGATATAGATAAAAAATGGGAAAATATAAAAACAGCACTAATAGACGGAAGTAAACATCAATTGACACTAGATAACACAAAATCTAAACAAAAATGAATAACACAAGAAATCCTCCTTCTTATGGAAGAACGAAGAAAAAACAAAACCAACCCCAAAAAATATAAAGAGCTGCAAAGAAACATAAAAAGGAAGATCCGGGAAGAAAAAGAAAAATGGCTAACTGTGACCGTGAATGTGAATATATAGAAGAGCTACAATCAAAATACGATAACAGAAATTTACACAAAGAAATCAAAGATTTAACAGGAACATCGCGAAAAAGACAAACCATCATTTATCAAACATTATCAAAAATAAAAAAGGGAAGATCATAGTAGAACCAACACTAAAACTAATAAGGTGGAAAGAATATATAGAAGAACTATTTCATGACACAAGAAGTACTAGAACCAAACAAGAATATGACAAAAGGACCAAACATATTGAAAGAAGAAGTTATCTCTGGCATAAAGACATTAAAAAGCCGAAAATCAGTAGTACCAGACCAAATACCAAACGAACTATTAAAACTAATAAATGAGGACCAGCTCGATATTATGGTAGATCTATTTAATACGATATACAGAACCGGAATTATACCTAAGCAATGGTTAAAATCTACCGTCATAACTTTACCAAAAAAAAACAAATGCCAGAGAGTGTAGTGACTATAGGACTATTAGTCTAATGAGTCATACACTGAAAGCATTTCTCAAAGTCATTCACAAGAGACTACACAACAAGCTAGAAAATGACATAGGAAACACTCAACTTGGTTTCAGGAATGGTTTCAGTACAAGGAGGGCATTATTCAGTTTTAATGTATTAACGCAAAGATGTTTAGACATGAACCTAGATATAGACGTGTGCTTCATAGATTATGAAAAGGCCTTCGATAATGTACGCCATGATATTCAAATAGACCTTCTGAAAAAACGAAACATCGACTCGCGAGACATTCAGATTATTGAATCACTTTAGTGGAACCAAACAGCCACGATAAAAGTGGATAGCGACGAATCTGACGAAATACAGATACTAAAAGGAATACGGCAGAGTTGTATACTATCTCCAATGCTGTTTAATCTATACTCCGAAGAAATATTCAGAGAGGCGCTAAGTGAAGAACACACTGGAATCACAATAAATGGTCAGACGATTAACAACTTAAGGTATGCCGATGATACTGTTATTATAGCAGAGAATCTTGCAGATCTTCAGAGCTAAACAACCAAGCTAAACGACATCGGTATACAATACGGTCTGAAGATGAATCTGAAAAAGACGAAGTACATGGTCATAAGAAAATGCAGAACACCATATCAAGACTTATACATCGATAACACGCACATTTCTTAAAATGCGTGTTTTTCTTTGTGATAGACAAGTAAAACTTGATCTACGTACAAAAATACTAAGAGGCTACGTGTTCTCCATTCTACTATATGGAATGGAAGCATGGACTTTAAAACAAACACAAATAAAAAAGCTAGAAGCCTTTGAGATGTGGTGTTATAGACGAATGCTTAAAATACCATGGCCGGACAAAGTGACGAACACTAGAGTAATGGAACGCATGAACAAGCAACGAGAAATCATACAAACAATAAAAAGAAGGAAGCTACAATATCTAGGCCATATATCCAGAGAAGAAAAGTATGAGTTGCTTCAACTGATAATACAGGGTAAAGTAATAGGCAAACGTAACAGCGGTAGACGCAGATACTCATGGCATACAAAAAACCTGAGAGAGTGGTATGATACCACATCCCAAGAGTTATTCCGAGCTACCGCTTGCAAGATGAAGATAGCGATGATGATTGTAAACCTCCTGAAAGGAGATGCCATATAAAGAAGAAGAAGGAAAAAACTGTAGTTTGGGATAAAAAAAATTAAAGTTACGGGCAAGATTCATTCCCACAATTGCAAAAATATGCGGCCTGTATGAGCTTCTTCTCTCACAACACTTAAAGTACTATTTCATGGAACACCTTTCGAAGGTCACTTAATGGTTTTTGAAATACTTTGCCGAAGAACAATGTCGAAAAATTTGTGTGGATCCAAGATCTTTTCCATGTATAAGCTCCATCAGAATTCACTTTATAAGAAGAAGAGGGTCTCATTGAACTTTTGCGACAGCAGCCTTAAAACAAGATTCACGTGTTATTATTTGGTGGTGTTTTAAATATCGGTCCAAAATGAACTTGATCCGAAATGAACTCCAACTTTATTGAAGTACAAATTTCAAAAGCTCTAAGAAATATTTTAATATTTACGTGAAGAATAAATATTTTCAGCTGTAGCTGTAATAAAGAGCCATATCGCTCAAGATGGATCAAATAATAAATATCAGCCTTACCCCACGCTTTGAAAGAATGTGTGGAAATCGATCACCTTTTTTATAAAGAAAAAAACTCAGCATCATTTCGACTAGTTAGGGTGCCGAGACAAAATAGTCAACCTGTAAGTGCGCAAAGAACCGAAAAAGTTTGGGAACCCGCGCCATAGAGTGTATAAATTTATCCTTAATGTAACAATAAATAGTTAGATAATATAGATAGTTTTGTAAATATGTTATTTTTTCATTTAATTCATTTTGAATTAAAGATTGATTTATATTCACATTTTGTAGTTCATAATAAATATAAATTCATCTTTAAAATAAGATCTTGAATAACTAATCTTATAAAAATCTAACAAAATATGAAGTTTACTATAAGGCCTAGAAACTAAATCTTGAAATAAGACTTGTATATCTAAAGCATTTTACATCAATAATAAATTTAAATTAAAACTACGCGTAGAAAATGTAAATTCATACACAAGGAATAATACTTCATTATACTTCATTATTGTTCCAAAACATTAAATATTAAAACTTTCTCGCGATAGAATTTTAAATACGAAAATATAAATGTTTTCGAAAGATGAGAGCGAGAAAGGATAAAAAAATGTAGCATGGATACATTTAAAACCATTAAATAATAGAATACCTTTAAACAAAAGGTTTTATACTGTCGAGTCTCGTGAGAATTTCCAAGTAAATAATTTTAATGTATGAATCAATAACTTCGTGAAAGGAAGTATATTAATGGAAAAATTGACAAGAAAAGAGTATGCAAGTTTCTATTTATGTCGATATTAATAGACATACTGTATAAGTTGAATTTTCCAAATGGAAAAGCTACAATTTCTTTTCGTATGATGAATAATAATAGTTTTTTCGATAAATAATAATAGATTTTTGGATAAATACCAATATTATAAAGTTAAGGAATCCTTGGAATTTTTCTAAATATCATTCTTAAGTTTCTGTTTAATCATAAATAATGTCTGTGATAAAATTTTACATGATTGAACTTTCAGGTTGTAAATAGTTCTTTGCATAAATTAAAACAATTGAATCGACGAATTGGCGAATCAACGGTCATTTGAAATGCAAGTAGTTTTGGATAAGAACTTTTAATTGAGTAATTAGAAAGGAATAAGGACTTGTTCTACCGATTTTTGAAATTATACAGTATAAGCAAATTATTAAATATTTATATTTAAATTTCTTATTCCAAATAATTTCCCGGGAGTCACTTTCTTTGGAGTGACCTTTAGAACTAATAGAGCGTGTCGATTCTGTAGCATCATTTGAAGGGTTATCGGAGAGTTCGATTTTCTATCACTGCTCTTTCTCCCATTCATTTCCTGTTAAGTTACAAACATACTATTAATGATAAAAACATAAATAGTTTTAAAGTTGCAAATGTATTATATAAATACAACATACATTTCACCAACATTGTGACTTTGTGAAACAAAATTTTTTGTTTTTAACAATTTGTATATCATTACCTGAAGAAGCCATAGTGTTGGTGAAACGTATGTTGTATTTATACAATACATTTGAAACTTTAAAACAATATATGTTATCTTTCATATTGAAAGGAAGTTTCAACAAGTAACTCCACGAACAATCAATTATAATTTGTTGCAAAAGTAATTATACACACAAATTCTTTTAATAACACAGAAAATCAATTTAAATTATAACACTTAAAACAACTAAAAAAAGTAGTTCTAGAGAAACTGGTGGATAATCTTTAAAGAAAAGAAAGAAAAAGCCAAAAGAATAGACTTTACTCTTCTTTCCGTAAAAAAAATATTGTTTAGGGTTATAGGGGTGTTTTTTATTATCATTAAGTATTAACAGAATTTGCTGAAAATTTGGAGACATTTACCTAGTAGTTTTAATATCCTTAATATAATATTTCTTCATTGCAGACAAAGAAAATCATAAATTTAAAATCCTGGCCAAATTTCCATAAAAGACTGTGGCATACATGTCTATAAATAATACATGAATATAAATGTTAGGTTTAGGTTTTCAATTTAGTTTTTTTAAGATTATTGGAATTAAATTTACTGGAATAAAAATAACACATCCATTGTTATTCTAAATATTTTATTTAATAATAATAATTACAAGGTTAGGCCGATGACATAGTCATCACAGCCAGAGGAAAGTTTGAGGAACGCTCTGTGAAATCGTACAGCGAGGCCTCAAAGCAACTCGAGCAAAACCACGGTGATACCATTTACTAGGAAGAAGAGGTTAAACTGCCTACAGCTCATACTGTTAGATGGGAAGGCATTATAATACATACAAGAGATAAAGTATCTGGGTATAACACTAGATAGTAAACTCCTCTGGCACGCTGAACAAGTAGTAGCAAAAGCCAAACGCGTTCTAATGGTGTGTCGAAATCTGGCAGGGAAAACGTGGATGGATGCGATGGATTTATAATAATTTATATATAAATTACACAGCAACGTGTAGTAGCCGAGTAGGAAAGCCGATTGGAGCGAGGAATCCTCACCATACCACATAGAGCAAATTGTTGGTGCAGGAGTGTTTGGACCTCGTACCAAATACTTTGAATCCATGAGAATCTACCAAAGTATCTCCCATGCAGAGGTACATGCAATCAAGAGATGTGCACAATTTAACCTCGACAGAAAGTATCCCAAAAAACAAATTGCCATCCTGTCAGATAGCCAAGTAGCAATCAACGCCATTAGCTTATACGCCATCAGATCCAACCTAATATAGGACTGTATGGGAACGCTAAAGAAGCTCCACAGAGAAAATAAAGTAACGCTGTACTGAGTACCAGGACACACTGGAATAGATGGAAACGAAGAAGCCAATCACCTAGCAAACAAGGGATCCTGTTATTCCTTTATAGGTCCGGAACCCTTTTGCGTTTGAGTATGAACACTTTCCACAAAAGTTTAGATGATGAAATAAGAGAACAATGGATGAAAACCTGGAAAGAACTTCCAGGGCTAAGACATTCTAAAGCAGAGCTCGCCAAACTTTATTGATCATCGACCCCTATATAATATTTCGAAATCTCCATAGACCCCCATAAAAGTAATTTTCAGTTAATTAAAATAAAACTATATAAGTACTGTGTTTGTACATGTACATTTATTTCATGATTTTAAACATTTATTAAAGTAATAGTACATTGTGTAACAATATGAAAAATATTTATTAAATAATAAGTAATTATAAATAAGTAAAAATAATAAGTAACTACAGATTTATTGCTTCTTAATCAATGAGATGGGTGTGCTTGGTGTTTCTTTGCAAGGTTCGCTATATTGGGTTCGAAATTGGTCAATTTGAATCTTAAATCCCCTCGAAACTCCACGTTTAATTTATTTCTGTACTTAGATAAGATTGAATTTACGTGACTGAAACCGGCTTCAACCATATAGGAACTTGGAAACGCTAGCATAAATGGCTGAGCTATTTCGAAAAGTTTTACATATTTTTGCATTATATTTATATTTGTCCAAAATTTGCTTATTGTTAAATTTTTAAGAAGCGTCTTTGCTTCAAGATCCGATAATAATTCAGCAAGCTGATCTTGCAGGTTGATGTCCACGTTTTCAATTTGAGCGGAAAATGGCGCAATAGTCCATGCAGGTATGTCAATGTTTTCCAAATCAACAAAGCGCAGTTTAAAATCGTCGCTTAATTTTTGAAGATAACTTGTATATATTTTCAAGTCTTCCTCTCTTATTTCTAATTGTCGCAGATTTGAAAAATACTGATAATCCTTACGTAGCAATAAAGATTGAAATAAATTTAATTTTACTTGGAAGCCTAATAGTATTGTCCGAGCTTGGATAAGTGTTACATCTTTTCCTTGCAGCTTTGTTTGGACGTCATTAAATTTTCCAAATAAGTAGGCTAAATAAAAAATATGGTTCTTATTGTTTTGGAGTTCGTCACTCAGAACAGGATTTATTTCGCTGAGAAATTCTGTCGTGGAGTCAAATAACTCAACGAGCCGTTGCAAGCATAGACCTCTAGACAACCATCTAACTTCGGTGTGCAGAAGTAATTGGTTAAATACCTCGTCGTTTTCTTCACAAAGTTTGGAAAATAATCTTGATTTAAGAGGTTGGGCTTTAATTTGATTGATACACTTAATACACAACTGTAAAGCTTTATGTAACTCTGGACTGAGATATTTTGCTACTAAGTTGTTTCTATGCAACACACAATGAATAGTATGTATACCGGGCGCTTTTTCTTTGAGAAATGTAGCAAAACCTCGTTAACGCCCTACCATAGCAGGTGCGCCATCTGTGGCTACTGCTATTATATTTTCAAGCGGAATATCATATTTATTTAAATATTCTTGTAAACATCTAAAAATTGTCACTCCTTTTCCATCAGTTTCAAGATATTTAGCAAATAAAAATTCATCAATAACTTGTCCTTTCATGTTACTGAAATATCTAACGTAAACCATAAGAATAGCAGAAACGCCAAAAACAGATTCATCAAGTTGAATAGAGAACTTGCAATTTTTTAGCTCCGATACTACCGTATTTTCTATTTCTTCTGCCATTTCGTCAATACGCTGTTTTACAGAATTTGCACTTAATGGCAAGGACTTTAAAACATTAACGGAGTCTTTTTTCATTACATCCTCAATGACGTCTTTAATTGCAGGTATAACAATTTCTTCAACGAGTGTGTGTGGTTTTCCCCTCTTTGCTATATTAAGCGAAAACTTGTGCGAAGCTATTAATCCTCCTTCAGTTTCAACTTCAGTAGACTGCTTCATAAAACTTTTTATAGTTGGCCGACAAGTGATTTTTTCTTTTAAGAAGTGACTTTTTCTTTTAAGTTTTTTGAAAAAATCAAGTTCTTTATTTTTTTTTATCTGAATGAACCCTTTCAAGATGATCTTTCATTTTTTATGGTTTCATGTAGTCATTTCCAAATGTTTTTTTCGCATAGAAGACACATAGGAATCGTTTCATTTGTCGGTGAACAAATAAATCCAAATTTCAAATAATCCAATGAATAATACCGACATTTCTTTTTAGAAACTGAAGCTGCCATTTTTTAAATATGGTTCTATAAATAAGTTAAAAATAAGTTGGTATACTATACTACTCCATATTATTAATGCTTACCTTCTTTTTTACATGTATTGATAATTAAAATGATATCTAAACTAAACGAATATTTTTATAGAAACTATAACTAATTATCCAATACTATAAAAGTAATAATAATGACACTTCAAATATTTAACACTGTTCACAATTTGCAAAGATAGCTGAATTGCGTATGATATTTACGTTTGTAACATCAACGCTCATGACATTTGGACAAGCGCACATATGCATATCACTCAGAAGCCAGAAGTGCAGAGAAGCGCCGCTGCGCGCTGCTACGTATATACTGGTTTCACCCGAATAAATATTCGTTTATTAATTTATTTTCTATAAAGAAATTGATATTAAGTCAATTATAAAAACATTCACAAATTTTACATACGCAGTTATTAGATATGTATGATTTGCGTATTAAGAATTGTATTTCCTTCGACCCCCAATCGATTTCCAATTGGTGATAACCAATATACCGTCACCTATGGTGACGTTGGCGGACCTTCGGATTCTGGGGAATCCGCACCAACATGCTTTAAGGATGAGTCGGAGCATCACCGGACGTAAACTCAGACCAAGACGGCAAAGCTTCTTCGCAACATTTAAAGCCAACTCACCGCTAAATGTGGGTAAACTGAAACATTTGACTGATTCACTAACACGACACAAAATAATACTGACAGATTCGAGTCCCAAGGCTACAGAATCCTAAAACTTAGGTACAGGATTTATAATAAGTGACAGGATACTGGATTCAGTCACCGACTTTACCTCCCCGAGCAGTCGTGTATCCATCCTCTCTCTCTCAAATGCGCAAACAAGGGTTACAGTATAGTCAATATACATGCCCCAATCAACCAGGACAGCAGACGCAAGCCAGACAGAACTGATAAGTTCTTAGACTGGGGAAGACTTAGAAGATATTATCTCTAAACTACCAGAGAGGTACACCGTCATACTGCTTGGTGACTTCAACGCTCAATTGGAAAGGGAGAAAAAATACAGAAACACAGTGGGCAACTATCCGCGCATAAGCGAACCAACCGCAACGGAGAACGATTGGTGGATCTGTGTAGGACTTTTGGGTTGCCCATGAAGTTTACAGCCTTCAAACACTTGCCAAGGAAGCAGAAGACTTGGAGTTCACCTAATACCAACCTGGGTGAATTCCAGATAGATCATGTGGACACTTCACGAAAATCTCAAAAAAAAAACAAAACGTGAAGGTACTAAGAAGCGCAATCTGGACAGACCACTGCCTCTCAAAGATCAAAATAAGACACCAGCCTAGAAACACTAGATTACACAGAAACTGTGAAATGGTAAGATTTGACGTAGAGCGACTCAAGAACAGTCAAGAAGTAAGTCAGAGATTGGACAATACAGATCTAAACAGCTGGAGCCAACTGGAGGAGACTCTTGTCAATCAACTCGCGGCTCTCACTAGAAAAAGGAAGCATCCGTGGTGGACTGAAGACTGTGACAATGCAATAGCCCAAAGAGAGACAGCCTGGGTGAAGTGCAATTCTAAATAAACCAAGGAAAATTGCCATAATTTTTTGGAACAAAGAAAGGTTACAGCCAAGGACTGGCTAAACAACTACCGTCGAATTTCTCTCGTCCCGGTAACATACAAGATTCTCTCGAAGGCGTTACAAACAAGGGCAGAGAATCAGCTGGATAGTCAACTGGGAAAATACCAGGGGGGGTTCAGGATGACGCGATCCAGTGTTGAACGCTTAACGCGATCCAGTAGAGAAACGCTTAACAAAGTACTGAAGGAACTAGGGGTAGACAACAAAACCCGCAGACTCAGCTTAGAAACTTTGACCAACACCCGTTCCAAGGTTAAATTTAGAGGCGAGATATCAGAAAGCTTCGATATAAAAACTAAAGAGAGACAAAGAGATGGCCTTTCAAACAAATAGATGTCCTGGAAAAGGTTATGAGAGAATGCCACAAGGAACTGATCAATTTGGGTGCTCAGAGCAGAGAAAAACATCAATAGGGCTGAAAAATTTAAGTATCTCGGCGAATGGATTGAACCCAACTTATCAGAAAGAGCATCTTTATCCAAGAGTGTCAATAAGTTAGAACTAGCCTATCGACAGACTAAGAACAATTACAACAAGAAATGCCTGTCAGGAAACCTGAAACTTAAGCACTACACATCAGTCTTACGACCAGAAGCCATGTATGCATTGGAGTGTCTTTCCTTGAACCGAAGAGGTCTGGTAGAGAAATTGGAAATCAGAGAGAGGAGAATCCTCAGGAAGATTCTAGGCCCAGTAAAGTAAGATGTGGAATTCCGAAGGCGACATAACTCTGAGCTCTAGGAACATATTAAAATGCTCTCTGACTGTGCAAGAAAAAGAAGGGTAGCTTTCTATGGTCACGTTGCAAGATTGCCTCCAAACCGACAAACCAACCGTATGTTCACCTTGTGGCAAAACAAGAAGGTTCGTACTACTTGGTTGACAGAAACCGAGAAGGATATTAAAGAACTGGGAATAACAGATCTCCAGAACAGACAGTCTGTGAGACGCACCCTGATGAAAGTCCTTGGATTTCAGGAAAAACCCCGAAGGAAAGGTACCTCCTGGAGAGAAGAGAGAAAGGAGTTACACCGGCAGAATATGTGACAATACTGGGCAAAGATCAAAGCCCAACAGTTGAACAAGCGTGCTCCAAAGTAGGCCCACTCGAAACAAGAAGAAGGCTGCATAATACGATTAACTAGGTCAATCAGATCTAGTTTACTAAAACTGCATCATTGCAATATTAATTAATTACAATATTATTAATAATATTTGAAAAATTGGGCAAGTACGGATCGGGGGCTATCGTGTTCAAAATATTGTTTCCCGCCATTTTTGACTTGACTAAAAACACTTTTTTATTTTAAATTTGTTGCACAAAATATTTCTATTGCTTGGTCTTTTTCTTCTTCTTCGTTTTAGGCAATTTTGCCTGTTCTGGTTCCATAACATTCAGAAGCTGTCTTTCTTGTTTTTCTCTTCTTTTTTTTATTGCTTGGTAAATGTTATTATTTATTTAAAAAGATATAGAGAAACAGAAAATCTATTAAAGCACGACAATTAGGAAAGCGCTTTTGTTTTCTTAGTAAATTTCCCTTTTCCATTTAAATTTGATTCAATTATCCCGAAGAAAGGTTTATTTTCCTTGACCATTCAAAACTAATAGAGCGTATCGCTTCTCTAGTAGCATCGTAAGGGTGATTGTGAGCCTTCAATTTTCCATCACTACCCTCTCGGTCATTTATTTCTATTTAATCTAATACGTCAATGTCTATCAACTCTTGTGTATCTGCCCTTCATTGTTCTGTCTTCCCCATTTAGTCTTTCTATAACATCTTCCATCTAGACAAGCCTACATATCTAGAGAGATATATTCCCTAATATCAATCTATATTTCATTACGATACAAAATTTACGATTAAATTATTATAATATTTATATAATAGATATATTTCTATCATTATAAAGACAGATAATTACTTCTACGTTTGTAATATTATTTGCATAACAAGTTATACTTAAACTGAAACGTTTCGACAAAGTTTGAGGTTTTCTTCTCATTCAGTTTTACATTGCAGTGCCGAGTTCCAAGCCAAAAGTAAAAATGGAACAAAATTTCCACTGCAGATACAATAAAAACACGAACAAATGTCTATACCGAGATATTTTAACATTGCATAAGATTGGAAAAAATATAAAACTCACAGAGAAAACTTTATTTATAATTTGATATGAATAATTGTTTCAAAACAAACACGTTTTCTTGTTGTTTATATAATATTAATTTGCTATATTTAGCTTTTTATCATATTTTCATTTATTATGTAAATAGTATAATTTAGGTTATGATTTTTAATTAAATTGTGAAAAATATAAATATTTTACAAAAAACTAAATGACAAAAGGACTAAACGGCGAGTAAGGTATTCTAGCTTTAAAACGAGATATTAAGCGTGAGTTTATCTTAAAAACTGCGTGAGATATCAATGTTAGAAAAACAGCTGTTAGTTGCTTGAAAACAACAATATCTTAGTAAACAGCGCGGATTTTCTAATTTCGCTTGAAAATCTTAAAGTTAGATTAGTTAGACTACAAAATGAGGCATCAAGCTTAAAGTTTTCTCGAAAACATCGAGTTTTGTTCAAAATTACTCGCTGAATAATTAATAGCTTCATATCTCGCAAACTATTGCTAGTTTTCAAATGGGGTTTGGAAATCTTAAAAGAAAATCGGTCGGTGTTGTTAATCTAATCAATGAGGTGCTAATCTTGCTTGGTGAGTAATTTTATGGGCGGTCTGGTCTGTCCATTCTTGCCTGTCCTGGGTGGAAAACTGGAGGGTAGCAGACGATGAAAATCTAAGTCTAAACCAGAACAAATACTTTTTATCTTTTTCAAAAAAGGTGGAAAATCGAAAACGGCCATATACCCTTACTAAAAGAAACATTTGCAAAAGGCATCAATGGAACATGCTTAGCGCAGAAAATTGACGAGTGTAATTATAAAAAGCATAAATAAAACCTTTCGAAAAAAAAAAAGGTGCAACCAAAAGATGCAATACAATATATTGGTGGTCACAAGATCTCGACTCAGCAAAAAAAAGATGTATACACGAAAGGAGGGCAGCGACAAAAGCAAACATAAAGGAAAAACTTGATCCGAACACAAAAAAGAGCTTAGCGATAAATACCAGAAAGAAAGAAACATGCTAATAACAAGCATCCTAAAAGCAAGCGAAAATGCATGGAAGAGAGTATATCAGGAAGTTGAGCAGGTTACTTGGGTACTAGGATATAAAATAGTGACAAACAAAAATAAATTACAGCTACACTTACAGATAGCAAACAGAAAGAAATTGCGATAGAACTATTCCCCAGACACAATCCAAACCGCTGGGAGACCTTTGGGACAGAGGAAGGAGATCGATTCAGGAAAGAGGAGCTTGACGAAGCTCCATAGAAGACCCAAGGCAATAAAGGGCCGGTCCCGGATTTGTTACCCACAACATCGATAATTAAAGAATTATTGAAAAATGAAATTAAAGGTTGAGGAGAGCAACGCGGAAGCGGTAATACTATACGGGGGCAGGAAGTTAAAAAGTATCACACTGATCGCCGGGAACACAGTAATCAAAACTAAAGCGACCCTAAAATACCTAACGGTGTGGTTCGACCACAATATGAGGATGGGGGAACATGTTAGGCAAGCGGCAATAAAATCCGAAAAATCAATTAAGACACCAATAAAACTGACGCCACGAATTAAAGGGCCATCTGTCTTCAAAAGAAAAATTCTATGCATAGTCGCGCACTTCATCATGCTTTATGGCGCACAGGTATGGGGCGATATCATCAATCACAAAATCTATAGAATCGTGCTGGGAGCACTACAAAGAATAATAGCTATAAGAGTAGCATGCGCATGTCGAAAAATATCAGCGGAAGCTGTAATGGTCATCGCATCGATCACACCAGAAATGGAATAGGAAATGGACGCAAGACACGGAAAAAGCAGCCTGGACCAAGGAATGGACCACCAGGAAGCACGGTAATGTCGACTACCATCTCACTCAATTCCTAAGCGGACACGGGTGCTTCAAAGCTAAACTTAAACGTTTTGAGATTACCAACGATGACCACTGAAATGTGGAGGAGACAGTAGACCACACATTTTAAAGGTGCTCAAGATGGAGCTCAGAAAGTAGTCGGCTATATAACGAGGTGGGAGTGCTGACTATAGAAAACACTATCGAGAAGATGTTAAATATTGAAGAGGAATTGACGCACATACATAACTTCATAAACAACATACTAACAATAATAGAAACGGAAGAAAGGGAAGGGGAAACTGCCGAGAAGATTCCAAGGCTTAATACCTAGGGGAAGAGAGAAAAGTTCCTCCGGGAGACCTACCCTGAACATATTACAATAATGATTACGGGGTGGAAAAACATCGCCAAGTGGACTAGGGGTTTAGCGGATCAGAGCTCCGCACTCAGGCTGGTAGAGCTTCCCCCAGCCACCTTAAAAAAAAGTCTTGCCTATCCAGTATCGTCGCTCTAGTCTTGTCTGTCTAGTCTGATCTATCTAATCTTAGCTGTCCAGTGTTATCTGTCATGTCTGTCTAGTCTTGTCCATTTAGTCTGGTCTGTCTAGCCTTGCCGGTTTAGTCTTGTCTTCTCTTACTAGATCTACACGCGAAGTCTCGTTTTAAAGCTAGATGATGTCTCTATGTAGTGGAAACAAACGTTAATTATTTAAACTAGTTATTTAGTTATAGAAGAAAATGTTTCTTGGACGAAGATTTTCAGGAAATTGATTCCAGTTCACTTAGTTTTCGACGTAGATCTACACTTAATGTCTTATTTTAAAACTAGATTAGTTACCCGTTCAGTTATCTTAATTAAATTTAGTTAACTGATCCACTTAGTTGTCAAGCTAGATGTACACTTAAGGTCTTATTTTAAAACTAGGTTAGTTACCCGTTTAGTTATCTTAATGGAATTTAGTTAACTAATTGACTTTTTTAGTCATCAAGGAAAATGTCTTTGAACGTAGATTTTGACTAAATCGGATCTAGTTCATTTAGTTTTCAAGCTAGATCTACACTTAAGGTCTGTTTTCAAATTGGGTTAGTGGCCCATTTAGTTATCAAGAATTAAGTTAACTTCAACCATTAGCTTCAAAATACAGTATAGGTAAAAAGTTTGAATACACCTAAGAAGCAAACGATTTTTCTATTTTATTGTATTATTTTACGAAACAACTTACTTTGTTCATATAATTTTTATGTGTAAAATACAGTATCGACATTTTCTGGTCATTTTGAATGTGTGTTTATAGAAATCAAATCAATTGCAACCAACCAAAATATGAATGTGTGAATGTTTCTTTATCTAATTTAAAAAATGACCACCTTACCTTTTACTTTGATAATTTCAGCGCAAACTTTTGACATTATGTGACAGTAATGTGTGTAATTATAAGTTGTTCCAAGCCTCTGACAAGCAATCCCAAAGACTAGCAAGAATCGTTGGTATCAAATGTCTCTCAAAAAACGGGAGATTAAGGCGGCTATTTCATTATTTTAAGAACACCGTCCCTTTGTGTTCGCTCCAAATCAGTGTTTCCCAACCTTTTTTGTGCCATGCCCCACCTAAGCCTTTCTAAAATTCTTATACCTCCCTATGTAACGTATACATAATTTCTAATATTAAAAAAATGAATTGTTGATGAATGAATGAACTTAAGAAATTTGATGAAACCTAATGATAGGTTTTAGGTAGAAATCGCTATAAAATTGTTAACGAAACACAGTAAGTAAATTTTCGAAACACATAATGAAAAACTGAAATTCAAATTCGAAATAATTTTAATAAAGATTTTTCTATATTAATGTATTATTTTAATTTAGTGAGATCCTTGCGATATATGCTTGCTGCACAGAGATTTTATGTTAGATTCCAATTTGGTTAGCTTCAGTCTCAAGTCTCCCCGTTGTGTTGTATCCAGACGATTTCTTTTTTTTACCAGTAAATCATTTACAGCACTAGATCCACAGTCAGCTAAATATGAAGATGGAAACGGCAACAATAGTTTTCTTGCACATTTGGTTGAATTTGGGTATTTGATTTCTGTTTTCTCACAATGCCATGTCATCGCTCCTTTTATATTAAATAAAGTTTGACTGTCTGACTCAATCACTTGACTGACTACTCATTTTGCATTTCTGCGAGTGCTACTTGATACTGCATATTTGATATTTCAGACAAATCCACTAAAATTGGCTGCATCATCCATGTTGGAAAATCAATTTGTTTTAATTCAGAAAATCTTTCTTCTAAATCAGCCGATATTATTTTCAGATGATCGACAATAACGAGTATTGCGGTTTTGCATCGACAAGAGTTTTATTTGTTGCTTGAAGTTGCTTATTTAATATATTTAGTTTTTCAAAGATATTCATTTCAGGTATATCGCTTAAAAAATCACTAAGATTATCAAACAGTTCCATAAATCTTTACAAGCAGTTGCTTTTAGAGCAGCCATTTTTCTTGCTCATCATATTAGTATCACCATCTGCAGCACAAGATGTTATATTTTTCATTGGCATATTATTGACATCTAAGTAGTTTATTATGTCATTCGCCACACCGCCACCGCAAAATAACATATTTTTTCCACTTGACAAATGTTTCTTTCAATTTTGGCACCGAAATATAGCGTTGCATTTAAATGGCCCGGAGGAAAAGGGTTAACCTTGTGGCGAGTCTATTTTCGAATTGCCCCCCTTAACAATTAAATTGCCCCCTTGTGGAGCGTGTGCCCCACGTTGGGAAACGCCGCTTTAAATAGTCATTACAATAGTGAGAAGTTTGTTCGGTGTCGCTATCTTGAAAAATAAAATTACGTCCGATTAATTCAGTAGAAGATTCCTGACCGCCTGTCGATCTAATATATTACTCGATTCATTATGATATTCCATATATTGCAAATATTCGCAATGTACAAAATATAGGTTTTTAACTTCAACTTCCTTTTTAAATTCAAATTTAACTTTTTTAAATTCAAATTAAACTTTTTCAATTTCAAATTAAACTTAATTAACCTTTCTTAAACTCAAATTCACCACAACCCATAATATTTTTTCTTCACAAATTAATATAAATTTGCGTGATGATGATTTATTTGAAGTATTAATTAAAATTTTCGAACAGAATTTCAATAAATTTACAAACCTTTTCGCAAAACAATGCGAATTATTTTCTTGTGAAAATTTGCGGGATTTGCATTGGGATTGAAACTCACCTGGAACAAAGAAAAAGTTGGTTTAGTCGTCGAGGTTTACAGATTATTGCAATTAATGTTTATATGTTATTTGTTTAATAACCCGGCTTCACACATTCAGACTAATTTCAAATTCGAATTGAAATAAATATATTATATTTTGTATAATAACATTGGCGGAAATGAATTTTTAAAATAAAAATTCGTTGTCGATGAGGATGGGTCTTATTGAGAAGACCCATCGACATAGACATATTTTAGATGTAGATTTTTAACGATCGTCGCTGAAATAAAAACATATTTGAATGCAAAAAATTAATAAATATTTGTTTAAAGTTTTTTTCAATAACGTACAATAATAATTCGTACATTTTCCGAAGAATAAATAAGATTAGTAATAATTTTCGCAGGTTAAGCATGTCATAGAACACTCAGATGAACTACTTGTACTTGAACCCTGTAGAGTTTATTCTAAAACAAGTTTAGACAAAAAGATGATTTCATAAAATATTATTAATAAAATCAACGCTAAAACATAATTAGACCTTATAAGAAAGATGGATCCGAGATGGTTAGACGAAAGTCCACCTTCGTGGCAACAAAAACCAGAAAAATAACATTGTTTTATAAGATCATGTCTTTCCGATACCTTCTCGAGTATAAGTGGATAGCCATCTGTAGGCTCGTTTCGAGATTTATCTCTCATCAGTACAGCTTTGCATTTGTGAACAACAACTTGTAAACCACTTGAAACCCATGTGGGTGATTAGTAATTTACAAATTGTTGATCATAAAAGCGAAGCTGTACTGATGAGTGATTAATCTTGAAACACGTCTACAGATGGCTATCCACTTAAGGTATCGGAAAGACATGATCTTAAAACAGAATGTTATTTTTCTGGTTTTCATTGAGAACCAGTTAAATAAAATGCCAGTAAAATGAAATCAAAATCACCAATCAAAGCTTATTGCCTTTTCTTAGCAACAAATTATAGCACAAGAAATACTTACATGACATTTGATATTCGTACCAATTATAAGTTTGTGTATAAATGAATAAAACCACCAAAACCAGAAACCTTCATATATAATTTAATAAAGATTTTTTTAAGAAAGATTAATTTAACAAATATCACTAGGAAACTGCCTCTTTTTTAAATAATTAATTGTTAAAATAAATATGCTCAATGAATAGAATTCAAATATTATTTATCATTTTCTTTATATATTTTTTCAAAATTGAATATAGGATGATACTAAACCAATTACACATACAACTATACCAACCTATTATAGCGGAACACAGCTTGAATATACAAATACATGCAACCTTTCCGCAGCTCTATAATATTCTTAAGTCTTTTAAGGCTACAAAACAAATCTAATGTTGAAAGACAACAGATATATATATATATATATATATATATATATATATATATATATATATATATATATATATATATATATATACAGGAAACTAAAGAAGACCTCAAGCAGCTAAACATCACGATACACGACATGAATGATCTGGTTAAATTTAGAAACACCATAATGCACCATAAATTTGATAAAGAACTGCTCCCTAAGATACCAGGAAAAAAGTGGACGGACAAACGGCAGAAAGAACAGTGCACGAATGAAGAGGATTTGGGAAGAACGTCGCCGCATGACTGAGTTGACATGATTTTTTGTTCAAGTTCTTTTTACACTTTGTACACGCTCTCTTTAAAGGGAATTTACTATAGTAATAATATATATATATATATATATATATATATATATATATATATATATATATATATATATATGTATATATATATATATGTATATATATATATATGTATATATATATATATATATATATGTATATATGTATATATATATATATATATATATATATATATATGTATATATATATATATATATATATATATGCATATATATATATATATATATATATGCATATATATATATATATATATATATAATTTTTTGTTTATGAAGAAAATCAAAACCGTCATATATATAATTTAAAATGTTATCACTATGAAAAAAAATATCTTTTAAATAATTTACTGCTGAAACAAATTTAACTGCTTAATCAATCGAATTTATAAATTCATTTAAAAACTGGATTTTTAAAATCCACCATATTATTTGTTTTTATTCTATATTTATCCTATAAACCGCTTTTTGTATTCAAAGCTAATGAAGCACGGACGTGTAATATTATATATTCCATTTTAAACAGTTAAATATTGTAAAAATATAAAAAAAGTTTCGTATAATTCAATAGGATTACGTAGAATAAATACATTTCGTTCGAACATTTTCATATCTGCGCTTACAAAAATAAACTTTCAATAAACAAATCGAACGATTGGAACTATACAAAAGCAGACTTGAATAAAGGAAAATGTACGCTATTTTACATAAAAGAATTTAATCTGATCTGCTTTTTATATGGAAAATTTAAATGGATCTAAAAAATCAAATCGGAACACAATAGGTGCAAACATATGGATATGTATTAATTTATTTTTAATATTTTCCAACTTTTATATCAATAAATGATGCGTTAAATTTAAAATGAATGACACACGAATAATAATTTAAACTTATATTATAACACTGGATCATTTTATAAATTTCTATTTAGTTTTGCAAAACAAAAATCGCAAATATAATAATAATATATTCATGGGAAGATTCATTGGAAGAAGTTGGCCAGATCATTCAACTTCTTAAGAAAAATAAGGCAAATGGGGAGGACTATATCGTTGCTGAACTGTGGAAAGATCCTGGAAACAATGCCGTGCGCAAGGTAACCGAGGTCATCCAGGACATCTGAGAAACAGAGCAATTACCGATGGAAATGAAAACCCGATTGGAAATCTACTCTGATCCATCCGCTTCACAAAAAGGGATATCTTACTGATCTAAACAACTACCGTGGAATTTCTCTCGTCCCGGTAACATACAAGATTCTCTCGAAGGCGTTACAAACCAGGGCAGAAAATCAGCTGGATAGTCAACTGGAAGAATACCAGGGGGGCTTCAGAAACAACCGATCATGTGTTCAACAGATCCTCAATCTTAAAACTTTACTTGCATACTCCAAGATGAGAAACCGCAAGGTGGCCGTCACCTTTGTTGATTTCAGGAAGGCCTACGATTCCATTAATAGAGAAATGCTTAAGAAAGTACTCCAGGAACTAGGGCTAGACAACAAAACCCGCAGACTCTTCCTAGAAACTTTGACCAACACCCATTCCAAGGTTAAATTTAGAGGCGATATTTAAGAAAGCTTCGAGTTTCTTTCGAAAGATCGAGTTTCCTCACTTCTCTTCAACTGTGTCCTTGAAAAGGCTGTGAGAGTATGGCGCAAGAAACTGATCAACTTGAGTGCTCAGAGTGTTATCTACCTAGGACGTCAGAAGGATGGACTGTTTGTAGATTGCCTGCCCTTTGCAGATGACATGGCACTGATTGCTGATTCTCTTGAGGTGGCAACAATGCAGGTAAAGTGCCTCAGAAAAGAGGCTACCAATGTGGATCTTCAAGTGTCGCTGGAGAAAACAGAATTCTTCACCAACATCAGAGAAGCAAACAGAGATATGTTACTAGAGCAGGGAAACATCAAGAGGATTGAGAAATTTAAGTATCTGGGCGAATGGATTGAACCCAACTTATCAGAAAGAGCATAATTATCCAAGAGAGTCAACAAGTTAAAACTAGGCTATCGACTGACTAAGAACACTTACAACAAGAAATGCCTGTCACGCAATCTGAAACTTAAGCACTACACATCAGTCTTACAACACGAGCCCTGTATGCCATGAAGTGTCTTTTCTTGAACGGAAGAGGTCTGGTAGAAAAATTGGAAATCAGAGAGAGGAGAATCCTCAGGAAGATCCTAGGCCCGGTAAAGGAAGATGGGGAATTCCAAAGGCGGCATAACTCTGAGCTCTACGAACATATTGAGATGCTCTCTGACTGTGCAAGGAAAAGAAGGCTTGCTTTATATGGCCACATTGCAAGATTGCCTCCAAACCGACTGATCAACCGCCTCTTCGCCTTCTGGCAAAACAGGAAGTTTGGTACCACTTGGTTGAAACCGAGAAGAATATTAAAGAACTGGGAATAACAGATTTCCAAAACAGACCGTCTGTAAGACACACCTTGAAGGAAGCCCGTGGATTTCAGGAAAAACCCCGAAAGAAAGGTACCCCCTGGACACAAGAGAGAAAGGAGTTACAATGGCAGAAGATGCGACCATACTGGGCAAAGTAGGCCTATTCGAAACAAGAATAAGATAATAGAAAGGAGAAGTAAGTCTAGTCTTGTGGAAAAAGAAAAACTGGTAGCATACAGACAGGGACATATAGAAGACAACACATATAGACAGAAAAGACATACAAGCTAGTCAGAATGACAAGACTATTGCAACAGAAAA
This sequence comes from Phosphuga atrata, assembly GCA_944588485.1. Taxonomy (NCBI): domain Eukaryota; kingdom Metazoa; phylum Arthropoda; class Insecta; order Coleoptera; family Silphidae; genus Phosphuga; species Phosphuga atrata. Next base: position 32,270,568 of record OX155894.1, read on the forward strand.
AACTAGACGGACAGACAAGATAGACACAGAGATAAATCTGGCGAGGCATGTCTTGATTTAATTTGAGAAGTTTTACATCTCATTTTCATTTAATAACAATTTCATGTTGCTATTTGTTGATGTCTGTCCTCTCGCTCGCATAAGGTACGACGTATAAAAAATAGCTCAAACCCCAAAAGTCTAATTGGTCGTTCACTCAACCCATAGAATTTTTTGTGATTAACAGTAATGTTCGGGAACACTTTGTTGATGGGCTCGGCCTTAGTTGAGACGAAATTGCAAAAATTATGCAGAAACGAAATCAATCTGTGCGTTTCGTCCACGGGAAATGTCTGTTAGGAAAGCAAGTGAACAAAGAAAATTTCTATCACCTAAATTTGCTATAAAATCTTCATCGATGCCAACTTCCATTAGAAAAAGATGAATTTCTTTTCGAATTGTGAAAAATCTCTTCAAGCTTTTTCCCTCAATAAACCAGCAAATATTACTATGTAAAAGCAAATTACCATACTCAGCTTGCAGCTCGTCAAAAAAAAAAAACTTCAATGAACGATTTCCGCCACGAATTAAATTTGTTATTTTGCAAACCTTGTCCATTACGTCTTTTAGTTTTAGCAAAAGACCACATAATGCCATCTGATGCATAATACAATGGAACATTCGAGTCCTGCTAGCCCAATATTTTTGCCCGTCAATGCTCTGGCGCCCTCAGTTACAATAGCGGTGCACTTGTCATATCCGCCATACGGAGCTATTGCACATTTTAATTCGTTATAAATATCTTCACCTTTTGCTGTTCCGTATAATGATCGTAATTTTAAAAGTTCTTGTGAATAATCATATTTTTCGTTTACGGTTCTTATAAAAATAAGCATTTGACATTATTCGGAAATGTCTGTACTTTCGTCCAATGCTACGGAAAAATAGTAGCAATTATTGATTAGGTTGTGTAATTTATTAGTGACATGTATACTGACCTCGTTTATCCGGCTTACAGTTTCATGAGAAAGAGAAACTGAAAAGAGATTTTTTTGGCATTTCGTTATTATTAAAAGCTTGAGTCATTTTTATGCAACATTTTTTAATTAATTCTCCATCCGAAAAAGGCTTTTTGCTTTTGCAATTTCTAAGCAAATTTCAAACGATGCAGCTACTAATGCTTCTTGTGAATTTGCTACTTGGCTAAAATTATTCGTTTAAAAGTTCTGCTGTTTTTTTTCATTTTTTTTTTTTACTATGTTATTCTCGAGTCCCCCGTGCACGAATAATACTTTTTTTCATGCATTGATTGGAAATTTCATTCATTGGCATGGCCCTTTAAGTTGTATTCTTTACACACAGGTACAGTGTATATGTTAAGAATAAATAAATATTCAACCTCCCATCGTTCTTGAAATTCTCGATTTTCCGATCAATCTTTCTTTTCTTAGAAGCACTCATAATTCAGGACTGTTTCAATTAACAATTACATATGAAATTCAGTTAATTGTGTTTTATTGCATTTCACATAATGTCAAATAACCCACGGTAGATGTAAACATAAAAGTCCGTTAACAACTGTTGTAGAGGATAAGCGGCTCTCGGCAACAGTGTTACCAGAATGCAGCCGCGGCTACAATCCCCACTGCTCCTTCTGCCACCACGTAAACTCGAGACAGATTCACTTGCATAGAGCGTGGATTAATTTTATCGAATGACCATAAAACAACCATATTAATTCATTATTAGCATTATTAGTATTAGTAATTAGCATTAGTTGAATTATAACTATTATCTAAAAATCTCATATATTTTTTTAAATTTTATATTTTAAATGCATACAGATATTTATTTAAAATTTGATGTAAAGTTTACTATAACTCGCGGGCCGTAAAAAAAGGTTCGCGGGCCGGATGCGGCCCGCGGGCCGCTAATTGGACAGCGCTGATATAGTTTGTTTGTCTGAAGATGTCACAGTGTGACGAAACATGTTACTAATCGAATACTACTAGTGAAACTCAACACATAGTTTACTTATCAATTATTTTATAATTATGAAGTTCCACATAATAAAGGCTGAAGCCATTCAAGAATTCATTCAAGAGGTAATTTAAATGCTGAATGAGCCATTCTGCATCCTTCTGGCTGCTATATCAGAAGAAGCAACTGCTACGGAAATTTCGGATCTCGCACGAACAGTGGCTAAAATCAATGACATGACGAATGTCTTCCCAGTTCCAACGGACACATCGAGAAAAAATAAGCCACCATTTCCATGATCAATTTCATTCATTAACTTATCATACACATCCTTCTGTCTTGAGTTCAACACTGGTACATTTATTCAAGCTGATTCGTTCAATGCATTTCGATCGTATTCACGTTCATGTTCCAATTCTCGATTGAAATCGTCGTTCATAGCACGATTTGGCATTTGCATTCCTAACTTTACTAACAAACTGCCGCACATGAGGTAACACATGTCTTCTATAAAAAGCAAGGCCTGGTTATGTATTTCCTTATTCACCTCGAGATTGAGATTCCCTGAAGTCATGAATTCGATGTCACATGTTAAATATATTCTGACATGTCATCCTTGTACTTGTTCCACAGTTCAATTGGATTCGGTCGGAAACATGTCGAAATAATGATAGCAAATATGGAGATATGAAGAATATGGAGATGGAGATGCAGAAAGAACTGATTCAGCTATTGTAATGTCCCAATGAATTTCGTTTTCAAGCAAATTGAACTGTTGACATGCAGCACGAAATGTTGGCCACGCTGCACCATTGACAGTTCCAAGTGAATCAAATGAAGTCGGCCCACGAACATTAGAGAGTAGAGTAACGTTCGTGCAAATGGATCGCTTTGGCAAATAAAAAATAAACTTGTCAATGTTGTCGCTGGAGGTGTTCCAGCACGTTGAGCAACATTTGATGCGATGAAATAAACTCGTTGACGATTTTCTAGAAGCACCGTCAAATGTAAAACACGTGGATGACATTCATGAATGCGGAATGAAAAGCGCTATCTACTGGCATAGCTTAAGTAATAGCTTCTGCGCGACTGCGCGAATATATGTGGCATTCCATAAAAAAAATGAGAAAATGAATTATTTTCATTATTATTATCTTTTCTCGTGATTTTTTCTATATTTTAATAGTAACTATAATAGCGGGGGTGGAGACAAATGCAACAAATCAAAAATCATAAAAATCGGTGCAGCCGTTTTTGATTCAAACCCGACTGTGTTTTATATATTAAGAAGATAAGAAGATTTATTAACCATCGAATATTAGAGTCAAATAGATAAGTCGAAATTCTAATTTTAAACAGGATGCACAATGAACCACTGCCTTGAAGCACAATGCAGAGCGAAATAACGGTGATAACAATCACAATTTAATGTAACTAATAGTACAGAAAAGATCTAAATATAGTAAATACATTTCAATAAACATACGGCTGATCAACAGACCTTTTGAAGGATTTTAAAATAAAGGGATCTCTTGCATTTCAAGGATCTCCAATAAATTTCGTCTTGAATTATCATAAAATTCAATCACGAAATAACAATATTAGCTCTAGTGAAAACCACCTTAGTAACAGAAATTGTCTCAATTTATATAATATATCAATATCACTACCCTGGAATCTAGGACAATAGCCACTAGCAGCGGACAGCTAATAATAGTTTATTTATGACTGGACTATACAATGTGTTCGGCTATAGATTAATTTAAACATAGATATATAACAGAATATTTTGCTAGAAAGGAGAAATTGCGATAGGGTCCTTCGATTATAATAATATATAGACGGCATCCTATATAAATCTGCACAATCTATGTAACTGCAGCCTTGTCGTATATAAATAAGAACAAGATACGAAATTTTGTTAGATACATTTATAATATAAATATTATTTTTAAAAAATCTGCAAAAACTGATTGTATCTCTCCTAACTCTACGCGAATAATTTTAAACGACTTGGTTCTATTAAACGAAGTGAAATTTGGTCTACATTTTTATTTCATTGTATTACCTTGTCAAATTTTGTCTGTAAATTACGTAATTCAGTTTTATAATTTTGGCGAATTATCCCTGGGCTTTGCTTAATAACATTTAATAACCAAAAATTAGAGAAATATTTAGATTGTAAAAATGATGTAGAAAAATATTAAGACTGCTGAATTGGTTTCCAATTAAAACTTTATCCTCACAATTTATATATGCACTTCAATAAAAAAAAAAATATTTTTACTCTGAATTGAAAAATTTACATTTTTTTACCACTAATTTTTGTTTTTGCCTCAAAATTAGTGGTAAATTAGTGAGTAAATATGGATTACCAAGAAATAACGGTCGCAACCATTCTCTTCATTAATATACTTTTATTATTACATTCCTATTACCCTATTTGTAAAAATAATCGACCGAACCGAAGAGCAATAAAAAAATCGTAAAAATCGCCCACACAAAAAGACACAAATGGATATTACAAAATCGATAAGAAAATTATTTCAATAAAATAATTCGTTTCACATTTTGCAATTCGAGCTCGCAACGTATCAGAGACAGCAAAATATAATCTGGGTCTTTCCTGAAATCATGTGAAGTGATAAATTCAATTTTTATAAACTAAGTCAATTAGAAAACCTAATATATTAAGTTAGTGTTCCAGGAAAAAAGTATACACTATAAATTATAAACTTGTTTAAATTCCTAGAAATATTTATATAATAAACATTATAATTTACACTAAATCCGTATTATTATTAAATCTGCAATATTAAAAATATTGTTAATATTTTTTTTTTAATTTTAAGTCAGTAAATCAATATTACCAATTAGTCAAATCTGTTTGATTACTCTCGCACAGACAAGATTAGTTACGGAACAGCATTCAAATACAAAGAACCAAGATCGGATTATCTTTCATTTCGTTCATTCGTCCTATATCCATTATTATATATCCTATCATATATCCATTCATATACATTAACAAGTCTTGTCTATTTTGTCTTGACTGTCGCTAATCTTCTCTTGACTAGTCTAGATATACATAGTTTTGGCTATAGTGTTTTATTTGTGTATTTTGGCTATATATTCAAGTTAAATCGCATCCCTCTACATATGTTTGGCATTATCTGTATAACTTTATCCGTTTACTTTGTCTGTAGAGACAATTCTGCCTGACTATTCTTTTCTGACTATTCAAACTTCGATATCTGGTCTTATTTGTCTAGTTTTATGCCTACAGTCCTGTTCGTCTGGTTTCGTTGAACCCTAGATATTTAAACTTATATGAATCAAATTGTCTATTATTATGAAACATGCGTAGTCTAGTTTTGTTGGATAGTTAGTATATATCTAGTATACTAGTACATTTAGTCTATTCTTATCCTTCTACTACCTTATGTTCAGCCTTGTTTAAACTACAAATACTTGCTTAGTCAGTATAGCTAATTATAGTATAGTATATTTTTGCCTCACTATTCAGACTTCGATATCCAGTCTTGAGCCTAACCTAATCTTACTTATATGTATCAAATTGTCTATTATTATATAGGAAGCTTAGTCTAGTCTTGTTGGGGAGCTTTATTAGTACATTTAGTCGAGTCTAATGTAGGTTCCACCTGATCTACTATCTCCAATCTTGTTTAAACTACAAAATCTTGCCTAGTAAGTATAGTCGCGTAGAGTAGCGTATGCTAGGGGTGCCGCAGCAATAATCAAGAGATCAACAGACAGGAGCAAACTTTCTGTGACGTGTGATTTGAGAGTAACATTAACTAAACTTCCCATAAACATAAAGCAAATAATGACAAAATTCATACAAACAGTTTCGCCTTCTCTTAGGCCTACTATCGTAGATAGGTTTTTAAAAAATTAAACAACTTATGTGATTTGTTTCACTTGATCTTTTATTGATTACTAGTTTCACCAACACAGTGGCATCTTCAGATCTAATACAAACATTAAACAATTACATATATTTATATGATTTTAACATGGACTTTGCCATATTTTCAAGAGTGGTGATTGGTGCAGAAATTTGGTCTGTTCGTTGAGACAGTTACTAGAACTGTTGTTGATGGTTTTTCCGATTTCTAGAGTTTCTAGAAGGTCCATTTTTAATCCTTTTTCCATGCGATGAAATATTGTCGGCTGGTTGCTTGCCGAAATTTGGTGTCCTGTGGTTATTAGGTGATTAGCGAAGGTAGATTTGTTATTTTTCAATCGTAGAGATCGTTTGTGTTTATTAAACCGGGTTTCGAAACTTCTTCCGGTTTGTCCTATGTAGGTGCCGCTGCATTCATCGCAATTAAGTTGATATATGCCTGATTTTCTTAACGGATTTATTTTTGATTTTTGGTTGCATAATACATTTTTTAGGGTATTGTTATTTCTGTAGGCTACAACGGTGTTATTTTCTTTAATTAGATTTCCTATCTTTGTCGAAATCTGTCCCAGATATGGGATGCATTTGAAAGCTTGTTTTTCTTTATTTTCTGAGCCACCACTAAAAACCGATTTTAAGGATTGCTGTCTTGATTTTTTCTTTAAAATTTGTGTGACGATATCTTGTTTATAGTTGTTGATTTTTGCTATTTGTTTTATTGTATTTATTTCGGCGTTGAAGTTATCCTCATTCAGTGGGATAGTGAGTAGCCTATATATCATGGAATGGAACGCCGCGAGTTTGTGTTGTATGGGGTGTGAGGAAGTGTTATGTATTATTGTGTCTGTGTATGTAGGTTTTCGGTATATTTTAAAGGAATGTTTATTATTTTCCCGGCTGATATTTAAATCTAAGAAATTTATTGATTTGTTTTGTTCTAATTCCATTGTAAAATTTATTGAGGTGTGCAGTGTATTCATGAAGTTGAATAGTTTGCTAAGTTGTCTGTTGGTTCCTGACCAACAGACTAGGATGTCATCTACATACCGGTACCAATATTTGATTTGAGGGGAAAAATTTCTGTTTAGAATTGATTTTTCTAGGTTGTCCATAAATGGCTATGCTGCAAAAACACGTGTAGCGACTAGAGGGTATCTTTTCCCGGATATTTTTGTGCCTCCACATCGCTAAACTTGAAAGAGAAATAAATCCAAAAAGGGTATTATGTTATTATAAAAGATATTATATTATTATTCAACTGGGTAAATTGAAGTTTTACTAGGAAGAATATTTAAGTTTAGATATTCTACGAACTTGCATTCAGGCCGATCATTTTGTTTTGAGCCGATTAGGACGGAATTATTTCTATAATTCCACGAACAGTACGAATGTACCTACATTAGACTGGGCCAAAAAAGGGCTGTGAAATAAAAACGTGCTTCCGCGTTGCTAAACTTGAGAGCTAAAATAAACTGTTTTGTAGTTTACGTGACGAATGTATGACGATTGCGTGAACGTATCTAAGATGCAAATGACGCCTTTCATCATTTGTAAATTTGCATGCATTCGTCAAATGACGCCTCCGTGGGCAGTCCTACAATGGCGCCGGAGTGAAAATAGTTTAAAAACCGCTGGCCTAGTCTATTAAACTATAATATAATTGTTGAATCAAATCAAACTACATGTTAATTCTCATTCTTTCATAAATAAGAATTTAAATCGAATATTTTAAGCCTAACCACAACTTATTTATGTATTCGATAATTAATTCTAGTTTAAAATGAGATGTCATGGTTTGAACCAAATTAATAATAGATTGAAACTAGGAGATTACCACTACGATATCTTCAAATCTGTCAGTAGCTACAATTACACAAAGTATTCAAATATGTCAGTAGCTACAATTACACAATTACATCAGCGGGGTGTGCCAAAGAGCAACAGAAGATTTCCGTGTAATTGTAGCTACTGACAGATTTGAAGATATCGTAGTGGTAATCTCCTACTTTCAATCTATTAATTCTAGTATTAATATTATATAATAAATTACATGAGAATATGTCTGTGCCTTGGCTAAAAAAGGGCCAATGGCCATTTTTAGCATTTTTCGATAAGCCTACCATTGAAATTTGAGAAAAGGCCAATGTCCTGCTATAGAATTGGCTATTGGCCCCTTTTCTACTCACATAATTGAATTCCGAGTTCAATGGTAGAAGTAACACGAAATAAAAAAGGACATTAGTTCTTTTTCTACCTGTACTTTAATTATTATTCGTTTCATTTATTATGGATTTTATATAAATAAAAAAAAAATATTTATATTATACATCATATTTAAATGTTTATTTATAAAATATTTAATGAAACACAGAGCAATACTGTTTGATAGCTTTTATTCTAAAATGTTATTAATTTTAAAAGTAGTCATTATTTTTATTTATTTAGTCCTCTCATTTTGTCCGTTTTATCAAAATTATCTACAAAATCGTTAGAAATTGTAAGATTTTAAACCAAAAAGTAACTTATTTTTCAAATAAATTGGTAACTGACTAATTCATTAATATTTATACACAGGGTGTTTATCACAGGTATAAAATACGTGTTGTAATACCAACGATAAGATCAGAATTGTATACTATATGTGGTGGTCGATAAATAACGTACGTAATCAATTTCTTAAAAATAATAAAATCAATACTAAGTATTTTTGTAACACTAACCTGAGAAGAAACCTAAGGATAAAAAATAAAAAATATTCATCTTATTGTCAACAATATAATCAACATTTCAAATTACTTCACCATTACCTTCTAGATGCTTTTATTCATCTTACCAATTAATAAATACGTATTTATTACTGTTTTTTTCTTTAGATACTTGTAACTTATATTTGTTGTACCAACTTATACTTGAGTACTTATATTTGTTGACAGTTTAATATATTTTTTAATTTTAATAATAACGAAAAGGATGGTTGCGACCTTTATTACTTGGTAATCCAAATTTACTTAAATTGAAAAATTCACAATTCATTCCACAAGTTCCACAATTAGTGGTTACATGGTGAATTTTTCAATTCAAGTTAGTAATAACGATTGATTTTAAATATCATTTGAATAATAAGTGTTCCAAGATTCTATTTTAAAACTATTTCTTGTTCGAAAGTCTGAATCACTGCAAAGAAGTAAAGATAATACAGTAACCTTTTGTTTATATAGATAAACTTGATTAACCGACATATATGACACCAGAGAAAGACCGGATTATCAAAAAATTCCGGATTATCAGGATTGAAACAAAACAATAACAATTTTACATATTTTACGTACAATTGTATTTCAGAAAGAATAAAATATGTATCTAACGGGTGATTTTTTTGCTATTTTTCAGTGTAAGAAAAAGATTTGTGACTTGTGGAAATGTCAAACATGCTCAGAAAGGTTTGCCATTTCACCGTGAATAGACTAACAAATGAACAACGCTTGCAAATCTTTGAATTTTATTATCAAAATTCGTGCTGTGTGAGAAATGTGTTTCGTAAATTTCGTCCATTTTGTGGTCGTCATAATCGACCCACCGAACAGTCTATTCAATCTGTTCTGACCAAATTTCGCAACAGTTTCACTTTATGGGATATTAGTCCACCAACTCGTATGCGAAGAGTGCGTACCTAGAAAAATATTGCTGCTGTATCGGCCAGTGTCAATGAAGATGTGTTATTCGACCACCTGGAAGATTTTACGTATGGACCTCGGTATGAAACCATACAAAATGCAGCTTCAGCAAGAACTGAAGCCAGGTGACGTACCACAACGTCGTTTGTTTGGTGAATGGGCCTTAGGAAAGTTGGATGAAGATCCATTTTTCTATCGAAAAATTGTCTTCAGCAACGAAGACATTTTTGGCTAAATAGTATAACAAACAGAATGGGTGTGAAGAGCAGCAAGAGGCAGTTCAAGAGCTGCCAATGCACCATGAAAGATGCACTGTTTGGTGAGGTTTGTGGGCCGGCGGCATCATTGGACCGTACTTCTTCAAGGACGATGAGAATTGCAACATTACAGTCAATAAAGCAAGGTACCGTGCTATGATTACCGACTTTTTTTGCCCAAAATGGAAGAATTGAACTTGATTGACATGTGGTTTCAGCAAGACGGTGCCACATGCCACACGGAACGTGATACTATGATCCTATTGAGAGGCGAATTGGGTGAGCAATTAATCTCATGTTTTAGAGCAAGCCATTGGCCGCCAAACTCATGCGATTGAACCCCACTAGACTATTTTTTGTGAGGATACGTGAAGTCTCTCTTGTACACGGACAAGCCAGCCACAATTCCTGCCTTTGAAGACAACATTACAGCTGCCATTGGTGAGATACCGGCCGAAAGTCTGCAAAAAGTATGCCAAAATTGGGGCTCACGGATGAACCACCTACGGTATAGCCGCGGGCAACATTCAATTATCGGCCCAAATAAATATTTGATTCAGTGTTGGTGCAAATTTTCTGTGTTTTTTTTTTTAATTTTCAAAACCGAAACGGTTAAAATATCACCCATTAGAGGTCTTCCATTAATCACGTGATGTTTTTTAGAAACTTTTTAATAATTTAAATTATTTTTACTGGTTACGTTGGGACAATAAAACAAATTAATTAATTTGTTACTAGCTACTTTCTTACTAGTTACTAGCAGTTTCGGCAATGTAATATTTTATTGTCGAAATATCGCCATCACCAGGCTACAAAAGATAAAATCTTGTTAATTAAATGTTGGAAATTGAAACAATTACAACTTACCAACAGTTACATTATTGGAAAAAAAATTAACATTAAATAATAAAAACAAAAATTAAAAACGCTCTTAACGTGCCTGGTTAAGAGCTTTTCAAGTTTTTTTATTTGTGTTTTTATTATTTAATGTTAATTTTCAAGTTTCTCGATGGACGAGTGGAAATAAGCAGATTAAAAAAAAACTAGTGCGAATAAGATAACTAGACGGAACTGTTTTCAAATTTAGATCAGAGATTAAAATCCGTCCTTTGTATTGACAAGAATTTTGAAATTGTTCCTTATAACAAAAATACTCTAAGGAACCTTTACACCAGACTTAAAGATAAGGTCCTTGAGAGCTGAAATCAGTGGCGATTAACCCTTTTTTCCGCTCAATTTATATAACATAAACCGTACGCTTTCAATAATTTTTTTCGAGAAAAAAAATTATTCATCTACAATACAATTTCAATTATTATTTTCTTTTAATTTGTAAAAACTAAAATTATTTTTATCAATTTTCTATCCTAGTATTATTCTCATTTCAACTCGTTAATTGTAAAAACAGACCTTTTTGCACATGTGGTTTAAAACAGTTCCGTCTAGTTATCTTGTGCACACTATTTTTTTCAAATCTGATTGTTTCCTCACGTCCATCGATAAGTCATGATGTGCACATGGGCCTAGTTAAGAGAGTTTTTTTTTTTAATTTGTATTTTTATTATTTAATATTATTTTTTTTCCAATAATGTTCCTGTTGGTAAGTTGTAATTGTTTCCATTTCCAACATTTGATTATCTTTTATCTTTTGTAGTCTGATGATGGCAACATTTGTACAATAAAATATTTCATCGCCGAAACTAGTAGCTAATAACAAATTAATTTATTTGTTTTATTGTCCCAACGCAACCAGTAAAACAAAAACAATCCGAATATAATTTATGAGGACATACAAATTTCAGTTTTCATCTATAATAATATATAAATAAATCAAATGTTACGTAATTATTGAGATATAAATCGATTGTTACCACAAAGTACTCAAGTATATAATTTGTTAAAAAAGTTTTAAAATTAGGTATATTGCATTAATATTACTTAAAGTTATTCAAAAGTTAATTACTCAATTTTGACTATGACAATTGGAAATTAAATAACGTTAGCATTAAACTATTAACATGCTACATTTCCTCTAACTTCAATCAATACTTAGCATTTTTGTATCATTAACTTTACATTAACAAAACCTAGAGCAACAGATATAAAATATTTCTCTTTTTGCCAACCATGTAATCAAAATTGCAAACTACATTTATCTATGTATCATATTATCTTCTATTTGGTTTTGATCATTTTACCAGTTAATAAATTCGCATTTATTACTAGTTCTTATTTTAGTTACTTATAACTTATATTTCTTGTACTTATATTTAAGTACTTATATTAATTGAAAATTTATTATATTAGGAAGACCAGAAAGTTATGTCGTTTTTTAACATTAAATTTAAACAGATAAATTTTTAACACCCTCGTTATCAACAACCTGTTGCCTTCTAGTGTGCAAATTTTCATGCCGGACCGATAAAAATCGATTGGTTTTTGTGCGAAATATCTGGAGATGGCTTTTTCAATTTTTTTTCCTACTTAGAAAATGTTGTAGCGATCGGAATAAATGGAAATCCGATGACGCAATATCGGGCGATTGAGGTGGGTGAGGCAATACCTTCCACACCAATACATGATTTTTCTACGGTTCGTCATGTGTAGTGCAATCTTAAATGATCGTGTTGCAGAATAACGCATTTTCTGTAGACAATCGCTTGCCTTTTTGATTGATTGATTCACTCGATACTATTGTTCACAGTAAAGATCTGCAGTTTGCAAAGGTTTCATCACTTCAAATGAACGATTCAACGAATACTCCACCAAACACATTATGCGGCACCTAAACACCTTCTCTGCTTACATTCACAATTTGCCGCAAATGTTCTTAGATGGTCGAACAAGGTTGTTTAAAAGTAGTAGTAGTATAGGAATCCTTTTATTGGCATACGTAATCACATAATTTTTAACCTAACTAAGGAACAAACAATTAATCCTTTCTAAAACTGCGGAAAAAATTAAGAGATAAGACAAAAGAAAAAAGAAAACAAACAACACACAAGCCCCACAAAAACAGAAACAAAAAATATATAAATCAACCAAAAATAGCAATTCCTCGCACTCTTTCCACAACGACAAAAACAAAAATTCACCTCACTATCTGTTTATCTTTTTTTAACTGAACCACCCTTTTCATCAAGTTCCAACTGGCTCCGTCTTCCATCATGCACGAAACCCAGTCGTCTACCACCGGTCTCTCCTCACTGCTCCACTGACATCCATCACAGCTTTTTGCCCAATGAGCCCACGTGTCACTAGCTTCCCCACATATGCCACATAGCTTAAAGCGAGTGTCCATCAAGTACCTCCTGCCTTTTTCTTCTGACCCACACCTGTGTCGTGTAATCAATGCCTGCGGCAGCCTAGCTCCTTTGAGGTACAACGGAAGTCTTTGGAACACTTGTACGCTCCTGTATTCTGGGAGGAACTTACTCCCCTCGATCTTCCTCTGTCGACAATGCAGCCCCACCTCGGCTAACCTTTCATACAGAAATTCTTCCACCTTCCTTCCATTCCCAAACATTCTCTCGATTTCATCATATGCCCAGCCACAGCTTTCATACAGCTTATTTCTTTTGCTGCCCCATTTTGTGCCCTTATTTACACCAAAACCTTCCATTCTTACAACTCTCAGCACTTCTTTTACAATCCTTTCATTACCCATTCCATACACTTTCCTTTCAAACTTTCCTTTTCAAACGACCCTCCTAGCTGCCTGCGAAAACACTTTCCGCATATTTGTTTCTTGCAGCACGATGTATGCCGACGAAGTTCTATATAAATTGAGTGCCATTTTTAAAAACTGTAGCTGGACTCTCTCAACTCTCTCTTCCTCTTTCACTCCCCACACTTCAGCTCCATACAAAAGGATACTTCTCACACATGCCTTCCACACTACCATTTTTGCTTCAAAGTTATTGCTCAAGCACTCCTTCCATACGTTCCCTAGCCCGTTAGCAGCCACCCAAGCTTTTTTTACAAATATATTTCACATGCTCTTTCGCGGACCCATCCTGCACAAACATAAAACGAAGATATTTGAAGCTGCTAACTTGCTCGATTACACTACTTCCCCATTTAAATGACTCACTCCTTCTACCCACTCTTTTACGAAACATCATCCATTTAGTCTTTTTCACGTTCACTACCAATTTCCTCTTTTCAAAAAATCTTTTCACCCGCCCGATCATCTCTGACATTTCTCTTTTCGAAAATCACAACGTCGTCCGCATATGCCAAACTCCAAACTTTCCTACTACCAATTACTACCCCTCCCGCTTGACCTCTGCTCAGCACACTCTTTAAATCTGCTGTGTACAGGTTAAATAATATTGGACTCAGCGGACAACCCTGCCTTAGCCCCATTGTCACATTAAAACTTTCTGAAACTTCCTCTCCTACTTTCACTCTGCACCGCATATCCTGATATAAATACCTGATTCTCTCTATTAACTGCTGCGCTATACCTTTCCGCCTCAAACATTCCCACATTCTCTCCCTCACCACAATGTCGTAGGCCGCTTTCAGATCTATAAACAGAGCATAAAGCTTCCCTTGCTTCTTAACCAGTTCCTGCTCCACAATATACTTCAACGTAACCAAGTGTTCCACCATGCTGTAATGCTTTATAAATCCGGCTTGTACATCCGGAATAAGACCTTTATCTTTCTCTTCACACAAAAGCTTTTGCTCCAGCAGTTTCGCATATATTTTATAAGCCGCGTCCATAACCGTTATTCCTCTGTAGTTAGCTAGGTCTTCCCTATCTCCACCTTTGTATATCGGTACAATTAAGCCTTCCTCCCAGTTCACCGGCAACCTTTTAGAACCTTTATAAATATGGTTGCGTTCTTCGAACAGCTCTCGTTGGATGACTATCAGGGCGTACTTCCACGCTTCATTCGGGATACAATCCAAACCCACTGCTTTTTTCTCGGAAGTCTATCCAAAACACCTGAAAATGCTCCCCACTTAAATTCGTCTCTGCAGCTCGTTGCACCATTAACCCCTCCTGCGACATCGTCGAACGGTTCGGGCAGACCACTGGTTAGCAGCTCCTTGAAATAGTTGGTCTATAGCCAACCAATCGGTTTCTCACAACACCCTTGTTTCCGTCTATAGGCTGACACCATTTTCCAAATATCCGCTTCATTGTGGATCCCCTTCAACTTCCCCAATTGCGCGTCTTCCCACTCCTTCTTCTTTTGGAGTTCCATCTCTATCAGTTGTGTACGGCATTTGTTGTACTCCTCCATTGAGTCCTGAGCCTCCTTCCACCTTTAGAAATTTTTCCTCACGGACTTCTTAAGTTCTTTGACTTCATGGTCGACCCTATACGTTTCTTTAGCCACTCCACATTTGATCTTGACCTGCACCATGGCTTCTCGAACCACTTCCAATATTCGATGTAAACAGCCGACTCCCGGAGTTGTTAATTCCAAATTTCTTTTGAACTCAACAATGGCCTTATCATTCCAGAGCGATACTACTTTAACTTGACTAGATAACTTAACTTAATGGACTAGATAACTTAACCCTCCCAAATTATTTCCACCGGAAAATGGTCAGATTCAACCCTATCACTTACTTGCATATTCATTATGCGTTTAAAAGTATTTGGCAGCTCCTAGATTGTCTGGCACGGATTTTGACATCTAGCATTGTCTAAAGTAGTTGGGTAAAGTGAAATAGTAAAGAAGTTCTTCCTAATCGATACAAGTCGGAAAGACCAAAATTACCAGATTTGAACTTAAAAAACCACCTTTGGCATTTAAGAAAGTCTAATCGTCTAATGCATTTGGATAAACATCGGAAATGTATTTGGTAGCACCTGTTGCGTGACTACTACCCTTATGAAACAAAAAGCATAGAATGCCGAATATGTACCTCTTCCGATATTTGGCGTGCTATTTCACCATAAATTGCAAAAAGAAAATTAATTATTTACTAGTAAAGAAATCACTCTAGCCTTAAAATGACTTTGGCACGACTTTGAAGTACACAGTGAGCTGATAAATAACAAACAAATATCGACATGCGAAAAGCGAAATTACTTTCCAGACTCCCTATTATTATTTAGTTTTAATAATAACGATTGATTTCGAATATAATTTCAAGTGTCCTAAGATTCTATTTTAACTATTTTTGTACGAAAACCAGAAGCACTGTAGAGAAATAAAATTAATAAACTTGCATGCATAGAAATCGGCACAATGTAAACTTTTGATTCTAACTATTTTTATAAACTATTTATGAGATTAAATAAAGAATGTATTTATTTAATATGCTTTAATATGAGTTTAGGTAATATTTCGGTTTCTTATGTTTAACATAGTGAAATTAACTGATGAAACATATTAACTTTTTTTTATTACCAAAAAGAAATTTACACTTAATTTTTAATAATCGATATGCCCTAATAACATCTCTCACGATTAGGCATTTATCTAATAAAGTTCGCTATTGTTTCTTGTGGTATGTTAAGCCACTCTTCTCCTGCTGCAATAATAAGCTCTGGTATCGAGGTTGAGGCACAAACCCTAGCCCCAATTCTTCGTTTAAACGCATCTCATAAACGTTCTATCGGATTTAAGTCGGGACTGCATGCTGGCCACTCTAAAACCTAAAAACCGACTTCTGCAATATAATCTGCATGATTCTTACGTTACGTGGCTTCGCATTCTCATGTATAAAGATAAATTCTTCTCCAATGTAGTCGACGTAAGGTACCACACGAACTACTTTTATTATGGGAACGTAGCAAGCAAGCACTAGCGTTAACTTGTCAAGTGGCCTCTTGGAAATCACGAAAATCCGGGTTCCGCTTTTCGCATGTCGTCAGGATGCAGTTGTCTTTGATATGTCACGCATTTGTTGCCTTACAACCCCCATTTCTCATCAAGTGCTTATTGGTTCAGGCATTTTCTTATTTTGGTTAGTTCAGGGCTTTCTATCCGGCACGTTCAATTGTCTCTTTCATGCTTATAATGCTTCTTATCATGTCATCCGCTGCTGTCCAGTTGTCTTCGGACATTAACATGACCTCCAACAGTGTCTTTACTCCTAGTTCTGATTTTGTCTTCGCCGTCCAGTCATCCCACTCCGGAATCCACATTTCACATTCGAAGACCGTGTGCGCCGCACTGTTCGTATGTCCACAGTAGGCACACAAATTGTCAGACACCCTGCTGATATTGTGCAGGTACTCTCTGAAGCATCCGTGCCCGCTGAAGGCTTGGGTGAGTAGTAGTTCATCTCCCCATATTTTCATTCTACCCAAATTCCCACTTGTGGGATTAATAATTTTGTCCACTGTCCGTTTGTACAGCATGTCCAGTGCCTTTGCCACTTCTGGAAAAGATGTTTGGCAATTTTGATAAGTTCCCTCTTCTGCCCGCTGTTCCGCTTTTTTTACAGTTCTTTTCTTTCTTTTATCAAGAGTTATATGGGTGCTATGCCTGCCAATACGAGCACTGCATCAGTTAAGTCTGTAACTGTCTTGTAAGCACTGCACACATGTAGTGTCAGTTTTCTCTGCACTGTGACCAGATTATTTTTAAGACTCTTTCTCGACTGCCTTTGCCCAGACCGGGGCACCATAGAGCATTGCCGAGTGAGCGACTGAGCATAGTATCTTTTTCTTGCTACTTTTTGGTCCGCCGACATTAGGCATCATCTTTTCCAGTGCTGCTGTTACCTTGAGGGCTTCAGTCGCTGCTCGCATGCTATGTGGTGTAAAACGTAGCTTCTTATCAATATTCACACGAAGATATTTAACTGCCTCCTTGGGCGTTATAGTTACGTCTCTGACTTTACTATCGGCCCTATATGCCTCATACCGGTAAGTAGAACAGCTTGCGTTGTTTCAGGGGGCAGCCTTATGCGATTTTTCTCCATCTATTTATCAATATTTGCAATCGCCCTATTAGAGCGTTCCATTACTCTCTCTTCGTCTTTTTCTGCTACTAGCAGAACTATATCATTAGCAAAACCTATTATCTCAACAGCTTCTGGTAGCTTTAGCCTAAGTACTCTATCGTACAGGATGTTCCACAGTATAGGACCCAGTACTGAGCCCTGTGGAACATCGCTGTGCACTTCTCGCTCCACGACTTCACCGTCTACTTCGATTATGATCTTACGAACATATAGATAACTGCGCAGTAGTCTCGGCAGGTATGGGGGGAAGCCTCTCTCACTAACCTCATTCATAATATCTTCCCATGCTGCTGTATTGAAAGCATTCTTAACGTCTAAAGTAATGAGCACACTAATCTTTCTTGTTGCCCTTGTACCACGTCCAGATTTCGCATAATAGCGTGGACTGTTGACCTGCCCTCCCGGAATCCATGCTGTTTTTCTGAGAGGTTTTGCCCTTGACTGAGCTCAATCTTTATCATATATCGCACTGACTGTTCAAGTACTTTCCCTGCAAATCGAGCAGGCACAATGGTCGATAGGACGATGGGTTTTCTATGGGCTTCTCACCTTTTTGTAAGTCGGACTAGCTTAGCTCTCTTAGCTCTCTCCTAGCTCTCATCTCCAGATGTTCGGAAAGTTTCCATCCGCCAAAATGTTGTTCATGACATTTAGAATATATTCAGGGCATCTTGTGACAGCTATTTTGATGGCTTCTAGTGGCAGTCCGTCAGGACCAGGGGCTTTGCCACTTCGAATACTCATATTGGCCCTTATAAGTTCTTCCATGGAAAAAAACTCACTAATCTGGTATACAAGCGGTTGTTCAAATCTCAGTTCTTCCTGGATGGGGAAGAGTTCGTCTACTACCTCCATGGCTTTTTCCATGCTGATTTGAAGGTTTGGATGTTTTATTTTCAGGTGACTAGTGGCAATCGCATATGCTCCGCCCATACATTTTGGTTCAGCTTCTCACAAAGCTCGCGCCAGTGTTTTATTTTTGAGTTATTTATTTCTCTCCGCAGCGATCATTTTGAGTCGGCATATATGCTTTTCAGAAGTGTTAAGGTGTGGATGTCAACATTTTTTTACACTGTCTCTGATATTTGTATTTGTTCCATAAGTACACCTTTTTTCTCATTAAGTGGCATTAGAAGTTATTGTAAGCGATTCCTTGTTGACCATCTCTGGCACCTCTAGCGCTGAAGGGGCAGATTGCATTAGTTTTCACCGCACGAACTACTAAAATCTCCTCGATGTACCTAGCACCCTCCTCTCCTTAAGCTCCTCTCCCGTGGCCATGGGCGCCCCTAATGATGAAAGCAGGGTCGGCTAGTGATCCCATAGAAATTGCACCCCAGATCATGCAGTAACCACCTCCATAAGCGTCCGGTCTCCAAAGCAGCATCCTGCAAATCGCTCTGCTGGTCTCCGGTACAATTTTCTTTTATTGTCGCTACCATAGAGGCATATTCTGGTCTCATCTGAGAGCAGAACAGACCCCCATTGCTCCAAAGTCAAATTTAAATAATCCCTTGCAAAACGCAAGCGTGCTTCACGATGAACTGGGGTAAGTTTTTGACAAACTGCAAGTGTTTTAGAGGTTAAGTTACTTTCCTGCAGACTTCGTCTTACTGTTCATTGACTAATAGCCACTTTTCGTACTTCACGGAGCTGTTGTTGCAGTTAAACAGCATAAAGGTGAAGATTTCTTTATGATGTTGACACAATAAAGCGGTCATCCCGAACCGTTGCAAATTTCCTTCTGCCTGTACCTATAACATTGGTCAAACCATGGCGCGTGTCATATCCAGTTGTCGAGCAAGACCTCGCTGGCTAAGTCCATTTCCGGTTAGAACTAAAACTTGGGCGAATTTTTGAGGTGTAGTATGCATTAAACTAACACTCTTGAAAACTAATCAAATTATGAAAAACGAATAA
The DNA here is from genome assembly GCA_944588485.1 of Phosphuga atrata. Taxonomy (NCBI): domain Eukaryota; kingdom Metazoa; phylum Arthropoda; class Insecta; order Coleoptera; family Silphidae; genus Phosphuga; species Phosphuga atrata. The sequence continues at coordinate 32,290,247 of OX155894.1, forward strand.
TGTGCAAATTTCAATTGCAAAGGCAATAATTACAATCTTTCGCAAGTTTTTTATTCTCGTTATAACCACCACATAAATACGTTCGCTTTTGTTTGCCGATTGCTACGGGTTATCTAACCACCTACGCGTGTTGTCTGCCTACCTACGCGGGATCTTGCAACCCAGCAGTAGATTAAGTTATTTTCCATTTTATTATTCTATGAATTACACAAAGAGACTGTAAGCTCATTTGTCAGCTTAGATAATAGTTAGGCTAGTTTATATATACATGTTAATTAAAGAAGTAGATAATAATTCGTTAGCATCAAACCAGTTAGACATAACCCTAAGTATTTTTGTACCATTATAATAATTAAAATAGATTATTATTTTTTTTAATATTTCATTTCACACTAACAAAAAGAAATAAAATTGGCGCAGTCGGTAGGATAGTCGAAATTATTGTATCGCACATTTCATTTTAGTTTTAAGGATTAATCGACTATTCGAAGTGAAAAGTTTTACGGAAGAAGTCCAGCAGAGCGGATCCTTCGAACTTCAAGAATCCCAGTCGATCGTCGACCTGTGAAGCAACCCCATAGACCTATCACGAGGAGCAGAACCACCGTTCCTAAGAAGAAGCTAGCTAGAGAGGAAGAAAGTCGCCGATCCATCTACCGATTGTCTTAAATAAGAAAAGAAGAATAATGCACACAATCCAGTTCATATTAATGTAAGTACAATTTTATGTCTCTTGAAACTCTTTTTGAAAAATTAAGTTTATCAATATCGAACGATTGTGAAGAGGACTTGTTGGACAGTCAAAATCAAAGTAACTTGAATATTGAATTAAATAATGTATCGTACGTAATTAAGACAAATTTAGACATGGCTCATAATCAATTCAAAGCAGAGCATTTGAATTGCGTTCGACAATTTGATGGCAATCCAAACGAATTAAACAAATACTTCGCAACATGCGAAAGTCTAAATAACAGTTTCTATGATCAAACTAATCCAAATAACTTTCAAAATGTATTTTTATTAAATTCAATAATAGCTAAACTAAGCGGAAATGCTCGTTGCATAGTAAACATTCAAAATGTGTCCACTTGGAACAAACTCAAAGAAACCTTGTATAGAAATTTTGCAGATCAGAGAGACGAATCTTGTATACATTTTTTACAAAGGCAAACAAATAATTATAATAATAGCAATTTTAATAATCCTAGACCAATTTGCAAAAAAAGATTCTAATTTCGGAAGGGCAAAAGGTGGAATAGTAACAGGGGTGGACAAGGCCTTAGGGAAATAGCTTCCGCAGATATACCCAGAAGAGAAAAAGATACGGCGAAAGATATGTGTGAAGGTCTGGTAATGAGGGAAATAGAAATTGAAGGGCAATGGTGGGGGATGATGACGGTGTATAATAATAATAGATCTATGGAAATACAACAAAAAATAGAAGATTGCCTGAACGAAGGGGAACACGAAAAACTGCTGATAGGAGGAGACTGGAATGTAAGAATTGGGGAAGGGCAGCCGATGGGAATTAGCAGTAGTGGAGGTAAAATTACGAGGAAATCTAAGGATAAAGTAATGAATGCTCAAGGAAAGCTGTAGTTGGAGTGGGTGAAGACAAACCAATGGGAAGTGCTAAATGGGTGCTGTGTAGGAGACTGGGACGGGGAATTTACTTTTGTGGGAGGTAGTGGTGAATCCGTTATTGACTTAGTGGTGGCAATTAAGATTTCAATGGAGTCAATAGAAAGTATGAGATTGGTATTATAGGGGACTCCGATCATATACCGGAAATTGTGACCCTGAAAGAAAAACACTAAACTAGGGGAAGTGGGGAAAGTAATATATAAATGGGATCAGCCCGCATAAAAAATATATGCCACGAGGCTAGCAAAAGAAAAACCTCAAAGATATGAAAGAAATAACGCATTGTATGAGAGCGTCAATGGTGGCAAAATCTATGAAGATAACTGGTAACAAATCCACATGGTTTGATGAAGAAGGCAGGAAAGAAAAGAAAAAACTGAGAGAGGTGATAAACAGATGGAGAGTAAAAGAAGAAATTAAGAAACAAAAACTGCAGCTTGAGAGAAAAGAAAAGGGTGGAAGAGATATCAAACATTAATAATGAAGCGGAGCTGTGGCGGTTCCTAAGGAAAAACGGAGGTAGAGGACAAGGAGTGACAGACAAATTTGAGATAGAGGATTGGAAGCTGCACTTCATGGAATTAGTAGGAGGGGGGTAGATCAAGAGGAACCGATGAGGCACGAACTAGGTATGAGGATAGTGGAAGAAGAGGAATTTTCAGTGGAGGAGGTGGTAAATATGGCAAAATCCTTAAAGAAAAGAAAGGCGGCAGGTCAAGACATGGTACCGAATGAGGCTTGGATGATGGCAAATGAGCAATGTTTGGAGAGAGTGACAGTGAATTCAATAGAATATGGCGGAAAGAAGTTGGAATACCAAACAGTTGGACGGTGGAGGAAATGATACCTGTCTACAAAAGTGGCGAGAGGGACGAAATGAGAAACTATAGGGGTATAACACTCATGGATTCATCCTATAAAATGCATGCGAAAGTATTGGAAAGGCGTTTGGAGGAGGAAGTGGAAGGAAAAATGTTGCTACCAGAAACGCAAGCAGGTTTTAGAGAAGGAAGGGGAACTACTAAACATTTAATAACCCTGAGGTATATTATCGACCAGGAATTAGCAAGTCCCAAGGGTAAGCTCTTTGCTCTGTTCCTAGACTTAAAGGCTGCATATGACACGGTAAATAGGACGGTAAATAGAAATGTTGTGGAAATGTATGGAAAAAAAGGGATATCTGAAAAATTGAGAGATGGTATCGAGCGGCTGCATAAAGAAACGTGGTGTAGGGTCAAACTGAGAGAGAGAGTAAGTCGAGCGCTTTCAAAGTAGATATGGGTCTGAAGCAAGGTTGCCCGCTTAGCCCGGCACTTCAATATATATGTGGCAGATTTGGAAAAGGTCTTGGCTGCTGGACAAGCAAGTGGTGGTGGGGAGGAAGAAATTGTGGAGTCAGGAGTACGCGGATGATGTGGTAATACTGGCAAAATCGGCAGGAGAATTGAAAGAAATGATTGAGAGATTGGAGAGATTTTTTGATAATAGGAAACTGACTATAAATGTAGGTAAAACAAAATGGACCAGGTTTAAGAAAGGTGGGGTGTGAAAGAAGGAGAGGTTCGAATGGAAGGGTATGGAGATTGAGCAAGTTGGGCATTTTAAGTATTTAGGGTTCGTATTTGGGAGTGGGTGTGGTAATAAAGAGCATTTAGAGCACGTGGCAAAAAAAGCGTGGGTGGCGGCAGAAAGGTTTTTTAAGGTTTTAAGAAAAGAGTTTAGCACAAATTACCGGGCGGAGGAAATGACATGGAAGGCTTGTTGGCGGAGTATATTGATGTATGGAGCTGAAATATGGGGGGTGAAGGAAGAAGAAGGCGTGGAAAAAGTGCAACTACAATTCTTTAAAGGCCCTGAAATTAGACAGATCAACTCCTTTCTACATAATACTGCAGGAGCTAAATGTATTTAAATTAAGAATTGAAGCAAGCCGACGAGTAGCAAGGTATGCATGTAAAGTGAAGGGAATGACTAAGGAAATCATTGTAAAAGAAGTGTTCAGGGTAGCAAGTTTGGAAGGAATTAATGGCAGGAGAGAGACAAATTTGGGAAGGAATAGAAGGAAACTGTATGAAGAAGGTGGTATGTCTATCATGGAAATGGAGAGGCTTAGGAGGGAAGGCGTGCGAGTTGACGAATGGCTAGTGGTAAGGCTGAAGGACAGTTGTAAACCTGTAAGGCAATTGAACTGCAAGAACGTCAAAGGAAAATAATAGAGAGTAGATATAGTAAGGACTATGCGGAAATACAAATATTTGAAGAGCTACCTAAATACTTAAAATCAACAATGGGCCTGAATGCCCAGTCAGTAATTGCCAGGTTTAGATGCGGCTGTGAAGAAAGATGGCGAAAATATTGGATGGATGACAAGTATAAGAGTTGTGGTGTATGTGGGGTAGGGAAAGACGTATGTGTGCATTGGTTTGAGGAGTGCAAAAAAGGAGTGGACCGAAAGAGAGTGTTAGGGTCGAAATGGAAACAGTGCGTGAATGAGGATGGTAGTGGTTTGGTAATGATGGAAAGTATAAAAGGATGGAAGGAATAGGGAACGGAAACAGAGGAATGTTCAGTGTAGTTTTTTTTTTTCTCTCTCTCTTTTAACTTGGACTTTATTTTTTATGGTGTGCGAATATTGATTTTGTTTTCTTTTTTTATATATTTTGTTAGTTTTGTTTTTCTTTTTCTTGTTTTTTGGTATTGTAAGAGGAAAGGTTTATGTTTTTTTTTAATTTATACCAATAAAGGTTATTGTATGCATGTATGTAATCCTAGAACAAATTATTTTCACCCTCAGCAATTCCAAAATATATCCAATAATTATTCACAATATCGAAATAATCCAAGATTCAATCAACCGACTAATTTACAACCAAATAGGTATTGTCAAAAGGTTATTAATAATCAAAATATACGTCTACTAGACAAACATTCAATCCAACACTAAGTACTTCTAATCAAGCCAATCAATTTAATAGACCACAGAGAAATTTCATATCCGAAGAGCTATTCAATGTAGAAACTAATGATGAACCATATATTCAACAAATACAGAAAACATTAATGTAATTGAAACATCAATTATTTCTTTAAATAACGCAAATACTAGCGAACTACCATTTATTATAATTCCAGAAAATAATATTAAACTCCTTATTGATTCCGGTTCAACAAGATCATTCATTGATCCCAATATTGCATCCCAATTTTATTCTAACTATATTCAGAGTGATTCTTTTATTGTCTCAACAGTATTTCAACAATCAGCCCAGAAATATTGTGCGCAAGTACCCACTTCTAAAATATTCAATTTACCACAAAATACTTACTTCAAATTTTACTTATTTAAATTCCATAAAACATTTCAAGGTTTGATAGGTTTATATAGTTTAAAATTCCTTCAATGAAATTTAGATTTCGAAAAAGGATTATTAATAACCCCATCCAATCAAAAACGAAACGAACAATAATAAACTGTTAATCACAGTTCAACCGCGATCAGAACAAGTAATAAAAATGTATGCAACAGAATCATATGACATATTAGTACACGTGAATGAATTTAATAAAGAATTATAATTAAACAAATCAAGGAAAACCGAAATAGACAATATCTCAACCCAGGTACAGATTGACGTACATGATTCAGAATTAACTCTTACTGCTACGGAAATTGAAGATGCTGAAGCTACAATTACGGCTCCAGAAGACGAAATAAATGACAATGAAACAGTTCATACAAATGTTGCACATCATCCAATAATAGAAATACCGATTACAGAAGACCCAGTTAATTGGGGACTAAACCATATAACTATCGACCTAGCTCTACACTCACCAGCAAAACCAGCAAAAAAAGCTGTAGACTATTCCATAACAAACAGCGATTTTTAATTCAATTGTCACAAAATCAATTTAAACATGTTATAGTTAACTTTATTAAAAGTTATATTACCCCGAATGTACATCACCATTTATATTTAAAAAAACCAGACATATACGAACCTTTTTGGGAAATAGTTAGGAAAAATTTCAAATGGCCTGAATTAAAATTTAAAAGATGTAAAATAAAATTAATGGATGTTACTGATAAAGACGACATCGAGAACATAATACAAAATTATCATGAAGGAAAAAGCAATCACAGAGGTATAGACGAAACGGAGGAACGAATTAAGAAAATTTATTATTGGCCGTATTTGAGAAATTCAATTCAAACTTACATAAATAACTGTGAAATTTTTGCCAACAAAGCAAATATGAAAGAAACTCGGCAAATATTACCCCAACAGCATCGAAACCTTTTGAAATAATTCACTTAGATACGTTTACACTAGAACAAACAACATTTTTAACTATAAAATCGATACATTCTCAAAATATGCCCAAGCATATAAAATCACAAATTTATCTGCAACCCAAATAGTAGACAATTTGATTCAATTTTTCTCACATCACGGAATACCCAAGCAAATCATTGCTGATAATGGCACAGAATTCAAAAATACAATCATGACAGAACTTTTAAGTTTACATAAAATAAAAAGTCATTTTTGCTCTCCCAATCACCCCCAATCAAACGGTCCAATAAAAAGACTCCATTCAACATTAATTGAACATATAAGACTACTTAATAACCAAGGTTTTAAAGATTCCCCAACTGATAAAAAATGATTACGCAATATTAGCATATAACCATTCTATTCATTCCACGATAAAATTAAAACCAATTGACATAGTCAAAGGACATATTAGCGATGATAACCCTTTTAATATAGATATCGATAGAATATTAATTAACGACTACATTAGTGACTACAAAGAAAAAACTAGATTATTATATAGTAAAATTAGCGAGGACCTTTTGCGAAATAAAGAAAAAGTACAAAACTGAAAGAAAAACACGTTGACCCACAAATAACCCCAATCAAAAGCTTATATCAAGAAAAATTTAAGACAAAAAACAGCAAATACATTTGGAAATCCCACCGAAATAATTAATACTAACGAAAAATTCAAAACTGTAGCAATGCCTACCTATAAGAAACTACATATGGATAACATTAGACCACCATTAAAGCAAACTTACGATTTTAAAAATTAATTCATTTTTCAGATTACTCATTGCCTTCGCAACCTCTGACAAAATTGCGGTAAAGAATCTCGAAAACAACATAGAAATATTACCACAAAAAATAGTAATAGCCAAAACTAAAGAATATACACACACCTTGATTCATTATTATGATTTAAAGCCTATCATTGAAGAAATTGAAAAATTAAATTCACAAACAACTTATGTTTTAGTAAATATTGATTTTTGAAATTGATTTATTGATTAAATTTTTTCATTATAATTTACAATAATATATAATTTATTCATTGAAATGAATATTCATTGTATTCAACGAATATTCATTTCAATGAAATATCCAATTACGAAAAAATTGTCAAACTAATAAAAGTAAAGGTAGAAACTAAATTAAAAGTAATAATTCCAACTTCACAGAGAAGAAAGAGAGGTCTAATTAATGTTTTAGATTAAATTAACTATTTTCAAATCAATATCCGGAAACTTGGACGCCTCGGATGGCGAAAGATACGAAAAACTGATCAAACAACTCGAAACCAATAACAAAAATATATTAACAAGTGTTAACAAACAAAATTCAATCTCTATAAGTATAATTAATAGATTAATTAAACAATCAAGAAACTAGTAGATAGCGAATATTTACTCAAATCCAGAATTGTACAGATTGCATTAATTGTTGATCGCAGTATAAGTAGAGAAAACAGCATATTAATAAAAGACATACTTACACAACTAATGAATATGTACGAGGTTATTGATTCAATATTACAAGATATTGAAAATTCACTCTCTTTTGCAAAATTAAATACTACGCATCTTAGCATAATAAAACCCAATGAATTATATGATGAATTATCAAAATTAAAACTTTTTAAGTTTTAATTAAAACATTAAAACCAGAACAATTACCCTTAGAAATCAACTTGAAGAAAAGATTGATAATTGAAAATATAATCAACATAGAATGTTTCATTCTTAATGATAAAATAATATATTTGTTAAATATTCCAATTATGAGACCATACACTTTTGACTATCATTTTAATGCAGTATCAGTCCTAAGAAACAATCGATTCCAAACGATAATACCTAGTACAAAATTTATTTTGAAGAATAAATTGTATTTTGCATTTGAGAAAAATATTTGCAAGAAATTAACTCAAAAATACTACATATGTGAAGACGCAGAATTGAAAGAAGTAAAAGAAGCAAATCCCTGTGAAATTCAACTTCTAGAATTAAAAGATACCACCAATATTTGCAAACTAACCGAAATTATTTTAAGTCAACCAAAATCCATGAAACTGGATGAATCACCGCAATGGATAAACGTTTTTCCAGAGGAAGAAAAAATTCATTTAAAATGTCAAAACCAAGAAAAAATCCTTATGTTAAAAGGAACATACCTAATTTAACATTCCGCCGGAATGCGAAGTAATCACACCAGAGAGAAAATTAACGAACGAGAGGGAAATCCATCAAAATCCGCCAATGTTATTCTCAGATTTAGAAATGAGAAAAGAGGAAAGAACAAAGAAAATACCAATATGAAACATTAACCTAGAAGACGCAAAGTCAGAAGACCTCCACGAAATTAAAAATCAAATTCTAAAGAACTCATTGTAGTTACCAAACGAAGAAGTAACTGCCCCGAATTTGTAGACAATCTTTATATACATATATATATATATATATATATATATATATATATATATATATATATATATATATATATATATATATATATATATATATATATATACATATATATATATATATATACATATATATATATATATATATATATATATATATATATATATATATATATATATATATATATATATGTATATTGAAATCTACTGCGACCGCTAAAATTTTTTTTTCGGACAAAACTCAGACTTTTCGAACAATTCTAATCGAGAAGAGACCCCCAAGCAAGTTTCGTCCAGAAAAGTTTTTTGAATTTTATATTTTTATGTTTGCGTCTAAACCGAAGGTTTTTACAAAATTTGCAAAGAAAACTTTTTAGTAGACACCGACATCCTACATACACCGATATCCCGGTTATAATTTTCTATTTTGAGGCGTTGACGAGATATTTGCAAATTCCATTTGAAGAGAAAATCATTTGCCACGCCGTCCCCATTGGAGGCGGAGCGTTCAAATTTGGCCAGCGCGTACTTCATGTGGCCACCCACATTCGGTAAAAATTTTGTTGAAATCCTCACAGTGTTAATATATTTTTTTGCAATTTTTTAATATTTTTAAATTTTCGTGTTCGTTTTTGGTTGTGATTCATAAGTCTGGATTTGTTTAAAAAATTATTTTAGTAAGTTTCACACAACGTGGAACAATAAAATTTCACACTTTTGTATAAAATTAGTCAGTCTATGATATCCCTCAATTAGTTTTGCAAAATATTTTGTCTGGCGGCGGCCGCCGCCCCTCAATCTCGAACATAATAGAAATGAATAAATTCAAATAATAAAACTGCAAGAGATATATTGAAATTTCTTTCAGATCTATATTTTCATGGCCGATAGCCTGGGCACATATTTTTTGTAATAAAGAAATATTTATTGAAAACTTGCTTTTAACTCTTTTTTCCAAGTCTCCGAAGTTTACCAAACATGTATTTAGCGCTATTTTATAGAGCAGATTTTCATCTAAAAATTGTGTAATTTTCATCTTTCCAAAGCGAACCGTATGGCCGAAATTTTTTTTTGCAAACGAAAAAATTTAAAAACAAAATTTAAATATATATTTATTTTTAATATATATTTTCTTTCCTCTTTGATAAATTTTGGGATTTTATATTTTTTACTTTTGCGACCAAACCGAAGGATTTTACAAGATTTGCAAAGAATACTTTTTTGTAGACACCGACGTCTTACATACGGATATCCCGGTTATAATTTTCCATCTTGAGGCGTTGGCGAGATATTTCCATAAAATTATTGAAGAGAAAATCATTCCTCACGACGTCCCCATTGGAGTGCGAGCGTTAAAATTTTGTCAACTCATACTTCTGGTGGATACCCACATTCAGTAAAAGTTTCGTTGAAATTCCTCAAATGTTAATACATTTTTTCGGAATTTTTGAATATTTTGAAATTTTCGTGTTCGTTTTTGATCGGAATTCGTCATTGACATGTCTGGATTTGTTTAAAAAAATATTTTGATAAGTTTCACACAATGTGGAACAATAAAATTTCACACATTTGTAGAGAATTAGTTAGTCTATGATTTCCCTTAGTTAGTTTTGCAAAATATTTTATCTGGCGGCGGCCGCCGCCTCTCAAACTCGAACATAACAGAAATTAATAAATTCAAATAACTATAAAATGAACACTGCAAGAGATATATTGAAATTTCTTTCAGATCTATATAGATTTTACATTTTTTTATTGAAATTGACGTTTTGGTATCTTCGTGGGCGATAGCCTTGATACAGAATTTTTGTAAATACAGAAATTTTGAAAAAGAAATTGAAGTTTCGTCAAATCTTTTTTCTGTCCATTTTTCCAAACTCTACCGAACATGCGTAAAACACTTAACACGCGATAGAGCAGATTTTCATCAAAAAAGATTAGGTTGCACACTGCGAAGCGGCAGATAAATCAAGCATATAGTCTTGCGTATAGTCTTGATCAGATAAATCAAGACCACATACGCGCGGCGCTGCCGTAAATGATAGATAAATCAAGATCCAAAAGCTTAAGGCAATGTGGCACATACATTTTTTATCGAAATATTAAAAGACTCTACCGCCTCCATTTATTAGTACAGTATTGCGTGAAATTTAAAAATAAAGCGGGTTTTGAATGGCATATCCTTTCAAAAACTCTATTGCTAGGCAACGCTTCTATAGCGCTTTGGCACAGTCTGGCAGTATAATTACAATAAACTATAGTCTACCACATGCCGCACCAGGTAATGCGCCACTTTTACACTTAAATTTTCCATATAGGTTTGCATACAGGGTTGCATACCGCCAAGTGGCAGAACAATTGCCAGATAAAAAACACTACATGATTCCTTCGTCCTCACCAGTGGCGTGCACCTCTAAATTCTCCACATTATTTCATCCTCATCAACTATTTCACCCTCTACAACTATTCCACCCTAAAACAACAATTACACCCACAACAACTATTCCATCTTCATCACTATTTCACTTAAAAAAAAAGATTAAGTAATAATACTAGTAATAATTAAAATAGAAATAAAGTTTTTTTTATATTTTATTTCACACTAAGAAATAAAATTTACGCCTATAAACAATAAGCATTCTTGATAAATTGAAACTCATATTAAAGCATATTAAATTGTTTTTGAAACGGCATATTTCTTTTTATCTCATATATAATTACTAAAAAATAATGTAATTCAAAAGTTTACAATGGGCCGAATTCTATGCAAAACGAAAGTTTATATTATAATACTATCACTAAATAAACTACATCGAAAATATGCAACAAGTACGTTAAAACTACTATAAAATAACTGATATTTGTGACCAAATATTTTTTTTTGCTACTGGAACTTGATACTTGATACTTTACTTGGAATTTTGGTATTGAAAAAAGTAAATATTATTCTCATCTCTGGTCCAAACTAACATTTTTTTATAATAATATATAAATAAATCATAAATCCCAGGCAACCGCCAAACAAGTTAGGTGTACAAAAAATTTACTCCTAGAAATTATGTATTTTGAGTGGTACAAAGTTAATAGAGAGAAATTTATAGTGAAAAACAAGAAGTTAACATTAGATTGGAGTTAGTGTATAGAAAAATTGTGTAAAAATTAAATTGGTAAAAAGTGAATTGGTTTCAAGAAAATTATGGTTTGAGATGCCAAATTAATTTAGTGTCAAATTTTCTTTTTCTTTGTGAGATTTAATACTTTGTAAGAAACTATGTAAAAGACTAATATTTTGTAAGAAAACAAATCTGCCGGTATCTGTACTCGAAGCGAGCGGTAGGGAGTCAGCGTCTATTCACCTAGTTGGTGCGGCTGCTATCAAAGCTCTGCAATTTACCACTCCAGTTCTAACCACTCAGCAAGAGCTAGACCCACAAGTATCAACAAGCGTAGGAGCGTATGAACCGTGAGAGGAATAACATTGATACACCAGGTGGTAACCAATCCACCGTTGCCCATAGTAGCATCGCAACCGGATTATCGGATTCTGGGGAGTCCGGCCTACCACGAGAACAGAAGGAGTCGGAGGCCTCTGGCAAACTTTCCATCAAGACAAAGACGTACATAGGGACACTAAACATCAACACATTACTTAGAGCAGGGAAATTTGCTGGAATTAGGAAAGATGCTATATGAACCGAATATTCAGGTACTGGGAATCCAAGTGACACACATGACAGACAACGACATATATATATATATATATATATATATATATATATATATATATATATATATATATATATATATATATATATATATATATATATATATATATATATATTTATATATATATATATATATATATATATATATATATATATATATATATTTATATATATTTATATATATATATATATATATATATATATATATATAGACAGACTTCGGCAATTACAAACTATTCAAGAGAAAAACTGAAAGGAGAGTAGGTAAAGGAACACCGCTCCTGGGAATGGCCTTCGCTGTCAACAAGAGCATACTCGACTCAGTAGCAGAAATCAAACCAATAAACAACAGACTGATGACGTTGAGGTTAAAATGTGCAAACACGTATTATACAATAGTTAACGTCCACGCATCAGTAAACCAGGACAACAAAAGAGACAAAAAAGGAATCGAACTGTATTGTGATACACTTGAGAAAACGATGAGAAAATACCTAAAGGAGATGTAAAAATTGTGCTAGGTGACTTCAACGCACAATTAGGTAGAGAAAGAAGATTCAGAGGACCAATAGGGCAATACCCAGGACACAGATTCAGTAACAAGAATGGTCAGAGACTAGTCGAGTTATGTTGTCAACACGACATGAGGATAATGTCAACACACTTCAAGAAAGACATCAAGAAAATCAAGACATGGCGATCACATGTAGCATCTTTAGGAGAATACCAGATTGATCATGTAGCGATCAGACACAAAAAAAAGAGTGAAATCATGAAAGTTCAAGTCAGAAGAGGAGCAAACATCAACTCCGACCACTACCTCACAAGAATCAAAATCAAACTGACACCAAAGAGAATGAAAAAGAAGGCTTTACGGATACCGATGTTCGATATGACAAAACTAAAAACATCTGGGATAAAAGAGGAATGGGAAGAGGAGAGCGCCGCGACCTGGGAAGAATTTAAAGAAAAGATAACCAGGAAAGCTAAAGAGAAAATTCCTTTAACCAAAACAAAGAAACACCCATTGTAGAATGACGTATTGGAAAAAGGCAAGAGAGAACCGAAAAACCGCATATAACAATTGGAATAGCGACAAAACTGAAACCAAATTATTATTGTACTTGTAGACAAGGAAGCAAACGACAAGAGACATCAGAAAACTCAAAAGATATTACTCAAGGGATCAATTAACAGGGGTAGAAGAAGACTTCCGAAAGCACAATACAAGAGACTTCTACAAGACCTTCAAAACTTCAAATGCAGAATTGCAGGGTATCAACCACATAACCTTTGATTCAGAAAAGATAATGAAGAACTAGCACTAAACAACAAAGAGAACTGCGAAATACTAGCCAAATACTTTAAGAAACTCCTGAATTGTCCTGAACCCTCAGAGCGATTCTCAAAGATGGAACAGATTATAACAAACAATAATTCAGCAGCACCAGATGTATCAGAGATTAGGAGACAAATCACCAAAATGAAAAACGGAGAGCTGCAGGAGAAGATGGAATCACAGCCGAGCTACATAAGGAATTCGGACCGAAAACAACCAGTGAAATTACGAAGATCATACAAGACATTTGGGAATCCGAAACAATGCCTTACGACTGGAAGTGTGCAGTCATACACCCTCTTCATAAGAAGGGAGATAGAGCGAAAGCAGATAGCTACAGAGGAAAATCACTGTTATCATGCGCATACAAGATTTTATCACAGTGCCTACTAGATAGAGTACAGTCCCAACTAGAACACACAATAGGAGAATATCAAGCTGGCTTCAGACCGGGAAGATCTTGTGCTGAACAGATACTCAATCTGAAAACAGTTCTAAGATATCAAGCGACGAGAAACAAAGAGACCGTGTGCACTTTCGTAGATTTCAAGAAGGCTTACGACTCTATAGACAGAACAACACTAATCCAAGAACTAGAATAGAGAGGACTTGACCAGAAGACGACGAACCTCATCAAACAGACATTAACAGACACTAAATCCAAAATTAAATTCATGGGAGAACTGTCAAATTCATTCGCAATTAGAACGTTAGTAAGACAGGGTGATGGTCTATCACCTATGCTGTTCAACATAGTTCTAGACAAAGTGGTCAGCGAATGGGAAAAAGAACTAAAGGCACAGGGACTTTACAAACCCATCAGGTTAGGAAGAAAGAATAAGGGAATAGATATCGGTTGTCTAGCATTCGCTGATCATCTAGCTATACTTACCGAGAACACAGAGACAGCAGCGAAACAGATCGAGGTTCTAAAAGTGATGGCTGTAAAGGTCGGGCTACAGATTTCCTTCGAGAAAACGGAATATTTGTCAAACCAGAAAGATGCACCGGAAATGGTTAAAACAAAGTATGGGAGTATCAAGAGGGTTCACAAATTCAAGTACCTCGGTGAGATGATACAGGCCAATGGAATAGAGAAGTCAGCCTACGAACAGAGGAAACAAAAGATGACCAGAGCGTTCTGGAAGACTGGGGACATCTATAATAAGTCATGCTTATCACGTAGCACCAACGTAAGACTCTATAACACTGTCATAAAACCAGAAACCCTGTACGCATCTGAAACATTGGTCATAAATCGCAAAGGTGACCTAGAAAACATGAAGAAAATAGAAAGAAAAATTGTCAGAAAAATTCTAGGACCCAAAAAGAGTGAAGAAGGATGCCGGTTGCGCAGTAGGCAGGAGACCGAACAGATATCCAACATAGGGCACGGCACGAGGAAACGTCGACTAAAATTTTACGGATATATCAAGAGAATGCCGGACACCCGACCGACAAAAAAAATATTGGAATACACCGAAAGCATAATGAACATGAAGTGGATCGCCGAAGTTAGAGAGAATTTGAAAGACGCTGGAATAATAGTCCCAGACATACGAGACAGACGCATATTCAGACAAAAAGTATATGGATGGAAAGTGAATCGAGAGGCCAAGAAATTGAAGACTGGAACAACCTGGTCTGAAGAAAGGAAGAAAGCGCACCGTGAAAAGATGAAAGAAGTGTGGCGCCTTAGAAAATCTCACATCATTTTTTATCTCTCATAATCTCAAATCATTATCTCTCATAAATAAATCGAATGTTACCTAATTATTTAGATATAAATCGACGGTTATCACAATTTTTACTGAGAAAATTGGAAATGAAATAATGTTAACACTAAACTATTTAAATCAGAAAAGTTTCTCAAAGTGGGCGATATCGCCCCCCAGTGGGCGATGACGTCGTTTTGGGGGTCGCTAGGTGACCAGGGGGCGATATAGGGGGCGGTAGGTAGCCAGGGGGCGATATAGGGTACTATAGGTATCACGAGCTATACAATGTATTTGTGTTTGTACAAATAATTTAAAACAAATAAATACGTTCAACAAAATTGTTCCGTGTTCAGTATTATACAACCGGCCACAAAAATTAATTAATTATAACAAAAAAATATTATATTATATGTAATTAAAAATATTATATGTAATTTTATTTCTGTAAAAATTATAATGCCTTCACTTTCTTTTCACGAATTCTTCTTTGTACAGGGATCCCCGCATGTTAATTTTTATTTGAAATATTTCAAAAACTATCACAATTTTTGTTGCTAATTATTTAAGAATGCATTTATTATTAATCCAAATAGGTTCTCAGACCTGAACTTACAATTTATTTTGAATTTTGATGTTACAAGAAATTGAGGATTGTCCTCACTAGCGCGTGTATTCTTGATATATAAATTTTACTTTCAACGTTGCAATATTTCTCGTGAATATTTAAATATTTTCGTTGTTTTATAATAAAAATTGCGATAGAATTGAATAATTTTCAGTATCCTATAAAATAATTGGTAAGTCAAAATACTTTTACTCTAGAAGGAGAAAAAAAAAGCTTCTTTCAATTGAATTTGAAATTATTGCACCAAAGATGCCACATATATATATATATATATATATATATATATATATATATATATATATATATACATATACATAATACGATAGATTTGGGGGCTCAATTAACTTTAGCATATCAAAGGTGGGCGATGAGACAAATAAGTTTGAGAAACACTGATTTAAATGATAGTGTAGTGATTCATAGTGTAATCATAATTTAGATAATAAATAATGTCAACAAATAAGTAAATACAAAAATATTTTCTATTTATACATTATTTCTTAATAAAAGAAAACGATTTCCAAATCAACCTAATAAATTATAACTTGTTATTATAAGATTTAACTCATGACGTTATAAATAAAATAAAGTTATCTTCCACGTGATTGTTAAACAATGTTGTTTTAAATTGTAAGATATTTTTTCAATACACTTTCGACATTCACACGGTCTCCTTCATTCGCATCCAATTTAAAGTCGGTTTACTTAACACAGACAAGATTTTCAATCTTAAATATCATCTAAGTTGCAAACACACGTCTAGCATATTAATATTCAGATAATTCGTGTTAAACGGACCCAAAACCCAAATGAGAATTTAAACATAAACACGTAAAGTAAGATCAGAGATGACTTAAACATATTTTTTTGTAAATAAAATAAATTTGTGCATTCTAAATAAAATAATTAAAATGTGTTTTATATCATAATAAAATGGAAATAGATTTACTTAGAAAATAAAGTTTGTGAAATAAAAGGAAATATATGTGATCTATGAAAATATATAAATATATGAAAAATCGTAAAAACTACGAGTCGTAAAGTTTGGATTGGATGGGATGCGAAAATGAAATGGTTAAAATACAGGAAATAATTAACATTCAGTGTGTTAATTGAGGTTTTCTTTTTCCAATGAAAACCTGTTTTGTTTGGTACTTATCACAAAAGTCGTAAAATGTGGAATATGAAAAATTGTAGTAAACAATAGTAAAAATTTTCCAGGCTCAAGTTTTTACATTTCTAGTTTGTATCTAATGTTCAAGTTATTGACAAACATTTTTAATATTCGTTGCAATAAAACATGTTAAAAAGTTAAAAAACTTTAATACAATCTAAAAAAGAAGTCAAATTAGAATGTTATTACTACATAGCTTATACAAGGGTTGAATGCAAAGTAAGGTCTCCGAAAATATTCAAACAAATCACAATTAAAGTAGTTTATCTTAAAATTAGTTGATGTGTAGAGAATTGTTGGTGAAGGAAAATACTTAATGTATAAAAAATAGTGAATTATTGAATATTAGCAACATTTAATATTGTCAACAAGAATTTGATTTCATTTGCGTTTGACTTCATACTTTACATTTGACTACTTCATTTGCGAAAATTCAAATATGGAATATGCAAGAGATAGATTTACTAGATATTTTTACTCCCAAAACTTTATGATCTTGACATTACACCTCTGACATTACACATACCATTATTTAGTCATTTAATTTGTATTTCATTCCAAAAATTTAAATCAAAAAGTCCAAAATATGCGAGTGAAATTCAAATTTGTGAAACGGCATTCATAGGTCGAATGGAAACATGAAGTGTGACGTGCACGTAATGATATTTATCGGCGTTGGTATTCACTGTGCTGTTTTGCTGTACAATATTTCTATAGTGTTGTCCAATACCCAGTGTGATTTTGGGATATAGTGACAGTATAAATGATTACTTTTTTTTAAGTATAATTGCACAATCCACCAAAAATGGATACATAACAGCATATTTTGTATCGCATGCCCATGCGCATAAGATGTGGGTAGGGTGGACTATACACCTCGATAGGGACAGTAAACCTTGGATATAACACGCACCTACCAATCGCAATAAAGGGGCGGAGTCTGGTAATGGCGCCAAATTCAAAATTGTAGGTTAAATTATTGGGGGTGGGGGTAGGGGCACTTACATTGCTAAACGTGCGTGCAGTGTGTGCGCGAAGTGTGTTCTTTGTTCTTTTGTGTCGACTAGCTGACATATTGCCGCCCAATTTTTTACAGAATCTTGAGTGTGGTTATCCTGATTAAATCAGCAGTTCTTATTGTTACAATATATATTTTATCATTTCGCTGAAATATCTTTTTTATTGTTTTAATAAAAATAATTACTATTTCTTTTTCAGTTTTACATTAGTTAGGTTAGTGTTACATCCAGCATGGAAAGGTAATATATAATCTTTTAACGTATACATATTTGGACATTCTACTTTAATGTTTTAGTGTCAATAAACTGACCTGTGATGTATGTCAGAAGACATTTGGGTTAAAATGTGCTTTAAACAATCACTTGAAATGACTTTTATAGGCAACCCACCGTACGCATTATGCGCATGCGCATAGGGGGCAAAACACAAAGGCGTAGGGAAAATAAATTTGAACGGGGTATATAAAAAATCTTTAAAATAATAAACGCCAAAAACTCTAACCTAACCAGAGTTCAACCCACGGTCCTTGCCACTTTGTCCTACATTGGAGCGAGAGTTCGCGCTGCCGCGCGTATGTTGTCTTGATTTATTTTCCCGCTTCGCGGCGGACAACCTAATCTAACCAAGGTAAAACCAACGGTCCTTGCCACTTTGACCTACATTGGACCGAGAGTTCGCGCTGCCGCGCGTATGTTGTCTTGGACAACCTAATCTAACCAAGGTAAAACCAACGGTCCTTGCCACTTTGTCTTACATTGGACCGAGAGTTCTCGCTGCCGCGCGTATGTTGTCTTGATTTATCTTCCCCAAGGTAAAACCAACGGTCCTTGCCACTTTGTCCTATATTGGATCGAGAGTTCGCGCTCACGCGCGTATATTGTCTTAATTTATCTTCCCGCTTCGCGACGCGGCGTAATTCTTCGTACTAACCATAAATAATGCGTGTGTTTCGATTTGTAAAATAATAAAGTAAACTAAACTTGGAATTCGTAACCTTAAATAAAAATGCGTACCCAACGCTTTACGCCCCACTGAAGGTTTGATGTCAATTTCCGTCGGAAAACCCATCAATGCGCATGCGCAGAAAGCGTACGGTGGGTTGCCTATACATGTCATTTCAAGTGATTGTTTAAAGCACATTTTAACCGACATTTGTGAATGTTTCTTCCAAGAATCGACATTTGAGAAATATGCATGATATGTAAGTGGGGAAAAATATGTTACAACGCATTCGTTGCTCCTTATGCCCAGAAGAAAAAATGGAGGCATTTCAATACCATGAGCTTCTGCTTAATCATTTAACAGAGATGGTGTAACTATTAAACAATCTGATTTATGTTTTAGGAACATTTGTAGTTTTTTGCAGAATTTGAATCGTGGATGTCAAAGGAAAATAGACAAGTTGATTATGCATGTGTTAGAAGAAACAAACTGGTTCGTTGGTTATAATTTTATAATTGAAGTTCAGAAATAATTGAAATATGTTAATTTAGGATATAAAAGCCAATGTACTGTAAAGGCTGAGAAGTTGTGGGGCAGTATTAAAATTTCAGGAATGTGTCCATCAAGGATAATCGTGAAGATCTTTAGAAATGGTAATTTCTAATAAATTGTTTCCAAAACTATTCTACTATGAAAAGTTTTAGGTTCACTAAGTGCGAAATTTATAGAAACACATGTTGGACCTGGAGATGAATTTAGAACAAAGAGATTGACGAAACAGGAACAGACAATGATAGTGGATCAATTACAGGCAGTAGTTTCTTCAGAGAGAATACTAAATGATGCCAAGAAAACTAAGGGCATTGAAGTGAGGCGAATAAATTTAATTAAAAGAGGGGATCTAGACTATTTAATGAAGAAATTTAACATTGATAAGAAAAGACATGCAGATGACACAGTGGCTACAGCTTTAAAAATTGAAGAATGAAATAAAGAAGGGAAAAATCACGCTTTTATAGTTAAAAAAGAGGGTGAGTAAACAATTAACTCTTAATAGCAAATATTCCAATTAAGTAGATTATAATTTTCTTATCGATTGTAGATTTTGGTGGTGCTTTGTTGTACTGCGACCTTTATAGATCTATTGAACCTCTTCCTCTAATCATTGGTGTACTTACCTATTTAGTTCTTATCTACTATTACACTAAGCTCTGTCTACTTTCCATTTTATATATTTTTGTTCCTCTTACATAAATTAGAAGGTATTGGTATAGCTTTTTTGGGCTTTTCAAAAACTTGAAGGGTTTCATATGGTGCAGGTGTGGTGGTGGAAATAATAATAATGTTGTAGGAGAAAGTCACCCTGACTTAACTGTTGAAGATTTCGTATTGGGGTACATGAATAAATTCATGGAAAAGAAACTTAGAGATAACCAACATGTGATTTGTATGGATGGGACGCATGGAACAAATTTCTGTAGATTTGAATTGACAACTGTATTAATTAAAGATGAGGGAAATATGGGATTCCCAGTGGCATTTTTGCTCTCCAATTGATTGGATCAGATGATTCAAAAAGTTTTTTTGAAGGCATTAAAAGAAAGATTGGGATGCAGCATTAATGCCAAATATATAATGAGCGATGATAATCCAAAATATTACAATACATAGACAGAGGCCATGGAGACTGCGGAAAAGCCAAGGAGATTACTTTGTACATGGCGTGTGGTAAAGAATTGTAACATTCAGGGCAGATCGAAACTGACGAAGCCAGAAAATAAGTTGCAAATGAAGACTGAAATAAGAAAAATTTTGAAGGAAACGAAAATTGAAAATTTTGTAGCACTTAAGGACAAATATTTACAACATTTAAAAGATGAAGGCGAATTACAGTTTAAGTTACTTAGAAAAGTAGGAGTTTAGCAATATACATTTCTTAAATTTTGGAATGACTTAATTTTTATACATTTGTAGGTACTATTTTCAGGAAGAAAGAATAAAGATTCTTTATATAGACACCAACATAATAATAAAGACACCAACATAGCAATAGAAAGTTTACACAAAGTTTTAAAACATAACAAAATGAGAGGAAATCAAAATATAAGGTGAAATCAATAATATTTTATCTTATATTGTTATTGTTAAATATATTATAATTGTTATTTATAAATTATTAGAGTTGAAAAATTATTAGACATGTTTTAAGAGCTTGTTGAGGAGAAGATGTGGAAAAATAATGTAAATCAAGAGCGACCAAATGCCAACAATTACTGCCATAGAATAATCGTTACAGCTCATAAGAAGGCAGAAGAAATTACAGTTTTTGTGGAATCTGCTGAATTTGGCAAATTTAGAGTCAAAACAACAACAGGAGACACATTTTACAGTATAACCTACAATGAATTGAGTGATGTGGATTGCCGAATGGGATATTGTCATAAAAGCGAAGTTTGTTTGCATCGGTATATTTGTGTCCGGAGTTTTCTGTGAAGACTACCTTGTGCAAACATACGCAGTTGTGCTGCATGAAAGGAGGAATAGTGAGTCTGCTCCAGGTGTTCATGGTTTGGGAGAAGAAGACTCTGAAGGAATGTTATACATTCATGAACCCACAACAAGTAAAGTTAGATATCAAGAAGAACTATGCCAGTTTTTAGAAGAGAAAAATAATTAACCAAGCACATGTATTGATAGCGAAAGAAGGAAACAGGTGTGTTGAAGAAATTATACACAAGATGTGGAATTATTTTAATATTAAATTTAAATATTTTTACAGATTAAACATGAAAATATTGTCAGTAAAGTGAAGGCCTTACTAGGGGAATCATTAGATGACAACATATGGAATGCTTTTAAGAATTTGCAGCGAGACAAGAACAATGAAGTATCCAAGAAGAGAAAGATAGAGAAGCAGACATACTTTCCTAATAAAAAATGAAATGCTGGTAAGCGGCTTTCTTATCTAATTTTGTAAATTATTCATTTAACCATTCGATGTAATAGCCGTACAAAAGATCGGTCAGTTGGGGTTGTGACGGAGGTTGGCGGAGGATTAAAAAATTCTACTATACAATCTTCAAATCGACATGTGGAGATAGAGAATAATAGATATATCATGTATTGTAATTTATTTAAGTATTAAATGTTCAGCAATCAATGTATTGTAATTTTTGAAAGTATTATGTATTTAGCAATGTATTGAAATTTATTCAAGTATTATGTATTTATCTATTGTATTTCTTGTTTAAGGATGGATCAATCAATGGATACAATATTACATTACTTTCTTTTTTATGCTTGACAGTAGCATTCTCATTTACGTTAAATTCATATATATATATATATATATATATATATATATATATATATATATATGTATATATATATATATATGTATATATATATATATATGTATATATATATATATATATATATATATATATATATATATATATATATATATACTATTGTGCAAAACGATTTATCCAGGGGTAACAAATCGTTTCAGCACCTCCACCTGGTTTACCCCGGGTAATGCTAACGCTGAACGTAAACTATTTTGTAGAATTATAATTTTGTGTAAATTTAAAAAAAAATTATATTTATCAATACAAGGAAAATGTATAATAAATTTCATATAATAATAAAAAAATCATATAAATTTCTTTTTATTTTCAGAATAGTTGATTCTTCTGAAAACAACTATTCGACCCAAATCAACAAATACCCCAACACTAAAAAATATATCTTAAAAATCAACAAATTGATATATGGCAGACTTGATATATAGCACGCAAGTTCCAAACGGTTCATTATTTTTGAAATTTTTATATTTTTGAATTTGGCGCCATTACCAGATTCCGCCCCTTTATTGCGATTGGTAGGTGCGTGTTATAACCAAGGTTTGCTGATAGGGACCACTGAAATATATATACTAACTGGAACGAGCGCGAGCCTCTTGACTTGTGCGGACCGAGAGAGGTGCCAAGGACATCCCTTCATCCTTTTCTAGCAACAGTGTAGTCGAGAGTGGGGAGGATGTGATACAGTCAGAGCGAAAAGCTAGTTGTATTGAGTTGTATCAAGAAAGAGAGTGAGATCGTTCATTCGGTGAGCATATTATAAACCAAAAATTTTATATATTAATGAAAGTTGTTTTCAAAAAAACAATGGCAAAATACTGTTGTATTTGCAAGGAAAAATGCACGTCGGACACAGACAGATCATTTTTTTTATACTAGACGAAGACAGAGCGATACGAGAGACACCTTGTGATGCTCTCTCTCGGCCCCCACGTTCCAGTAAGTATATATTTCAGTGAATCGGACTTTAAAACTTCAAATATCAAACATTTTATCTGGTGTACTTTTAATAGTGTTTTTGCATTCCGGTACTACACAATATCTATAAATAAAATGAAGCTTTTTCCATTATCTAAATAGCGATTCAAACCGAAAATTCTTAACTGTCTATGCAAATAGTTAACAACACTGAATGACAACATGTGCTGCAACGTCATCCAAAGCGCGCGATAAATGGGACCGTTCAAACAGGTCAAATTTAATCGGTATTTTATATATATATTTTTTTTAATTAATTGAATTACTTTCAACAGTATTTATTTATTTACATTGTTTAGACCCACATGGGATCACATAAAGCAAATTATGACCTGTTGCTTTTATTTTTCTTGTTCATCCAGAATTCTCGCTATGTTTATCATCTCGCTATGTTTAGCTCGACGTCCATCTGTCCATTTTCCTCTTGTTATTTTGGGTTCTTCCACTGATATAATTTCCCAGCTGTAGACCTTATGTCTAAAGATTTTACGACTATCGATGTCTATCGGTGATATGTTAGCGTTTTTTAGATCAATTAGGACCTTTTTACCCAGACTGTTGTCGTTTTCATTTTCTGTAGGTACATGTAGTATCATAACTTGCCCGTAAAATTTCTGTCGTCGTTTGCGGAAATTGGTTGCGAAAAATGATGAGTATTTTTCCTTGACAGTGTGTAGACGATATACTCGTCTGTTACTTTTGGGCCAAGGATTTTTCGGATAATTTTTCTTTCGGCCTTATTAAAGTGCTCTATGTCTCCTTTGTAATTAAAATTTAATGTCTTGCTGGCGTAGAGTATTTCAGGTTTGATAACAGTCGTGTAGTGTCGGATTTTTGTGTTAATATTTATGCATTTTTAATATAGATGCTTGCAACTTTTCCATATGCTTTCCGCATTTTAAGTTCCCGTGCTTTTTGTGCTAATCTTTCTGTTCCTGTAGGTTCAATAATTTCGCCTAAGAATTTTAAGCGACTAACCTTGTTTATTGTGCCGTATTTTGTAATTACTTTTTCTGTTTTGATGTGTTTTGTGGCCATGAATTCGGTTTTCGAAAAGGAAATTTGTAGTCCAGCTTTCTCAGCACATTATTCAAGACTTCGATTGGATGGATTGCTGTTTGTTAATTTTCGGAAAGAATCGCGAGATCATCAGCGAAGGCTAGGCATGTGACGTTGATGTAATCCTGTTGTTTTCCTAGTCTTATGGGTCACCAAATTTTTCGATTTTCCAGTTTGTGTTCCCACGCTTTGATAACTTTGTCTAAAACGATGTTGAAGAGTAACGGAGAGAGGCTATCGCCCTGCCGGATCCAGTCTTGATGGGGAAAGGTTTTGAGATTTCTCCGTTGAATTTAAATTTGAAAGTTGTGTTTGTTAGTGTTTGTTGGATGAGCCGTTGTGTTTTCGGATCCAGATTGTTTTCTTCTAGTATATTAAACAGGGATTGTCGGTCGATGGAGTAAAAACCTTTCCTGAAGTCGTCAGGATAAATGTGCAGATGGTTGGGAGATTTCGTGTAGCTCGAATTTTTGTATAGATTTCAGGTTGAAAATTTGCTCGGCGCATAATCTGTGTGGTGTGAAACCTGCTTGATATTCTCCAATTAGGGGTTCGAGTTGTTCTTGTGTGCGTTGTAAGAGGCAAGCGGGTAAGATTTTGCAGGGAACGGACAGGAGGGAGATTCCTCTGTAGTTATTCACATCATTTTTGTATCTTTTTTGTGGAATGGGTGGATGAGTGCGCATTTCCAAACGTCTTGGAGTTCTTCACATCCCCAAATTTCCTGAATTATGCTTGTAATTTCCTGTAATGATCGTTGTCCAAGATTTTTTAGTAGTTCTGCGGTTATTCCATCTTCTCCTGATGTCTTTTCATTCTTCAGTTTTGTGATACGGTGTCGGATTTCTTCTAGTGTCGGTGGATCAGCGTCGGGTTTCGTGTTTCTTGAAGATGTGCTGGGAATCGTACGGATGGTTCGGGACAATTAAGGAGCTCGGAAAAGTAGTTCGACAGTTCTTCGGAGGTTTCTTGGTTGGTGAGTGCAAGTTTTCCATCTTTTTTCATGAAGGTCAAATTCTGTGTTGAGTAACCTTTAATTTTATTTGCAAAAACTCTATAGAAATTTATGTTGTAGTTTCTAAAGTTATCCTCAATTGATGTGAACTGTTCTGTTATGTATTGGCGTTTGGTTATCCTGATGATTCTGTTTGTCTCTTTGCGGATGTCGAGAAAGTGTTGTAGGGTTTCCGGCGATTTGGTGTATTTTGGTGTATGGTCTGCTGTATTTTAAGGCGAGTCGGCGATTAATGATGGCTTGATCGCAGTTGGAATCATACCATGGGTGTTTTGCCTTTTTCTTAAGTGGGATTAATTCCTTGGCTTTTATGATTATTTTGTTGTACACGTCGGTCCAGTTATTTGTCAGTTCTTTTTCCCATTCTTCTGTGACCTTTGTTTCTTGAATTTTTTGATGTGTAAAACTTTTGGATCTACGGTTTATTTTGGTGCACTCTTTTCGGAGAGAATTTTACTTTAACTCTGGTGAGGTAGTGGGCTAAGTCGATGTTCGCACCTCTTCGGACTTGAATGTCGTGAATGATTCTGTAGTGGGCGTAGGAGATGGCAACGTGATCGATTTGGTATTTACCAAGATGTTGGTTTTCAACAGAATTTATATTTTTTTAATATGTTAAAACGAAGTAAAAAGTGAATTAAGCTAATAAAAAAAAAATGAATGCATATTCCCTATTACTTTCACACTGCATTATATAAAGAGTGACAAATTAAGAGTGTCCTAGAGTCCTAGAGTGTCCTAGAGAGCAGTTTGACATCAACTGCAATTATCAAAAAAAAATAAATAAAGAAATAAATTGGAGAGCAAATTTTTGTTTTGTTGAACATTGTAGAGTAAAATCTGAAGTTAAATGCCTAATGCTAAACTAACAATTAATACTTAAAAATTACATTATTATTACATTAGATGACCTCCGTTTGCATCGATGCATGACTGAAACCTAGTAAAAATGAACGCATTGCTAGCTGGCACAACTTGTCGAAAGTTTCGTTTCAAATCTTCCAGGGTTTCAGGTCGGTTCTGATAAACTGTAGATTTAACATGACCCAATAAGAAATAATCTAAAACCGACAAATCCGGACATCGAGGTGACCACAAGTTATCCCCACGCTGGGAAATCAGACGACAAGGAAGGAACTCTCGTAACACTCCCATAGACATGTTGCATACATGAGGCCTTGCACCACCTTTCTGATATCACATATCGTTTATTATCGTTTATGGTAATCGGAGTTGAGCGATGGCATCCATTAAGAACGTTTGAGGCATCTCCACATCAGGTTCACTATTGGCAACTACTGCGCTTCCCAGTTCATCTTAAAAAAAATACGGTCCCAATACTGCAGCTGAGCATACCCCACACCATACAAATATAACTTTTATAAGGTTTTCGACAGAAGAGTAACGTACATTTTGCTGTTCCTCTCCCGATGCTATTGAAAATATGCTTCATTCTTGTAAAGTCATAATGATTAAGTTGACAAAATTATACCCTCTAACCAAAATGCTTCGAATGAATTTTAAACGTGAGTTTCGGTCTATTGGAAGAAGTTTTTGGACTTTTTGCCATTTTTTAAGGCCAAAAGAATAAATATTTCTTGAAAATTGTTCTTACCAACCCACGTGAAATTCCTGCTTGCTGAGATAAACATCGCACGGATTGATTGTAATTTTCTTTAATTCCGTTCATAACTGGCAAAGTATTCACTTCTGTTCAAGCAGGTTTTTTTCTCTCTGCAAGTTTAGTATCCTTAATAGAATCTTTTCGACGATATTTTTCGACCCATCTTGAAATTGTTTTGAAATGTTGGCTGAGTTTGAATAAAGAAGTTAGTTGTAATAAAATGCTCTACACAAGTAATCCTTTGTTCAATCGGCACCGCTCCATTTTCGAAAAGGTTCACTGTATACTAGATAGTTAAAGTATAAGTCATTTTTATTAAGTAAAAGCAGGACACTCTTAATTTGTAACCCTTTATTAATTTTGTGCTTCTGGAAAATGAAGAAATCTCAGTTCCGTTTTGAATTAGAAAATAGATTGGGATACGAAGTGATAAATAAGGTAGTAAAAAGCAGCATTATTATTGATAATAATAAGTAATATAAATATAAAGTTTTTTAAAAAATATAAAGTTTATTACCACATTTCCAGAGTTTAATATCGAAGTATATGTTAAAATGAGAGTAACATAAACATGTTACGTTTAGAAAAGATAAACACAAACATAAAATAACATATTACAGGTAATAATAACAAAAATAACTTTTTTCAAATATTTAAACTACGAATATATTCTTCATGATATAATAAACATTACTGCCAATAACTAGTTTCATTTAAAAACAAAAATCTTTAAACAAATTCTCAGTACACTTTGGTTATATAAACATGTACGGTATGAATTATAAAAATAAATTAAAATGCTTTATAAACGTTTGATAGTTTCATAAACCAATTAAAAGGCTTTGATAACTATCAAATATTTCTAATGCTGTATAAACTGTCCAATTACGTCGAATTCATTAATTTTCCACAGATGGGATGCGAACGTATGACAAAATCTCCAATATCAGTTGAGGTATAAAAAATACTTAAGAGCTGAGCGGACGTCTCAGTAAGAAAGGGGTTGGAATTGTCCGATGGTTTAAAGGGTATATAAACCATTTTTTCTGCCTTCAGCTATCAAGAAATACATCCTTTATCATATTTTCTTATATTTGTAATTCGCTTATGGAACTTGTAATAAAACATGGCAACCAGAATAAATGAATAAAAAAAGGTTACGATAGACAACTGGACATCTGAGGATTAGGGGCCTTTGATTGTATGATTATAAAACATTCATTATTATTGTTATTTATATTTTTTAGGCTTTGCTCCAGAAATCGATTCACGAGCAGGTTTCAGTATTCGAAAATAAGGGAACCGTTAAAAACAAGAATAAGTCTAAACAAAATTCCCGGATATATATATATATATATATATATATATATATATATATATATATATATATATATATATATATATATATATATATATATTTATATATCGAGTGATATCAATGAAACCTTTTGCCTTGATTTTGTATTACATTCAATATTTCTTATTAATACCCTTCACACTTGGAAAGTCTCTAATGGATTTAAAATCTCTCATCTAGGTTTCTTCCTCTTACAAAGAGTTTGGCATTTTGAGAATGCATGTCTTGCAAGACCACTTATCAGTCAAATGCAAATTCGGCATACTATAGTCCGGCTAAGTCCATGCAGATCAGCAGCATAATTTTTTATTTCAGTATAAAATAATATTTAGAAATATAAGAGTATATAACAGATTATTCAGAAATATAATCATCCGTGAGTGTGTTTAAAACATATTGAATTTTTCAATTCAGTGTGAAACTGTGAAGTTTAATAAATAATGTAATTCAGGCTGAAATATTGAAAGTATTTTCGAAAATGAATGATTTAAATGAAAATATCACTTTTTTGGTCTTTAACAAACCGCTAATCATAACTAAAGCGATTCCGATTTAAATTCGTCACATTTATTTTTGCTAATCTTTATACAATGACTTAAACAACATTTAATTTAACTATTTTTTATTTTGTTGTGAAAAAATCATTATTTTGTTTTTTTAAATTAAACACATATTTTTATGCGATGGAGATAGTAGTTTATGATACAAGTGTATGAAGGTGCAGGGCTTTGCGGTTGATGGGCTTGACTCATTGCGATTAAACACTCGCCTTCGGCTCGTGCTTTAAACTTCGCAACTCATGCACAAAAGCCTCTCACACACGTGTGTCATACATTATTATTTATCTGCGAAGCATGTTAAAATACTGTTGAATCTGAAAAAAAAAATTGTTTCTTACCGATCATATTGAAAAAATTGTCATTTTGACAGACAACATACTTCAAATCACTGACACAATAAGGTTAGAACGTTCAGCGCCTCCGTGGAAAAAATTGCTAACAAGTAAAAACGCACAGTAACGGGAACACTATTTGGTCGCTGTCGATGAGTAGAGAAAGATTTTTCCTTCTAAGCCCTCCACCTACAATGACCTACACCTTGACACCCCTGACACCAGTTTCGATTTTGAATTTTCCCGCCTGGGTCAAATTTTGAATTTTCCCGCGCATAGTGCAGGAACCGGAAATGGGGCAGCCGAATGGGGGAAACGGAAGTCGAAATAGGAAACGGAAGTCGAAACCAGACCTCAGACCAAGCGAGAGGTTACATAGATCTCACAGGTGGGGCTACATAGACCTCACACTATCATCTGTGAAAAATCGGAAGTGGGAAACCCTTACTACCCCTTATTAAATGGGAAACCCTTACCCTTGGACTACTGTCTCATTGAAACGAAAGTCGAAACCGCAAGTAGGAACCGGAAGTGTCAAGGTCAATGGAAGTGGAGGGCCTAGAAGGATCCATATTTCCCTACTTCGATGAAAACTAGGTTGACCTAGATTTAATCTCGATTATATTATGGTTCAGTTCTGTTATATTAGAGCCAAATAAATCCAGACTGAGAGGCCTTTCCCTCTTTATTCAATATAAGAAAGATTAATTCAATTTTAATATACGTCAGATAATTTATTTTCACTACGTCTATGTTTTCTGTTTAGTGAGGCCAGTTGTTGCCATAGTAACAAAAAACAGAAATCGATAAATAATGAAACTCCATTTGATTTTCATTGGACTTTTACGCACGATTTGGATACTTTTACACACGATTACAATAATGGCATCCTTCGCATACAATAATGTATTTATTAATTGTACTTATTTATTAATGTGTTCATTTTGGTGTGTGAGTATATAAAAGTAATTGAAGCATTAATTAAATTTGCATATTTAAGAACTAATAAAAAATGTAAGAAAGCAACTTATCCAAATTACTTATAAATTTGTGAATAAACAAAAAATATTTAACAAACAAAAAAAGTTTTATAACATCTTTTCAATCATTATAATTTGTTGGCAATAAATATTATAGAAAGATATGATCTTAAAAACAATGTTATTTATCTACTTCTTGTTTAGTGCCACGATAGTGGTCTAGGGCACTGCTTCCCAAACTTTTTGATGTCGCGGCTCATATCGATAAAACACAGCCCCCTATTTTTTTTAGAATTGGGTTAAGAAAAAAAAATTGCTTTGTGTATATATGTATATATATATATATATATATATATATATATATATATATATATATATATATATATATTCTATAATTAAATACACTATTATTAAAGATTAAAATTCCTTATTACTAATAAATTAGAAAATATAGCTGAAAAAATTAGCATCTTTGCTTGTTCGTATTTCATAACATAGTTGAAAACGCCGATTCGCAAAGGTACGTTGTTGCAAACGGAACTTGTATATTTAATGCTGAATCAGTTAATGAGGGATAGTCGTTCTGCCGCTTTATCAAAAATTTTGCAATATCGCTTACAATCAATTAATTCCTCTTTGATTCCTCGTTTGATTTAAATTCGGAAAATACTTTTCAAAGAAGTTAATTGATTCTGCTAAATGACTTACGATATATGTTTTAAGTTCTGATGACAAGGACATGTTATTTTCTTCAAGAAATCCATGCAAATAAATAAACATGCTTGTGTCTCCTTGTCCAAAGCTCTTGGTTCATATGGACAATTTTTTTGAAAGGCTTGTAGCTTATTATTAAGAATCAATAAATTAGTACTTTTTCCCTAAAGAGAAAAATTCAGTTTATTATTCTTTTCGAAAAAGTCTGCTAAATACGAAAATATTTAATAATATACGAATAATATACGAAATTATTATTCATGTTCAAAACCAATTTCTTATTTTAATTTTAATAATACATAAATAATCTTGATGAACTGGCATTGCGTTTTACAAAATTTACTATTGTTGAAACATTTAACAACACTTCATTTAGGTCGTAATTTGTCATTAAGTTTTGTATGATTCGAAAAAAAGTTAGTTTGACGTTTTAAATGTCTAGCTTTTCTTTCAAAGAACTCAATTGCTTTATTTTTAAAAATTTCTTGGTCTCGTGGCATAATTTACCAATTATTTTAAATAAATTATACACAGCGGTTTTTCTTTTAATCATTTTCAAATTTTAATATTTTAGCGGAGTTTATAATTTTAATTGAAGTATGTGCATATGTGACAGTTAAACTTATTTAACGAAGATATATTTATTTGTTATATTCGCGGCTCTTCGCGACCCCTTGCGGGTAGGCCGCGGCCCACTACTTTGGGAAGCACTGGTCAAGGGGCTAGTAAATAACATACAAATATCTGTTGTATAATACAATATCCTGCGAGGTATTAGCAAAAGAAGTAGTTATTTCAACATAATGTGTTTTGTAGTCTTATAAAAAGACTTAGGAAAGCTCGAAAAGGTTGAATATATTTCTATATTCAGGATATGTTTCGCTTTTAATAATAAAGTTTATAATTTTCTTGTGTAATGTATAAGATGGTTGCAACCGTTACTATGTGTAATTCATATTTGCACTGATTTGAAAAATTCACTATATTTTAACCACACTTAATATGTAAAAATATTATATATATATATATATATATATATATATATATATATATATATATATATATATATATAATTTGTTATTTACAGTTATATAAATTTAAACATGTAACACGACGCGAGTTTCGACGGTTGAAGGTCATTTTCAAGTGACATAAATTGATATAATTACTTTATATATATACCTATAGTTTTTGTGCGCACGGGCGGTATCCGTCTGTAGTTGAGGACTCATCTGCCGGAGATTGCGTGAGATTAAAAAGTTACGAAAAGATTAGGGCGGTTTGCCCATTAAGGGGATAAACTGAGGTATTGCGGGTTTATTTGAAAATTTCCAATGACTCCAGGAGATTAAGTGCCGGGCCTTTGTTGCAATTATGCAAGGTTTAAAGATTAGCTATTTCAGGCAATTTGTGATTACATACTAGACAATGGTTAGAGACTGAACTTCGGTCATTTCCGATGAATTCGTGAAACCACGAAAATGTTCTGAAAACCGAGTTCAAATGCTTCGTTCTGTCTGACCTACGTAAACGCTATTGCATTCCGAACAATGAATCCCAAATAGGCCTGATTTCTTGAGGGGGTCGATATTGTCTTTAGCATTAAATAATATGTGGGATAATTTGGAAGAAGGTTTAAATGCTATTTGTGGGTTCTGTTTCCGCAAAACGTTAACTATTTGCTCGCTTGTTTTGCCAAAATAAGTAAGACAAACGAAAGTATTATATGAATAGGACATTTCCGGGTATATTTGGGATATAGCGATTTGGCTCCGTTTTTTATTTATTAAATTTTGGATGAGCGATTAACAAGTTATATAATATTTTTACATATTAAGTGTGGTTAAAACATTGTGAATTCTTCAATTCAGTCCTTGTGTCTAGGTTTATTTTATAGTTTTTTTAATTCATCATTCACCAAAAATTGATGGAAAAATATTAAAATAGATTTTGCTTTACATCACAAGCCTCAAAAATTATAATTCGAAGCTTACACAGAGCTTAATTTCGTACACAGAGTAGGTCCTTGTATAATCCAAACTTTATCATTATTAATCTTCTTTTTATTTCTTTGTATTCTGGTTTTATTTACTTAGCAGTCCCCCGACGCGGCGATGCTCATCATATAAATATTAATAGGTACTTTTAATAAAGTTGAAAGGGCAAGAGAGAAATTTCAATTTTCGACTTTTTAGAGGTTTTTTTTGTATCGGACTTTACTTAAAATTTTTAATTTTATTTTATATTTTAAATGTTTTCTTGTCTCAAAGATAACTCGAAACATTGCTCGAAAAAACTAAAACTAAACTAAACTAAATTTTGTAAAATGTTTCAAATAAAACCTTTGATAAAATCAAAGATTCCATAAGGCAGGTTTTATTTGCAGGAATTAAGTTAACAACCTCGAAAAATATCGAAACAATATTTTTGTTTCACAGAAATATCACGGAAATTAAGCGAAATTTTGAAAAATGTTTCAAATAATACCTGTATAGGACTTAATTCCCATTTCAAAACCTTATTATTAAGTGATTTTTAATATGCCAATTTAGTAATCATTATCATCAACCTTGAACTGAGTCAAAACCTGTTTAGTTTTATATTTTTCTTTACTTAAAAATTGCGGAAATAACTCGAAAACAAAATGCAATTTTGGAAAATAAAACTTGTAGATAATTTAAAACCCTAGATAAGAAATCTTGTCAACTAGAGATTTTCTGTCTCTCAAGTTGTTTAACTCTGATACAAAGAGATTAACTTTGAGACAAAGAGATTAACTTTTAAATAAAATTTAAACATGTTTCCTGTTCTTTACTGGGTGCAAAAGCAAACTTTTGTATGAAACATTTTATGTTGACTTCTCTTATAAATATTAGTTTTTGTTTGAATATCAGGTATACAAAGGCTTCTTAAACTTAAACAATTTTTGGGTTACGAGATTTTAGTGTAAAATGTTTAAATACATACATATATTGTGTGGTTCACGACTTTTAAAAAAATGAAGGGTTAGAATGTAAACATTGCTGTGGAGTATTCGCGGATGTTGCAAAAACGATGACAGGTCATAATATTGGTTTTAAATCATTATTTCAAGCTACTCATTATGATTATATAACTTTTACGCACTGCGTTATTCATCGGGAGGCCCTCGCAGCAATAAAAATAGGAACATAATTGAACGATGTGCTTCAGTATGCTGGTAAGATAATAAATTGTATTAAGGGCCAAGTTCTTAACAGCCGCTTATTTTCAAAGCTCTGTAACGATACGGATTCCCGCTATACAAATTTATTATTACATGCAGAAGTAAGAAGGATATCAAAAGAGCAAAGTTTACGAAGATTATTATAATTAAAGGACGAAATCGAAATATTATTAATCGAAAAAAATGCGATCTTGCAACTTTTTTTCAAAATGACCTATGGCTATCCAAGCTGTGTTACCTATCAGATATTTTTGAGAAATTAAGCGATCTCAAATTGTCTTTTCAATGAAAAAATTGTAATATATTTACTTCGACTTTTAAAATTTAAAGTTTTATTAAGGAGGTTCAAGCGAATCCCATGTGAAGTATTTTTTTATAAGTTTAAGTTTTGAAACTCTTTATACATGCAGATCAATACTTTATTTATGTCCTCTTAAAATTTGAAAGTGAACCACCATTTAGTTTATCCGAAAAAAAATGAAAAATTAGGTTTTTTCAATTCTTGTACACAGGCTATTATGGCTAACAAGCTCACGTCAATATTAATTTTTTTCAGTATTTATATCGTAACTTAAAATACTATATACAATTAACTTAGATAATTGTAAAACATGATAACATTAAAGCAATGTGATGTTACCGATGTAATTATTTAAATAAATACATTTAAACTTTTGATTAAATCTTGTTTATCGACAATAATTCACAAGACGGATGGTTTTGGTAACGTGGCGAGAACATCTGAGACAAAAGAGAAAGATGGAAACCAATGTTCCCTTTAAGCTGCGCGGGTGCGTGGATGCGCAGTAGTTTTCGTGACATTTTAAAATCTGCGCAGATAAATTTAGTTTCCGCGCACTTAAATTACGAGACGTTGATTTTTGATTTGTCTTTCCGAAATTTCCTCAATTTCGGAACGAAGAAGATTAATTAATATATTAAGTATATAGGTTACATTATTTAAAAAGACGTATCATTCAAAAACAATATAGAGAAGCTGTTAATAAACCACAAATATTGGAAAAATGTTAATTTTAAAAATGTAAAAATGTTAATGGAAGCACCTGAAGAACGTCTCGGAAAAAAGGGAAAAACAATAACGGTCAAAATCTGATTTTGAGAAAGTTAATGGTATCGAAAATGTAATATTGGCTATCAATGACTTCCGTTCCTAAAATCCATAAGTATATGGAAAAATTAAGTTGCCACAAAATAGGCAAAGTCAAAATTATGCTTTTGAATTCACCGAATGTACAAACAATATCATGGAAAAAAATGTTTTTAACGAAATGAAAATTCAACCTTCTATACGTTAATTGTTAACTGAGAAGGCAGACAACTATAATACGACCTTTTTTATTGAAGTCTATGAAGTGTAACAAAAACACCGATATTTTAGTACAAAAAGTACTAATTTTAGATTTTAAATATCGTGATAATGATATAAATTACAAAACTGTATTTGTTGGTATTTTGAAAGACGCACATTGTGGCAGCAAGTCAATTGTAACAAAAAAAATTAAAAATTATGTTGAACATAACTTCAGTTCAGTTCAGCATCAACAAGTATATTTTGCAACTAGGGCGGTAAGTTGTCAATTGGTCACGAGGGAGAAATTGGGCGCACGAACGAAATGAGTGCGCACATTCGCTTGAGAAGGCAATTGACAATACCGCCCGTGTTGTAAATAATATTTTTATTACTCATGCGAGGGGACGTATATTACAAGTTTGGGATCCTGGGCCCATAAAAAACAATAAAAAATGAAGAATTTGCTTTTTCAATTGTCTCCAGTGGTATGAATTCGTCGTAAGAACTTTCATCAGTCTCCGGTATCACCATAGAATTTATACTCATTTAAAAAAGTTTTCTTTAATTTTAATTTTGAAAATGAAACAAAATTTCTGTCACTTTCACGTCACTTTTTTAATACTGAGGTCTTGATTGTGTTTATTTTATTTATTTAATTGTCTTTAATGTAACTTAGCGATATTGAATATTTGCGTGCGGTACCCAAGTTATGTGGTAATACTAATACAAAAAATTTTTTTTCGCACTATTACTTTTATGGGTAACAAAAATATGATAATGTTTACTGGAGATAATGTCATGTTTAGAAAGAAAAATGGGGTAGCTGCAAAACTATTTACACAGTGTTTCACCGATCGAGTATTAAAAGCGAAAATTTGAAGATTTAGCTCAAGTAACTCCACATGATGCCATCCATATCACTTAAACTAATCAATAAAGTAAGGTAGTTTTCGAGATATTTCGCAGTTAGTGCAAAAATTACGATGTTCTAATTGACTATTGTCAAGTTATGGAATGAAATAATCCTATCTGTAAATATTGTGCAAAAATTCTAACGGATTCTCAATATCGAGTAGCAATTTTCAGTTCAATATAAGATAGCAAGATCAACATCTTTGTACGAATATCCACAGAAAAGTTGTTTTCTTAAACTATTATTGAAGCACATCAGTATGTTAAGACGAAAATAAGAAAATTAAAAATCTCAATATCTTGGAGACAAAATCATTTGGAGCATTCATGTAAAAAACTATTATCAGAAGATCAAAATAATATTTATACTTCAAATATATATAATGCAATTTGTTCGATGTGTCTGTATGCATCTGGAAAGACGATTTCCCGATAACGATCAAAAACGATGTTAAACACACATAATGAGATTATTAAAAATTCAGGAAAAAAAAAATTTGGAAAACAGAATATATCCGAATCTTTCCGAAAAAATTTCTATATTTATGATAAAACCAAATATCTAAATATTGACATTGATAAAATATGAGATGAATATTCTGAAAGAAATTTACAATTTTGAAGAAGAGTAAACTTGGATTGTTGAAAACATTAGACGATACGTTAACTTTCTTATTAACCATTCTATAATTTTCTAATCTTGCTATTCTTTACAATATTATGTGTATACTCTCCTAGTGCGGATATTGAACTCCGGGGAACCGGAATCCGCACTACTCTCAGCACCCGGTACACAGGGCACGACTTGTAGAAAAGCACCCCATAACGAAAGGGTAAACAATGGTAATTGTCAACGAACACCCTGCATTTTTTAACAACATTTGACCCACTACTCAAAAAGGTTCGGCATCCCTGGCCAAGTGGAAGATGACTGTTGCAGGTCAGCAGAAGAAACCCCCATACATCTGTTCAAAGACAGCAGAGCATTGCTCCATAAGAGACAAATGTACAATGGGGCCCACTATTTGTATGAATAGTAGTTGTAATCCTTGAATCCCACCCAGATGCTGCGATTTCTAATGGAATCAGGACTAGAGGAGGCGCTCTAAATGGGTATGTATACTGTATGTATAATCAATATATGATTAGAGGAAGATGGTGGGGTGCAATAGGTCACAGGTCAACTCACCACCGAAATCTACAATCGGCATCTAGACCTAAGATCAGTAGTTACAGGTTAAATTATATTTTGCAAATTTCCAGACAATTACAAAGTTTGTATAGCATATAGACTATAATGAAGAAATCCTGAAATATTAAATACTGTGGTTTCAGAATGGCATATGGGTAAATTTGTATGAATTTGGGATAAATCAAACGTTTATCAAACGTTAATTGTATGATTACAAGGCACGATATCTCCCTGTGCGGATTGCGAATGGGGATTTTCAGTCATGAGTTCCATTAAAAGAAAAGATCGCAACAGACAGCAATATGAACATCTAGGTGATCTAATGAGAATAAAATTATATTTTTCAAATGGGCAAATAATTAAAACCGAGTTTAAAAACTGTGGGTTAGTACGAAAGACAGAAGACTATTAATGAGAAGAAAACTAAAAAGATTCATAAGAAGAAAATTCATTGGAAATATTCAAAACTATTACTTTGCTATTTGGTATTATGGTTTGAATAAATAAAAGAATAAAAAAATTGAGCAATTTATTTTGAATTTCATTTTTTTGCTCACACTTGAGTTTGGACAGCGCAGCACTAACAAAAATTAGAGGGAACACTGATGGAAACATAGAGTTATATAGAGAGAAAAATACAGTCGACTCCTTTCAATTACTATTCTTTTTTCTCTCTGTATTATAAACTTTCAAGACACAATAAAGCGCTGTTGCCATATCTTTTTACTACACCGTATAAGTAAAAAATAACGAAGTCATTTAAATTAACTTTTAATTAACTTTAACTTAACTCTATTTTATTAAATTAATAATGATTACCATTTTTTTTAATTTGTTATGTTATAATAAATAAAAATAATTACAGATCCTCAATCTTAAAACTGTACTTGCATACTCTAAGATGAGAAACCGAAAGGTGGTCGCCACCTTTGTGGATTTTAGGAAGGCCTACGATTCCATTGATAGAGAAACACTTAACAGAGTACTCCAGGAACTAGGGCTAGACAACAAAACCCGCAGACTCATCCTAGAAAATTTTGACCAACACCCATTCCAAGGTTAAATTTAGAGGCGAGATGGACTATCCCCACTATGAGCGAATGGCGCAAGGAACATCTAGGATCAACTTGGGTGCTCAGAGTGGTATCTACCTGGGACGTAGAAACGATGGACTGGTTGCAGATTGCCTGGCCTTTACAGATGACATGGCACTGTTTGCTGATTCCTTTGAGATGGCAACAATGCAGGTAAATTGCCTCAGAAAACACGCCGCCAAAGTGGGTCTTCAAGTGTCGCTGGAGAAAACAGAATTCTTCACCAACATCAGAGAAGCAAACAGAGCGATGTTACTAGAGCAGAGAAACATCAAGAGGACTGAGATATTTAAGTTTCACAGCGGATGGATTGAACCCAACTTATCAGAAAGAGTATCATTATCCAAGAGAGTCAACAAGTAAGAACTAGCCTATCGACTGACTAAGAACACTTACAACAAGAAATGCCTCTCAGGCAACCTGAAACGTAAGCACTGAACATCAGTCTTAGGACCAGAAGCCCTGTATGCCATGGAGTGTCTTCCCTTCAACCGAAGAGGTCTGATAGAGACATTGGAAATCAGAGGGAGGACAATCCTCAGGAAGATCCTAGGCCCGGTAAAGGAAGATGGGGAATTCCCAAGGCGGCATAACTCTGAGCTCTACGAACATATTAAGATGTTCTCTGACTGTGCAAGGTTAAGAAGGGTAGCTTTCTATGGCAACGTTGCAAGATTGCCTCAAAACCAACAAACCAACCGTCCTTGGCCTGTTCAACAACCTGTTCACCTTCTGGCAAAACAAGAAGGTTCGTACCACTTGGTTGACAGAAACCGAGAAGGATATTACAGAACTGGGAATAACAGATTAACCAAAACCGACAGTCTGTGAGACGCAAGATGCGAAAATACTGGGCAAAGATCAAAGCCCAACAGTTGAACAAGCGTGGTCCAAAGTGGGGCTATTCGAAACAAGAAGAAGAAATAAAAATAATTAATTTTAATAACAATTAGGGTAATAGAAAATATAGAAAAATTCAAACACTATTTCGACTCATTAGTTACGCTCGCTCGAACTTCCTTAAAAAAATCAACATTTGGAAAAGTAGGGTAGAAAATAATTCGTTCGAAATGTTTTTCAGTATCGACAATTTCATACGCGAGAAAAATCGGAAAAAAATTCTCAAAAATATCTGGACGACAAAGTACATTTTGAAAAAAAGTAGCTAGATCACATTTTTGTTCGATTAATAATATATCGATTTCGTTCTTTAATAACAATAATCTTCTTAAACTTTGACCTCTTGATATCCATCTTACTTCCGCATGTATTTGCCTTTATTCTAAAATTTTTGGGTTGCGGAAAAATCACAATCATAAATGGGGTCGTGAATTGAAAAAGTCTAAGGAGCCCTGATGTATACAATAAAATATTTCTTCGTATTAGTTTTCTTTTTAATTTGTACTGAATATTTTATCATTATATTATTACGATAAATTGTTTAAAATGTCTCTTAAACACCCTATTTTAGCTAGCTCTAATTGATTTATATATTATGCAATATATGTTTTGGAGCAGTTTGAAAGAGGTTGCTTATTAAAGAGGGTGCTTATTATGATGATAAATTCTTAATATATATAACTTTCAATTATTTTATTAAATATTTTATTTAGTCAGATATTTATTATTAATAGAAATTAGATGCAATATTTTAATTTTGTATTCAGTTATAAGACCGTAAACTATATTTAATTTTAAACAAATTATAAACTTTAGACCAATTCTATTTTTATTTTGCAAATCTATAATTAGATACTTATTTTTACCAATTTTTGCATTCAATAATTTAAAATATGTAAATTTAAGCAAAAATTACTTTCTATTAGTAACCTAATTCCTGTTCCTTTTTTCTCAAGAAAAATAAATTCATGCTGTTTAATATAAACTATAAATTAAAGAGTAGTTTATACAAAAAGCTATTTTTAATTTACAAATTAGTAATTTATATTTGAGATTATGAAAACAGTTTTTTGTTTTACAAATTCTGACAGACTGACTTTAGTCCTGGTTTACTTTTTTCCTGTCAAATGGGTTCAATCATTGAAAAAACATGTGCAAAATAACACGTGCCAATATTAAAATACACGTTAAGATGGATGATAAACACGAACGAGCACTAATGAACATTGAGAATCATGACATTCTGTTTATTGATATAAAAAACAATGACTGTTTATAGTATTCAATAGAAATTTATAGAGCATTGAATTCACAACAAAATAATAAATCATATATATATATATATATATATATATATATATATATATATATATATATATATATATATATATATATATATATATATGAGTCATTTATTTTGAAAGTGGCCATTTTTCAAAAATATTGAGTTAGCTACCTTAATAGTTACAGTTTTACTTGATCTTTATATTCTGAAGTAACTTATTACTAATATATTTAAAATCATTAAGGTTTTGTTACACCAAAATTTGCTGGGTTAATGAAGTGATGAAAAAGTTTATTTTGAAAGTGGCTTAAGTCCCATTGAGAGAGTTTCAAACCGATGTCAAAAATATGCAATTACAGTTTATGTGATCTCGTAAGCTTTATGTTTAATTATTAAAGTAGCAGTTGAATTATCAATGTGCAATGAATTTATTATAAACAATTTAATTTCAAATTTCCGTTTCGATTTGCTATGGACCTCCTGATATACCATTGTATTTTTCAGTAATTTGTTAATAATTTGTTTATAACAAATTAAATTACAAAAAAACTGTATGAGAATATGAATATATTAAAATATTCCAAGAGAAAATTTATGAATCATCGAATATGAATTTCAATGTAAAAATCAAAAAACTACAAAAAAATACGAGACCACTCACAAACCTCAAATACAAGGAAATTTGGTATACCACCTTTGTGTACCACATTGTATACCATATTGTATACCACCTGCCCACAATAATTATTTTATATCCTTCCTGCACACACAAACTGGAGAAGACAGAATAATAATTAATAAAACAATATTAATATTGATGCAAAAATGATTTAACAACTGGTATTTATCATTCTTGATTTTATAACATAAAAGTGTATACATTTATCTTTATTTCAAGGAAAATTTATTTTATGTATGGATGGACTTGTGCTTTCTTAAGAATAGGAAACGTGATTTCATTGATTTTGAAAGTGGCCCAAGTCAAGTGTTGTGTGATCTATATTTCTTGTTAGATTATTCTTATTTTCTTTTTAGAACTACCTATTCATTATACACCCGTTTAATTCTATAAACAATTATATAAACACATAATTTCCACAAATTATCCTTTCTATTAGTACTCCGAGAGGAATTTATTTAAGGCTATAAATGTATGGTTCAACCTCTAGAGAATAATTTATACTGCGAAATAATAAGACCTCTGGTGTTTTCTGTTAACTGCTTCTCCCGGAGATCACCCTGCACGCAGTCTATCCATCTTCTTCTAGGCCTGTCTCTTTCCATTATGCCTTCCACCTCCAGATCAAGCACTCCCCTTCCTACAATGTGACCATACAAAAGCAAGCGTATTTCTTGCACTTTTTTGATACTTCATTCACTTTTAGGCTGCCTCGTATGGAGGTGTTTTTGATGTGATCGTTTCTTGTAACACAACACATCCACTTAGCATCTTCATTTCAGCTACTTCCAGTCGCTTGCACTGTGACTGCACTCTTGGCCAAGTTTCTGCTCCCCGTAGCATTGCAGGTCTCACTGCA
Organism: Phosphuga atrata; assembly: GCA_944588485.1. Taxonomy (NCBI): domain Eukaryota; kingdom Metazoa; phylum Arthropoda; class Insecta; order Coleoptera; family Silphidae; genus Phosphuga; species Phosphuga atrata. Next base: position 32,332,606 of record OX155894.1, read on the forward strand.
CATTTATAGGCTTTACCCTTTACTTGGATATTCAGTCTCCTGTCACAGAGAATACCAGATAACCTTTTGCAGTTTAACTAGGTAGTCTGAATTCGGTGGGTAATTTCCAGATTTAGATTGCCATCATCGACAGATACAGTGGATCCCAAATACTTGAAACTGCCCCTTGCCTGTAGCTGGCTTCGATCCAACTGAATAATTTAATTTCCAGTTCCACCAAGGCACAGGTATCCGGTCTTATTCCTACTTATGTTAAGGCCTCTGTCCTCCATGGCTCTTCTACAGCATTCCAGTTTATATTAAAGCTCTTCCCTGTTTGTGCTGCATAAAACAATATCATCTGCAAATAGCATACACCAAGGAGCTGGTTCTCTTAAGCTTTCAGAGAAGACATCCATTATAAGATCTAAAATATAGGTGCTTAGTGTAGTTCCTTGGTGAAGACCTACTTGAAACGGTATAGTATCTGACAATCCTACAATGCATCTAATTCGTGTCCTTGCTCCATGGTACATATCCTGAACAATGCTCACATACTTCTCTGGTACTCCCTTGCATCTCATCAATCTCCATACTTCCTGACAGGGCACCCGATCATAAGCTTTCTCTAGTTCTATGAAAATCATATGTAGTTCTCTTCTCTTCTCCCTGTGCTTTTCCATGACCTGCCTAAGTCCCAAAATAGCATCTGTTGTTCCCTTTCCCGGCAAAAATCCAATTTGTTCATCTCCTATTGTAGTCTCAACCCGAAGCCTACTTTCAATAATTTGCTCCCAGATCTTCACTGCGTGCGACATAAGTTTTATTCCTCTATAATTTGCACAATCCTGAATGCCACCTTTCTCCTTTTAAATAGGAATTATGTTTAACTTCCTTCCTCTTGCAGTACCTGCTGGAATAGATTCCACAATATATCTATGCCCTCTTTACGCAGACATTTCCACTGGAAAGTCTCCACTGGAAATTCATCGAGGCCGGTTGATTTTCCACATTTCATTTTCCTAACAGAAGTTACAACCCCTTCCCTGCAAATACCAGTTGTTACGTTGTGATTTGGGATACTATCCTCAAACACAAGCCGGGCATTTTCCTCATTTAGCAACTTTTCAATATATTCCTCCCTAATCTCCCTAATCTCTTCCTAATATGCTCTTCATCTTGAATTACAATTCCTTGTTGACTTTTCATCTGCCTGATGTGTGTGATATCTTTTGACGCCCTGTATCGTGCCTTTCTTAAAGGCTATCGTGCGATTCTCAAAAGCATGGCCTTCCTTTATGTGGTCTCTAATTCCTCATAGACTTCCTTCCATGCAGCTGCCTTTGCTTTCCCTACAGCTCTTTTCACAACATTATTTGCCTTTCTGTAGTGTACTCTATCATCGTCATTTCCATAATGTTTCCATTTACATCCCTTGATGGCTTCCTGGACCACATCATTCCACCACCATGTTTTTATATCAAGGGAAGCACCTTTCCCAGACGTTTCCCCCAAAACTTCCACACCTGCTTTCCTGGTTGCTTATGCATTTACTGTCCACCATCTCTGAACTCCTTCCACTGGCCGTGTTCCTTGCAACACCTTTACCTTGAATTAACTTCTCAAAATCTTTCAATTTCCACCATTTAATTCTTGGAGTAATTTTCCTTGCTGTTCTTTTCATATATATATATATATATATATATATATATATATATATATATATATATACATATTTCATTCATAAATATAAAAACCACACTCCATCAGTACCACACTCCACCAGTACCACACTCCACCAGTACCACACTCCATCAGTACCACACTCCACCAGTAACCCACTCCACCAGTAACACACTCCACCAGTACCACACTCCACCAGTACCACACTCCACCAGTACCACACTCCACCAGTACCACACTCCACCAGTACCACACTCCACCAGTACCACACTCCACCAGTACCACACTCCACCAATACCACACTCCACCAGTACCACACTCCACCAGTACCACACTCCACCAGTACCACACTCCACCAGTACCACACTCCACCAGTACCACACTCCACCAGTACCATACTCCACCAGTACCACACTCCACCAGTACCACACTCCACCAGTACCACACTCCACCAGTACCACACTCCACCAGTACCACACTCCACCAGTACCACACTCCACCAGTACCACACTCCACCTGTACCACACTCCACCTGTACCACACTCCACCAGTACCACACTCCACCAGTACCACACTCCACCAGTACCACACTCCACCAGTACCACACTCCACCAGTACCACACTCCACCAGTACCACACTCCACCAGTACCACACTCCACCAGTACCACACTCCACCAGTACCAAACTCCACCAGTACCACACTCCACCAGTACCACACTTCACTCAATTCGACCATATATGCAGTACAATATGCAAAACTTGATGAAGAAAAAATGATGAAGAAAAGGTAGAAATAATTATGGCCATCTAATATTTTTATTCACACAACTTTTTCTTAATTCTAATTAACAATTATTAACTAAACAAAAATATAGGTACACTATTTAATTCAATCTATATCTAAACTTGGCCACTAATCAATTCACAAACGATACCGTTCTTTTACAACATATTTATGTAACAATTGATAATCAAATGTTCAAAATTTTTGTCTCCTGTCTGAAAACATATGTTTATAAATTGAAAAATTTCTTTCAACATCTACAGAAGTAATTGGTGCGTGCATTTTTCATTTTTACAATTATGTCTAAATCAAAATTAATATGCGGAACTATTTCGCCTTTTAAGATTTTGTTGATATTTTTTAATTTAAAAAAAAAACCATTTTATTGTTTTACCGCTTTAAACTTTTTGTGTATCGATTCACCTACTCTACCTTCTTTCAAATTTCAAATTCTCAATTAAAATTCTTCTATAATTTCAGTTGATTCTGATCGAGGCAAACCTTTGGTTTCCAGTCTGTGAATAGAGCTTGAAACGAAGCAATAGTTTGCTTTAAGAAATGCAAGGTGCAAAAAACCCAGCACGTTCGTACTTTTACCATTTTTTTTGTAATTTTCAAAAACGGCGCTGGAATAACTGATTTCGATAATTAAATCTTTAATATCTGCAAAATTATCAGCATAAATTTTTTTGCTGCAAAAATTTTTTTGCTGCAAATTTGATGCGTCTAACCACGAACCCCATCTGGTAATTATAGATTCAGGAGGCAATTGAACATTCGGTCACCTTATAAAATTGGACTCTCAAAATAGGTTTTAAAAACATTTTTTTTACATTACTAATTAAATCGTAAACAGCGACAAATCTAGCAGATTTTAGCAACGAGCAAAATTTAGCAACGAGCTAAACAGTTCTTCTAACAACATAAGTAAATTTTTTTCACAGGGTAAAAGGAAAATTAATAAACCTTCTTGTACAAATCGGGCAATTGTTAAATGATTAGTTTATTCAAGTAGTTTCGATAAAATTAAATATGATTTCCCAAAATGTTCTTCATGAAGAATTCCTATTAACAAATGGAAAATATAATGGACACATTTGTCCGTACTTTGTGGTCTAATTTCTAACAATGTTTGAATGTTATAAGAATTTAAATAATTTTTTCTTAAGGTACCTACCCTCGTCAGGTATATATTATGGTCACAATATTTTTGTAAAAATGATTTTAAATTAATATTATTTAACTTTTTCAATGGTATATTAGTAATTTTGTGGGTTATCGGTATGTATTTCCAGAAATAATAAAAATGAATTAATAATAACCACTTAAATATGCAACTTTTATATATATATATATATATATATATATATATATATATATATATATATATATGTATATATGTGTTGTATTGTTTTCTCGGGGATTCCGCGTTGATGCTGAGCGTTGGCTCTGAAAAGAACCGGATTCTCGACGTTTCGGGGAACTAACATTCGCCGTTCTCAAGAGATATATGCGTCCGTGAGGGTCAACCGTTAGACGCATACTGAGAGCTAGTTATATGGGATCCTTTGTTCTATGGCGGTTTTGGGCGTGAGCCCGTCCTTCCGCCGTCGTTGGTTTTGTTTTTCGGTTTTTGTTTCGTTATTTCTGTTGTTGTCGTCTGTTTTTGCTTGTCTTTACGTTTTTGTCTTGTTGTCTTTTTTTTCCCATTTCCTCCTTGGTTTCCTTCGGTGGGTTCGGGTTCTTTGGCTCTCTTTCTTGATTTTACTTGTTTTGGTAGTTTCCTCTTTCTCTTGGTCTGGATGCGCATCAGGGCGGCTTCGGTGGGGCTGCATGTGTCCGTTGTGGCTTTTCTCCATGGCGCGGCTTCAGTTGCTCTTTTGGGGGCTTCGGTTCTTCTCTTGTTGGCGGCTTCGGTCGTACTTTTGGGGGCGGCATCGGTGGTTGTACTTTTGGGGGCGGCATCGGTGGTTTTCCTTGGGAGGCTTCGGTTAACTTCTCGGCGGCGGCTTCAGTTGTCTTTTCCAGGGCGGCTTCAGTTGTCTCTCCGGGGGCGGCCACGGTTGTCTTTTCGGCGGCGGTTACGGTGCTCTTTTTGGCGGCGGTTTCAGTGGGCTTTTAGGAGGCGGCGGTTTCGGTGGGCTTTTTATAGCTGTCTGGCTTCGGGTCATGCGCGTTGTGTGCGGTGCTTCGGTTCGGTTGTTTGTTTGTCTTGTTGGTCGTACATGAGTCTGGGGTGTCTGGGATTGCATTTTGAGGGTGGATATGATCGGTCGCCATGCTGGGGGCAGTCTCAAGGAATCGTCTCTCGTGTTCATGCAGTAGTCTCGTTTTTCTATCTCTATGGCTTCTCTGTATACTCGTGACATTTCGTGGCTAATCTGTGCAACAGTCCTTGAATTTCTAAAGTCCATCCAGTGACCGGTGTTTGTGTGTTGGACAAGTGCCGATGAAACTTTGTCTCTGTGTCTGACTGAAACTACATGTTCTTGAATCCTAGAAGATATTTTTCTATTGGTACGTCCAATGTAGGTTCGTTCACATGTTCCGCAAGGTATTTCGTAAATTCCATGGGATTCTAACGGGATGGTGTCTTTAACGCTGCGTAGCATGGAGGATATTTTCTGGTTAGGCTTGAAAATGGTGTCGATTTTGTGTCTTTTAAAGGATTCTGGCGATTTTGTCAGTTGATCCATGAACATATGGTAGGTATGCTGTGCTAACGGGTTTCTGGCGTTCTTCAGCTACTGTTCTCTGTACGACGGAAAGCTCTGCATATTAAGCTGTTTGGATATCCATTTGAAGAAAGAGCTTCTCGTAAGTTCCTCAATTCTTTCGGTAAGTTAAGCTGGTCGGCTAGTCTTTTGGATCGGGTGGTAAGAGTGTTGACCACAGATGCTAGTTGTTTCGGATGATGGTGCGAAGAAGCGTTCAGATATCTGTCTGTGTGGGTTGGTTTCCGGTACACAGAGTGACTCAAAGTGCCGTCAGGTTTCTTCTGTACCAAAACATCCAAGAAAGGAAGTCGTTGATGCTTTTCTATCTCCATTGTGAATTTAATTTGGTCGTGTTGGGAGTTAAGATGGTTAAGGAATTTGTCCAGCTCTGGTCTGCCGTGGGGCCAGATTACAAATGTGTCGTCAACATATCTTAACCAGAGTGTAGGTTTAAGTGTGGCTGATGAAATTGCCTTTTCCTCAAAAACTGTAAGAAATATGTTGGCTATTACTGGGGATAGAGGTGAACCCATTGGTGCTCCTAGGACTTGTTTGTATATTTGACCATCGTACCTAAAGTATGTATTCTTTAAACAATGTTCTGCCAGATCTGATATGTATATATAAATATAGTTAAATATGTGGAGGAATTACATTGATTAGACTTAATTAACGATAATTAGTAAATGCTTATATTGCATATTTGCGTATATTGCATATTTGCGTATATTGTATTATTTCATCAAAACTTGCATATTCTTGCAAATTTAAGTGGTTATTATTAATTTTTTTGTATTATTTCTGGAAATACATACCGACAACCCACAAAATTACTAATATACCATTGAAAAAGATAAAAAATATTAATTTAAAATAATTTTTACAAAAATAGTGTGAACATTATATATACCTGACATATATTATTACCTGGTATTACATATTATTACATATTTATACCTGGTATATACCTATCCTACCTTAAGAAAAACATATTTAAATTCTTATAACATTCAAACATTGTTGCAAATTAGACAACAAAGTACGGACAAATGTGGCCATTATATTTTACATTTGTTAATAGGAATTCTTAATGAAGAACATTTTGGGAAATCATATTTAATTTTATCGAAACTACTTGAACAAACTAATCATTTAACAATTGCCCGATTTGTACATGAAGGTTTATTAATTTTCCTTTTACCCTGTGAAAAAAATTTACTTATGTTGTTAGACGCTGCACCCTACATGATAAAAGCAGTTCATTTTTTTTTTATTGTAACATTATTCACACAACTGTTTAGCTCGTTGCAAAAATCTGCTAGATTTTTCGCTGTTTACGATTTAATTAGTAATGTCAAAAAAATATTTTTAAAACCCCTTTTGAGAGTCCAATTTTATAAGGTGACCGAGTGTTCAATTGCCTCCTGAATCTATAATTACGAGATGGGATTCGTGGTTAGACGCAGCAAATTTTTATGCTGATAATTTTGCAGGTATTAAAGATATAATTCTCGAAATCAGTTATTCCAGCGCCGTTTTTGAAAATTACAAAAAAAAAATCGTAAAAGTACGAACCCAGCACCTTTCATTTCTTAAAGCAAACTATTGCTTCGTCTCAAACTCTATTCACAGACTGGAAACAAAAGTTTGCCTCGATGAGAATCAACTGAAATTATAGAAGAATTTTAATTGAGAATTTGAAATGATAGAAGAAATCCTTCAAAAAAGTTAAAGGTAGAGTAGGTGAATCGATACACAAAAAAATTAAAGCGGTTAAACAATAAAATGAGGGTTTTTTTAAATTAAAAAATATCAACAAAATTTTAAAAGGCAAAATTGTTAGGCATTTTAATTTTGATTTAGACATAATTGTAAAAATGAAAAATGCACCAATTACTTCTGTACTTAGAAGTTGAAAGAAATTTTTCGATTTATAAACATGTTTTCAGACAGGAGACAAAAATATTGAACATTTGATTATCAATTGTTACATAAATTTGTTGTAAAAAAACGGTATCGTTTGTGAATTGATTAGTGGCCAAGTTTATATATAGATTGAATTAAATGGTGTACCTATATTTTTGTTTGGTTAATAATTGTTAATTAGAATTAAGAAAAAGTTGTGTGAATAAAAATATTAGATGGCCATAATTATTTCTACCTTTTCTTCATCATTTTTTGTCAAAGTTTTGCATATTGTATTGCATACATGGTCGAATTGAGTGCATATTTCCTCAAAAATCGATGCATATATATGCGCATATATTTAGTTTTTTTTTTTTGGAATCCGCCCTCTAAATATAACCATTTGTAGTCAATTTGTTCGTCTGAATAAAATATTCCATTTGTGTCGCATTTAATGGTAATTTCTAAAAATTACAAGCGCAATTTAGATTTGTATTTGTATCAAAGGGAATTATTTATTATTGCCCCACAGGATATACAGTGGGAGTGTGCGTCCTAATACGTGTAAATTCAATATTTATAATAAATCACTCAACCGCCAAATAAGTATTTATATATATATATATATATATATATATATATATATATATATATATATATATATATATATACATATATATATATATATATAATCAAACACTTTTCATTAAGAAGCAACACTACTCCGCTAGTTATTGATTATGAATTCATGGGCATAACGAAAAGAACAGGAAGGCAAATTACTCAAAGAATTAATTGGTGGAAATTGAAAGATCCTATTTCGAGAAGTGAATTCAAGGTAAAGGTGTTGCAAGGAACACGGCCAGTGGAAGGAGTTCAGAGATGGTGGACAGTAAATGCAGAAGCAACCAGGAAAGCAGGTGTGGAATTTTGGGGGAAAACGTCTGGAAAGAGTGCTCCCCTTGATAAAGAAACACGGTGGTGGAATGATGTGGTCCAGGAAGCCATCAAGGTAAAACGACAAGCAAAAAAGAAATAGAATGAGTATGGAAATGACGATGATAGAGTACACTACAGAAAGGCAAATACAATTGTGAAAAGAGCTGTAGGGAAAGCAAAGGCAGCTGCATGGAAGGAAGTCTATGAATAACTAGAGACCACAGAAGGTCAGGCCATGCTTTTGTGAATCGCACGATAGCCTTTAAGAAAGGCACGATACAGGGCTTCAAAAGATATCACACACATCAGGCAGATGAAAAGTGAACAAGGAATTGTAATTCAAAATGAAGAGCATATTAGGAAGAGATGGGAGGAATATATTGAAAAGTTGCTAAATGAGGAAAATGCCCGGCTTGTGTTTGAGGGTATCCCAAATCACAACGTAACAACTGGTATTTGCAGGGAAGGGTTTGTAACTTCTGTTAGGAAAATGAAATGTGGAAAAGCAACCGGCCTCGAAGAATTTCCAGTGGAGGCTTGGAAATGTCTGGGTGAAGAGGGCATAGATATATTGTGGAATCTATTCCAGCAGGTACTTCAAGAGGAAGGAAGTTAACAATAATTCCTATTTAAAAAGAGAAAGGTGACATTCAGGATTGTGCAAATTATAGAGGAATAAAACTTATGTCGCACGCAGTGAAGATCTGGGAGCAAGTTATTGAAAGTAGGCTTCGGGTGGAGACTACAACAGGAGATGAACAAATTGGATTTATGCCGGGAAAGGGAACAACAGATGCTATTTTGAGACTTAGGCAGGTCATGGAAAAGCACAGGGAGAAGAGAAGAGCACTACATATAATGTTCATAGAACTAGAGAAAGCTTATGATCGGGTGCCCTGTCAGTAGGTATGGAGATTCATGAGATGCAAGGGAGTACCAGAGAAGTATGTGCGCATTGTTCAGGATATATAACGTGATATATAATAATAATAACGTGATAAGAGATATTTACTTTTTTTCCTTTATTGAGTTGTGTAATTTTAAGATTGACGGGAAATTGTTATCCTTGAAATTTTCAGAAAATCGATTTTAAGTTTTTGAAATATTCAGCTGCATCCTTTACGTGTCCTTTAAGCGCAATAAAAATCAAATTATAATTTTAAGAATTTTTTTATTTAATTATGGTTTTAAAGAAGTTATAATGAAAAAGGTAAGCGCGTGTGAAGGTAGTATGCACTACACGCCTGGTGCTCTCTGATTGTGGTTCTCGATTGTCTCTCGAAAGCTGAAACTGAGGGTAATCTAAGTACGTTTGTTCATGATTCACCCCTTCACCCAGATGTGTAGAAAGCATTTTCTCAGGAGCAAAATGTAAATGTAAAGTTGCTGAAAGTTTGAAACCGCGAAATGATTTAAAAGTGACACCAAACAGCGATTTCCAACGATGTTTCTCGAAACGGTGAACATAATATCTCGAAACTGCACCAACAATTTGGAAGAAAATTTAAACTAAGGTACACAGAGAAAATACGCATTATGTGTTGGGAGCAGAATTTCTAAAAAAAAATCTGGATCTACAAGAAAAAAAAAGTATCTTCAATTTAATTTATCAAAATCTGCATATACATTTTATTAAATATATTAGAGATTATAAAACCCTTTTCATTTTCTGTTTCGAATGAGTCTTATCACCTGGAATTTTCACATCTTAATAGTGCACCGCGCGCAACGCTGCACGTTATTTCTGATAACTATTTCATAACTAAATATAAATGTTTTTTCTTGCCTGTAAATAAAATTGATAAATGGAGGCTTCGATAAAATTAAAAAAAAAACAAGTGTCTATCTTCATTTATTACTTCAGAAATAAAGTTGAAAGAAAGGCATATTTTTCAGGTTTTCAAGGGTTACTATTAGCCTTAATAGAATTATTAATTTGTAGTCAATTTATTTGTCCGCATAAAATATTCCATTTGTGTCGCATTTAATGATAATTTCGAAAAACTAGAAGCGCAATTTAGATTGTTTGTATAAAAGGGAATTATTTATTATTGACCCACTGGGAATATAGTGGAAGTATTCGTCCTAACAGGTGTAAATTGGTAATTTCAACATCGAAAATACCATTTTTTTTTTGCAATAAATCACGCAATCGTCAAATAAACATTTTGAAAATTCCAGATTGTTATAAGAATAAAATATTTAGTTAAATTTATAAACTTATATTTGTGCCCATAATTATGAAAGTGGTCTAAGTCAAAATTGAAACAAAAATGAGTTTCTCAGTTATTTTACACCACATTGTTTAAAACTAAATTTATTCAATTTAATTTTTACGATATCGTCATAAATGGATCATTAGATAGTGGTTGTAATTTCAACATTATATGGAATTCATTTAGTGTTAATTATGAAAGTGGTCTAACAATAAGTCAAAAATTTAAAGAAACTATATATACATGAACTTGAAAATGGCGCGTAGCTGATTTAGATATTCGTATAATGTATAGCCTACATGTAAAGAAATGTGAAGAAAATAACCAATTCTTTGTAAAGAAATGGATCTACAGGAAAATATTTAATACTGAATTTAACTTACATTTCCATGCTTCGAAAAGACACATGCCAAAAATGCGATTTACTGATTGGAAAAATCGGGGCATGCAATAATGAGTAATAGAAATTACATAAAGATGTAAACTTTAAACTCTAAGAAAAAAGTTATGTACATCAAGACTTTTTCCTTTACAAAATGTGGAACGAGCTAGGAACTCTCTTATAAAATGCTTTATATCCTTATAAAATATTCTATAAAACTTGAATGCTGGTCAACTAGATGGTTCTAAATTTCAAGTTTTGGATCTTTCCCTTAATAAAGGAAGAACAAAAATATACGAAAATATTAACGAAAGAAAAATTAATTAACGAAAGAAAAACATAAAGATATTATGTGTTTACTATCATACATCCCTCCAATTTTTCAGGAACATTTTAAGAATCTGAAAAACTAGAAATGGTAAAAATGGATTACTTTTTATAAATAATTAATAAAATGTTTATGAATTATTTCATTAAATTTATTTTTTCAAATAAAACTGATAGTTCTATATTGCTTTAAGTCATTTATAGGGTATTCAGTTAATTTTGAAAATGATCTAATTGTAAGTCAATTCAAACTTTTCACATTTTCGTATGAAATTCACAGAAAATATCATATTCATAATAAATTTCAATTAAACAAGACTAATAAAATTATATATTAAAATATCGCATAATGTAAAAATATTTTTTAATTTATTCAACTGCAATTCATTAAACGAGAAATATGTGAATTAGACCACATTCATAATTATGGGCACATTTATCAAGGAATCTAACGAGTGTCCAAATTCAACATTCCCATAAATTTTTAAATTAAGAAAATATTGAAATTTTTATAATTCTATTTAATTTTTTTTTTTGTAAACATGTTGAAAAATTATTAGTGCTATATCCTAGATTGCTCGAATCAAAGGAAATTACTTTATTTATTATTACCCCACGGGGAATACAGTGAGATTGTGCATCTTAACAGGTTTAAATTCAAAATGTGTAATAAATCACTCAATCGCAAAAGAAAGGTTTTGAAAACTCCAAATATAATTCCAGAGAAACTTGTAGAAAAACTTAATTATCTAATCTAAATATAATAAATTACTCAATCGCTAAATAAAGAATTTGAAAAGTTTCATTCCAGAGAACCACACACGGTAATATTTATTGCAAACATAAATGTTTAGAAAGGTCCCGGAAAATTAGTATTAAAGTAACCAAAGTACCAAAAGTACCAAATATTTATATATGTATCAAAGAATTTAACGTGTGTCCAAATTCGACAATAATTAAAATTTTTCTTTTTAATTAATAAAACACAAAATATTTTAATTTTCCTGGTTTTATTTATATTTCTTTCATTGTATATATATTCTATTCATTGTATTCATCATCAAGCTAGACATGTCTTCAATCTTTCATCTAGACATACAGACTAGACTTGTTTCATATTTTATAAAATCTACTAATTCGCAAACATATTATAGAATAAAATCTACAAAACTTATAGTTTTTTGTTTACAAAGAGGAAACTGTGTAAAAATATCAACGATCCGGCTGAAAGAGCGCTGGTCGATGGCCAATTGTTATATTTCTATTTATTTATAACAACAAAGTTGTTGATGTTTTATTATTATTATTATTATATCAACGATTAAGAAATAACTAGATAAATATACCATCTAACACAATATAATGTAGATTTAGATCATAAAACTTTAGCGCAAATATTAAAATTTTTACCGATTTTATTTATTTTGCTTTTTTGTAGAGTTGTTTAACATTTCTAAAATTAATAGAATCATTCATATGTAGTCAATTTATTTGTCTCTGTAAAATATTCCATTTGTATCGCATTTAAAAATAATTTCGAAAAATTACAAGCGCAATTTAAATTATTTGTATAAAAGGGAATTATTTATTATTGTCCCAGGGGGAATACATTGGAAGTGTACGTTCTAACTGGTGTAAATTTATAATTCCAACATCGCAAATAAAATATATTTTACCAATAAATTAATCAATCGTCAAATAAACATTTTAAAAATTCCAAATATATTTCCATATATTTTGTTTGTTACAATTTGGATACCGTGTTATAACTACCCATCAAACACTGCGGCCAAGTGGTCCACTATGTATTTTGCCCACATTTTTCACTTCATAGGCTCAGAAACCTAGGTGTTATATAAACTGGCGATAATTAACTACACATTTGTCTTCTGGTACAAATGCGGTCGACACTCGTTCCCGGGATCGAACCCGGACCCTCTAGATTTGTAGTTGACGCTCTCACTCTGTAGACTACGAGGCCGACATATTCCAAATTAGTAGAAGAATCAAATATTCTTCTACTTAATTCTACTTACAAAAAAATTCTACTTAAATTCTACTTAATTATTAAAAAATCTAACAGGTGTCCAAATTCAAAAATTCTTTGTTTTAAGATAATATAAAATATTGCAATTTTTACAATTCTATTTATTTTCTTTTTTGTAAAGTCGTTTAATTTTAAGATCAATAGAACCATTCATTTGAAGTCAATTCATTTATCTGCATAAAATATTCCACCTGTGTCGCATTTATTGGTAAATTTTAAAAATTAATTGAACAATTTAAATAGTTTGAATCAAAGAGAATTATTTATTATTGCCCCACTGGGAATACAGTGTGAATGCTCAACATACTAACAGGTGTAAATTACCAATTCGGAAATTTAAAAAAAAAACATTTTGGTAATTCCAAATATGCTATAATTCAAGAGAAACTAGTACACTAAATTAACTCATTTAACGGGTGTCCAAATTCTACAGAATCATTATTTTCTAATTTTATTTATATTTCTTGAAGTATTTATATTTCTTAAATGTTCCGATTAATTTTGGAAAATTGAATCTGCTGAAAGTTACCATCTCTACATTTTCGAAGATTTTTTTGTGAAAATAATCGATGTTTGTACCACCAGCCTAATAACCGAATCAAACGGACCTATTACGATTGTAACCATTTTAGTACATTCTATCCCAATAAAAAAAAATTTGGGCAACCTTTACAACAATTGTTAATAGTCACTAACTTTTTCTCTTACAGTGTGCTATCCACACTGTGTTATTTCAGCCCTATAAATACTGCGGCCATGTGGCCTATTTAATTTTTCCACATTTTCAATTGTCATCCATTGGATGTTGTTCTTTTCACAGAGAGAAAGGTGTATGGGAATTACGACAGCTGCTTCCCCCTTTGCAATTATAGTTCAGAAAGTATCTTGCCCCATTTGTCATTTCTAATGATAGGTTTGGAAGATTACTATTTCTCCCATGTCACAGCTTTATAATATGCTACCAGTATAAGAATTGTAACAACCTTTGTCTTTGATATTGTACACTTGCTGCCCCCCATAATTGATTTGGTACCAGTACAAATATAGTACTGCCCGTTATCATTGTTTGTGCTAGGTTGTCGAAGATTGCTTCTTCCCTTTTCATTGTCTATGGTATGGTACCAAGATTACATGCTCCCTATGATTGTTAGGTTCCGAAATGTGTCTGTGTATATTATCAATAAAAAAAATATTCAATTAATTATACTACAACTTAGTATAACATATTGAATTCAATTATTTATGTTTTAAAGAAAATAAATGTATTTGTGTTCTCTGAATGAACGTAAATTTTGTTTATTCCAATAATAACAGGATTTATTTTAGTAAAAATACAAACTCAAGTTAAATAAATTCGTGTTCGTTTGGTGTAAATTATTTATTTCTCTTATCGTTGAGATCTACTATGTAATAAAACTTGTTGTTTTACCAATAACTTTTTAAACGCAATCTTATACAACTATAGCTATAAATAGTGTGAATACAATTAAGCAACTGTTTAAACTTAGGAGAGAACCAAATATAATAGCTCGTAATGAGACGTTTTTCTATTATAATATAAAATTTAATATAAATTGAGTTAAATCAATGAAATGAAAAAAATACTCTTTCTTCTTTCTTCAAAATCTTTTCTTCAAAAGTTATATATTTTTTATTATAATATATGTAAAGTTACGGTAAAAGTAGGTAGTTTGAAAAATGTACACATTTACCGGCATATTTACAAGCTATACCTTCTTAGTTGGTAAATGTAAGTTGAACTTAAACTATTTCCGGCAAATGTGTACATATACCAAATGATGTTGGAAAATGTATAGAGGTTTTTAAAAACACATAATATTTACTTTTTTGGGCGTGATTAGGTTTCATAAATAATGAATTTCGAATTACAATTAAAAAAATATTTATAATACAAGAGGATAAAATTATAATGAATAGGTATAACGAATAATGTATAACGAACGTATTCCTGTACCCTCCTTTTAAATAAATTATGTTCAAAATGTATTAATTGTTTTTATGTATAATAAAATAATATAAATTATTTCTAATACATTTTAACCTTAATATACAAGTATATTTTATTTGTATTTATTATTTTTACCTTTTACCTATATATGTTAGAAAATGTGTACTTTTAGCGGTAAAAGTAGATATATGAAGCTGATCTCAAATTTATACTCACATTTATCTATCACATTGGTAGATGTATACATATACCAGTAGATGTATACATATACCGGTTAAATGTTAAACATACACATTTGGCTTATCATCAGTATAACCAATTTTGCAAATTAAAAACAAATGGATGCGGTACTTGGGCTGAAAAGAAAAAGGGGATAATCAATCAATTAAAAATATTTGTGGTTTTTTTAAATGCCATCTAATCATTTATTATACAGGGTGTTATGGAAACATGCAGCAACAATTTAAGGGATTATTTCTTGGCCTATTCTACAAATATTTTGTCTTATGACAAATTATGTTTTCTGAAAAACCCTTCTTTGTTTCGAAGATACAGGGTGAACAAAATTTGCGACAGTAACAACATTTATTATCAGAAAGTACATGTAAAATAGATCAATCTACAATAAATGTTCGAAATGACTTTCCAGAACGCCTTTTTACAGAATGCCTGGATACAAGCATTCAATCTTCTCGTCACAAAGTGCCGAACTCTTTCAAACACACATTAGAAACAGGGTTATTTCTAATTGAGTTGCACCCACCAATTAACCGATTTCAGCAACAATTCAGCAACAATCGAGCGATTAAAAAATCACGAGCAATCAAACTGAAATGCGGTGGAGCACCACCGTGTATAAACCACATTGCAATTCTTGTCGCCAAGGATATATCCTGCAGAAACTCAAGCAGTATTACTTCCAAAAAGTGGCGATACATCTCGCCAGTAAGTCTTGCTGGTAGAAATACCGGTTCAATTAGATCAGTGTTTCCCAACCTTTTTGTGCCATTTTCATTTGTGCCAAAATTCTTATGCCCCCCTATGACACATACAAAAAATTTAATAATATAATAAAGTATATAATATAATAAAGTATAGCGGTATCATTTACTTCAAATTTTTGGGTAACGAAACTGTTCAAAAATTTTATATATTGTAATATATTTCTAACATAACTCAAAACGGGTAAACGGGTCAAAACGGTAACGGGTTCGCTTTTGCATCGACAAGAGTTTTATTTGTTCCTTGAAGTTGCTTATCTAATATATTTATTTTTTCAAAAATATCGGCTTTAGTTTCTCGTCAGATACTCCATTTCAGGTTTGTCGCTTAAAAAATCACTAAGAGTATCAAACAGTCCATAAATCTTTTCAAGCAGTTCCCTTTAGAGAGTCATCTTACTTCAGTGTGAAATAAAATTCTGACATGGTCTGCATTTTGTTCTTCACAAAATAGCTTGAAGTGACGCTCACATTTGGCATTAGCTTTTATAGCATTGATACACTTTATTACTGAATCTACTACTTCATTTTGAACAGGCGAGATGTTTTTAGCTACCAAGTTTTCCCTATAAATAACACAATGCACAAGAATCATTTCTGGATTCTCTTTTTTCATCAATTTTAAGCAGCCATTTTTCTTGCCCATCATATTAGGAGCACCATCTGCAGCACAAAATGCTATATTTTTCATTGGTATATTATTGATATCTTAGTAGTTTTTTGGTGATTTCTAATCTTTTACAGAACAACATTTCTTCAGCAAAATAACCATTATCAATTCATCTTACGTAAGTTATCAATACTGCCTCACTGTCGCTCAAAGTTGATTTGCCCTGTTGAGTGAATTTTTCTTGTTTTCGGCTTTTCAACAAGTTTTTAAATATTTTCACTCATTTCGCCTATTCTTTTACTAATAGTTTTGTTACTGAGTGGCATATGTCATATGATTAGCATTCTTCGCAGAAAATTTCGCAGCATTTAGTTGGTGTACACCGAAATACTATAGAAGTTGCAACGGGCCATTCAGATGCGAACAACTGCGTTGTTTAGCGACATTTAAACGCGTCCGGGGGTTCCGAGGTTAAATTGACGACGCCAAAAACCCAGATGATATTTTGGTATCGTCAAACGAATTTATAATATTTATTGCCAATTATTTAAGAATTTGCTTTTTTCTTTCAATTTTGTTACCGAAATCTAGCATTGCATTTAAATGGCCCGGAGCAAAAGGGTTACGAGTCAACAAACTTGTGTCGAGTCCATTTTCGAATTGCCCCCCTTAACAATAAAATTGCCCCCCTGTGGACCTCACGTTGGGAAACACCGAATTAGATAGTCACCCACAATTTCAACCCAAACATTCAAGGAGAACTGATGTTACAATCGATCTTCACATACCTCATGGGGATTTTCATCTGCCCACACATGGTTGTTATAAATATTTCTTATTTCATTTCCTGAGAAACTAGCTTCATCGGTGAAAAGAATGTGTGTCAGGCATTGAGGGATTACAACTAATGTTTGCAAAAGCCATTGACATAACGCAATACGTGGACGATAATCCGCAGTTAGTAGTGCCTGAACAGGTTGAATGTGGTATGGATACAACAAATTGCCTTTAAGAATTTTCCAAGAGATAAAATAATCTTGATAAAATAATTAACTTTTTGTACTCGATAAACTCATTGGCTTACACCATACCTTTTTTTACTTTAAGGTTTTCAACAAATATATTATGATAATATGATTGCCGCAAATATTGTTCATCCAGTATCTTAGAAACAAAGGGTTTTTTTCAGAAATCATCATAGGACAAAATATTCTTAGATTAGACCAAGGAATAATGAACAAGTGATTTTTTCCACATGTTTACCCTACACCCTGTATGTTGGCCTCGTACTGTACAAAGTTAGAGCGTTAACTAACAAATCTGGAGGTCCCAAGTTCGATCGCGGGAGCGTGTGTCGGCCGCATTTGTAGAGGAATTGTATTTATTTAACGCCAATTACAAAAATACCTAGGTTTATGGGCCTATAAATGAAAAATAATATGAAAAATGTGCACAAAATACAATAGGCCACTGGCAGCAGTGTTTGAAAGGTTAATAATTCGCTATCCACATCGGGATGATACATTTAAAAAAAATCCTTTATTTCCCTTAATTTGATAGGTGTTTTCTTAAAACTAAGGTTTTTTAAAAATGATTTATTCAAAAAAGACCCAGAAATATTTTTAATGGTGTGATTGTCCCCCTTTTTCTTTTCAGACCATTTCAAGTACCCCAACCATTAGAATATATAAACTTTGTTTCAAAATTCTAAAATTATTGTTAACGAAATTTATACATATATTCCTTAGTTATAAAATCTTCAAACTCAACAAACTCAAATATTTGTGTTAAATCTAAATCAAAGTACCAATTTCTCGTCGCTTACTTTTATAATAAATGTTATATTATGACTAGTTATATTATGTTATATTATTGAGATTTTTAGTTTTAAGTTTTCCAATATTGGGTTTATTTTTGTTTATTTTGGCAGATATATTTATAAAAAGTAATAAAACTGGTATATAAAATTTGGCATCTTGTTAATAACATTTTTATGCATATAAATAATTTTCAAATAAAACAAATATAACTATTAAAGATAAATACATAAATTATTTTTATGTTTAAAATTTATTGTATAAATACAGGTAATGAATAGAGGTAATGTATAACTTCTTCAGGTAATGGATATGTACCGCGTGTGTCAGAAATCTATCTACAAACTTTCAGGGTTGATTCTATTATCCAAAATAAGCATAAAACTCTTAATACAAATGGGGTCAAAACGCTTAGTTTGCGAGATACTCGCAAAGTTGCGCTTAGTTGCTTAGCTTAGTTGCGAGATACTCGACAAATAAACGAAAAAAAAGTCGGTTAAAGATAAACGGACAATAACACACAAAACATAATGTGAAGAGATGAATTGTGTTTGTTGCTTTACGAAAATCATATGTCCACTTTTAGTTTATTATGAAAATTGGGTGTTGTGGTCGTAAATCTACCCAATAGTGTTTAAAAAATGTATAGCTTATAAAATGACCATACATATAATAAATGACCAAACGGGAATGGCCGATCAGCTACGTGGATTTATGGTGAACATTTTCCGAATAAGCTGCAGCCTCATCATACAAATTTTGCAGCAATTCATCGACGTCTTCGAGAACGTGCAAAATTTTGTCAACGTCTTCGAGTCCTATGACAAATACAGGACGTGATAGAACGATTCGTACTGTGGCAACAAACTGTAGTACACGAACTTGGAATCAATGGTTCAATAGTGTGGCGAGTTCCTCGCGAACAGCTCTGCCTGGACTTTGTGAATTCTAAAAGGGTGTATTAGAATTCACAAAGTCCAGGCACTGAATTGTAATGACTGCTCTACGAGTACAGTTTTGTAGGTGATTCTTGAGCAGCACACAACGTAATGAACTGTTTCTAGAATTGATACTTTTTGCCGACGAGGCTGCGAGGAAGAAATGTTCAAAATCCATAACACGCATTTCTGGGCTGATGAAAATCCTAACGAATCTCCTGGATTTTTACTATGGGGTCATCTGAAAACCATGGTATACGAAACTCCAATCAGAGCTTGAGAAACTTGAGAGCTGCCACATGTAACTGAAGCGTGTCGCACAGTTAGAAATATGTTCGCTGTGTTGGGACGTTGTTGACGTCGTTCTTTATTGCAACGGTGTCGACTGTGCATTAAATACGAAATTTGGAACATTTTTTGTAAATTGTGCACAGTTCTTTTTTATGTTTATAAATTTGATCAATAAATTCCACCCCATTATTTGTGTTATTTGTAAAACTTTTTGTAAGGTGTTGGTAAAGCGTTTTTGACCCTATATGTCTTAATGTGCTTATTTTCGAAAATAGAATCAGCCCTGTTTGTCGGTGTCCCAAAGTTTGTCGGTGGAGTTCTGACACACCCGCCACAATATAATGGTCACAATCAATCAAATATAGATAATTTAGAATTTATTTACAAATATTAGCAAATCCATTTTACTAAAGTTAAATTTATATAAACAGAATGTTCTAAAATAATAGCAATAGTTCTAAAATAATTTTCAAGGCAAATCAAGGCAAATTTAAATATCAAAGCAAAATTAAGGTTTTGAAACAAACCTTGAAGACCAAGTCAAAATTTAAACAAAGTCTAGATTAGATTTTTAATAATCTAGTCCGGTTTTATAAACTAGACTTGGTTTTAAAGGTTTTATCTAGACTAGATTTGTGATAATCAAGTCTGATTGTATAAATTAGACTTGGTCTTTAAGGTTTCACCTAGAACAGGGATGGCGAACCTATGACCCGCGTGTCATACGCTGATCCACTCAGACTTTTTAAGTGACCCATGCTTTGAATTTAGAATTTTTAGAGATGTTCAATAACGCAACACTTTTATAATTATCTTCTTAAAGTTTCTCAACCAAAAAGGTATGAATATTAAATATATCAATAAGAAATTTCTTCTCAAACCATTATATTTGAAATATTAAGTTTAGTTTTTAGTTGTAACCCTGTAATATGGCTGCGGTACAAACGATAAAAGCAAACGATACAAATCCCACATCATACCAAATAGAATGGTTTGATAAATATTGTGTGATTGAAGAGAATAAAAAGACTGTGTACGTAATTTCTAATAAAAAAGCGAGAGGTCATCCACTCGCCGAAATGTTGGAGATGTATTCGCAATTCTGATTCTGATTTTTTGGTAATTCGAGGTACTCGAAGAAATTACTTGCGTTATGCGTAATAATGTCACGTAATTAACCTGCTCTAATTCTGTGGTAATGCGAATTACTCGGAGAAATCATAAGCGAAATGTGAAATAATGTCAGATTATTCTTGAAATTCTTAGGAATTGCAATGTGATGTTACGCAAAGGAGGAGAATTTTAAATAATTTCTTTTAATGCCCTCAGCGTTAAGCTATGTACGCACGGTATAGAATACTAGCGTATAGTTGTTATAGTTTTACTATAACTGTGTGACCGTTTCGTATAGTGAGCATAGTCCAAAACTATTCGTATAGTTGAACTATACGAAGCACCCATACAGCTATAGTCAAACTATAGCAGGACTATACGCTTGTTTTCTATACCGTGTGTTGTTACTACCTATAAAGATAAAAGTGCTAGTGATAAGACATCATGTTCGTGGCATCGTCAGTAAATAAAAAGTGTGTTGAATTTTTATACATTTATTGAAATCGGGTTGAAATACAACAAAATTAGAACCTTGTAATGTGCTTTTTCACATGTATGTATTAACGCTCTATAACCAGTTTTTCAAATTGTCTCAACTGGAAGATCCTGAACCCAGAACGTCCACAGGGCCATAAAAAATGAATCCATTTTTTATAA
The DNA here is from genome assembly GCA_944588485.1 of Phosphuga atrata. Lineage (NCBI taxonomy): Eukaryota > Metazoa > Arthropoda > Insecta > Coleoptera > Silphidae > Phosphuga > Phosphuga atrata. The sequence goes on from OX155894.1 coordinate 32,353,982, forward strand.
TTGCAATATCTTCTTCTTTTGACCATGTGAAGATCTAGTTTAAATTTATTTTTTTAAATAACAAAATTTATAATATTTTTCTTGTTCTAATTTTATGTAGAATTTTATATTGTACTGAGAGTCAATTCTGATTAGAAAAGCCTATTGCAACGTGTATTGCGTTTTCTAATTCACTGTCACTTTTATTGGTATAAAACACGCCACTCGCGATCAGTTAAACTTATGTGTATCAGTTGAACTGAAGTACATCCAAAAACTGACCCTAATGTGGAAACTTAACGTAAAATTTTTAACTAACGGTCACACCATAAATCCGCTGGCTTCAGTTCGTTTTCATCACGCCAAACTGACCGTGCATGCGCTTAATCAGTCGTAGTTTAACCGGCTCAGCGTGGCGTCGGGACGTGCAATCACTAAAGAATTTATTGAAAAGTAGCTTGAAATATGTAGATACGTCCATTCTCAAATAGTTACGCCAGTCACTCGGTTTCAATGACAAATCATTTAACAAATGGGAAAACTGATATTTCTTTTTTAACCATTCTTTCGTACATTTTTTTTGTTTTTCTATTGATTAAACGTCTACAATTGGTTAGCCAGATACAGCACGCGACCCAACAATCGAGAAATGAAGGCCGGTTTTAAGCCAGTGAGTGGGGAAATAATTTTGTACTGATCCGTTTTAACTGATCAGTTTAAAACAACAATTCAACTGATCAGTTTAACTGACCGTGAATGGCGGGCTTAACTGTCTTCGCCTTCAGAAGTACAAATTTCTTCATGGATCATCATCAATTATGGATCATCATTCTCCTTTTTATTTTCTTTTAGAGATCTAATTCCTTATACGCTATGAATTTCTGATGAGAGTCAGATTTTGTACTGAACAACCAACTTAGGATTGAATGTGTAAGCATAAGTTCTGCATAAGTTTATATTTGCCATCAAAGTTTCATATGCCAATCGGTCAGCAGTAACGAAATGGTTCAAAGTAGAGATGAACATGGGACGAGCTTCTCGTCCCCATCCAATGCCATCCCGTGGGGCGGATCCCTGTCACTTTCCCATCCCATCACATTTCCGTCACAATGTCCCATCCCATAAACTAAAAATTTTCGTCCCATCCAATTCATCCCATTCCATCCCGGTCCCTTTCATCCTATTTTCCCATACACCAATTTTTTTTCGGTTCAGTCTCTCTTAACGATAATTCGTTCGAATTTAAATTTTCCGTAATTTCTTTATCTGACAAAAAGTAATCCTTTCTCGTCGCAATTTTCAGGAAGAACATCGTTATCACAGAAATCTCCTGGACATATTATGGAAGATTTGCGTATTGGCACGATAAGCAATTAATTATGCACGAACTAGATTTACTAGATTATCAAAACTCATCTCACTCCGTCCCATACAAAATTGTCGTCCCATCCCATCCTATCCCACGCGACGTTCATACCACTCATTCCATCCCATGGGACGATGGGATGGGATGGGTCGATGTTCCCCACGCTCATCTATAATGTGCAAAGCCATTTTTTTCAGTTGATGCGGATATCGATTTCCTGCTTTTGATTTTTCCGTTGAGTTTCTTGTGACGGAGTTCTTCAACATTTCAAAAAATCCAAATTGAAATTTTCTTTGCTAAATGATTTGAATATTTGTGTGTCACCAACGATATTTAGATATTTAGATTAGCTCGAAATTCTGTTCTAGAGGTTTTTTTTTAATTGCGCTTTGTGTTCTTTTACAAGTTTGAAAAAATTCAATGAACCTTTTCGCTACGGGGTGCTTATCTACAAGTCGTGCCCTGTGTACGGGGTGCTGAGAGTACTGCGGATTCGTACGGTTGCCGTAGGTAGGTACTTACTCTTTGCGTTTAAATACGGTTACCGCAGTTTGTAGTAGTTTTATTTGTTTCATTTTATTTTTTTAATGGGTAACCAAAATAATACGCAATTCAGATCTTGGTGGGCTTAGCATACGTCCAGAATTATAAATAAAAGGCTGAACAGTCCTGGTTGATGCGTTTTCTTGGGGGCTGCAGTGAAATGACGCTATCGGATTTGTACGGTTCCCGTAGTTTGGGCCGAAAAAATTGATTACACTGAAATCAAATTTTGATATGTCTATAACATTTTTAGTAGTGTCTATGATAATTATAATACAGCGGTTGAGTTGATTTCCCATATTAAGGAAAAAAAAACGCTTGCGTATTAATCCGGGCACGAAAATATTTTACGGCTTAATCCGGTTCCCGTAGCGAAAGGGTTAACGTCAAAATTATTTATTACATTGTTTTTCACTGTTTCTGAAGAAATATTTTTTTTGCGGCAGAATTACCATTATCTTTAAGAGCTTCCTCAGGAGCTTCTCTCAGAGCTTCCCCAGTAAGAGTTTAGTAGAAGCTCACTGTCCTACTGTGGGGCGGCGCATGACGACGCGCATGATGAGCTAATGCGGGTGTAGTGGGGACGTAATGTGGACGTAAAGAGTACTTTGTGTAATGTGGTGTAATGCTTGTGTTGTACGTCCTGCTAAGGAATGCAAAGTAATGTGCAGCATTGCATCTAAATATAAACATGTATTGCGACAGTGGATGACCCCTCGTAAAAATGTTACGTCACGTACATGTAATGTAAAAAGGCATTTTGTAAAGTTGTATTCTAATCTCGCCTTTTCAACAGATAAAGAAAGAAAAACATATTTTTACAAACGAAAAAAGGAGAATCATTTCGTGTTTTAAAAGCATTTTTGATCCCATATTATATTCCATTTTTTTTTAAGAATGCAGTAACTAAAAACCTGATTTCCACTATGACAAATGTTATATCTAGTTACAAAATTTGGCGCTAAATTCAAATATAGTTACTTGAATATAAAGTTGGTAATTTATTAATGGTTTGATTGAATATCCATTAAATAAACTAAATGGGAACAATGGTAATTAAATACAAACAAATAAATTGAGCAAAATGCAAAAAATCTAAATGTTACTAATAGATCAGATGACAGTTGTGAATTGGCCGTGTCAATTCACAATTGCCATTGATATCAATTAGCCATTGACAACTAGCAGCTGAACATCCATTGGCGTACGAAAAAAATATACTTGGAGTTAATTAATTTTTTTATCTTTAAATTAAAATTGAATATTAAATTATATATAAAACATTATTGTATAATATAGTACTTATTAGTATAATTTAACGTTCTATTATATTTAGAAATTATTAGTAATATTATATTCATTTAATTACATATCACCAAATTCTACGCCAGTGAATGCAAATGTATTTGAAAAGAGAGAGATGGAGAAGTAAATATCGCCGGTGTAAACTTCTCGTCGATTTAAGCCAATCAGAGAACAAGGTCAAATAAGCCCTATCTTCCCTGTACTGCATTCTTAAAAAAATGGACTATAGTAGTTTATGATACACGTATGTGAAGAAGGACTCATTGTGATTAAAGCTTAAACTTCGGCTAGATTTAAACTTCACAATTCACAAACGCCTTTCACACACCTGTATCGTACATTGTTTTATCTACGAAGCATTTTAAAATATTGTTGAATCTACAAAACAATAATCATTTCTTACCGATAATATATAAAAATTGTAATTTTGAGACACAAAATACTTCAAATCACTGACACAATAAGGTTAGAATGTTCAGCCCCTCCGTGGCAAAAATCTAGTAAAAGTGCACAGTGACGGGAACACTATTTGGTCATTGTCGATGTAATATAGGTTAACCTAGATTAGTTCTATTAGATAAATCCAGACTGAGCAGAGACTTCTTGATTCAAAATAAGAAAAAATAATTCAATTTTACATCTATTTATATTATATATTATATATATATATATATATATATATATATATATATATATATATATATATATATATATATATATACACAGATGGTGGAACAGTATATGCGACCGAGCAATAGAAGACAGACTTAACGCTTGGAAAAAATTTCATAGCAACAAAACGCCAGACAAATGGCAGGAGTTCCTGTACATTCGGAAACAATCATCAAAAATAATTAGAAAAGAAAGACGTAGCTATGAAAAAACAAGACTGGAGGAAATAGAACAAGAATTTACAAAGAATAATACTAGGAGTTTTTACAGAATTTTTAAAGAGAAACTGACTTGATATCGACCATCCAGCCTATGCTTTCGTCGATCTGATGGTTCAATAGAGACAAACACCAATGCGAATTGTCAAATTTTAGCAACAGTACTTCAACAATCTTTCTCAAGTTTATTTTTGAACAATCTGAATCCTATCCAGATTCCGTGCCGCCTTCCTTCCAAAAGATAACTGACATCATTCATTCATTGAAAAACGACAAAGCCCCTGGGGAAGATGGAATCATTGCCGAGTTATGGAAACTGGCTGACGACAACCTCATTCACAGAATACACAATATAATATGTGATATTTGGGTGACCGAACACATCCCCCCAGAATGGAAATGTGCACTTATACACCCGCTTCATAAAAAAGGTAATAAAATGGACCCGAACAATTATAGAGGCATTTCACTTCTACCAGTAACGTACAAAATTCTTTCGAAAGCTCTTTTGAATAGACTTGAACCTCAAGTAGACCCACAGATAGGAGAATATCAGGCAGGTTTCCGTAAAGGGCGCTCATGCACGGAACAATTTTGGAATCTGAAGACAATCTTACAAATACGATCTTGTAGAAACACCGTGGTTACCTTTGTTGATTTCAAAAAAGCCTACGACTCCGTCGACAGACCAACTCTCTTTAGCATTCTGGAGGAATTCAAAGTTGACAGAAAAACCAGGGCATTAATTCAACAAATTCTCATTAATACTACATCAAAGGTTAAGTTTGGTGGAGCAATTTCTCAACTTTTCGAAATACATACGGGTGTTCGACAGGGAGATGGACTTTCACCCATCTTTTTTAATATGGTCCTGGAAAAAATTATCAGAACTTGGGAAAAAGAGATTGAGGGAATACACATTGGTAAGAGAAGAGATTATAGAGCTAATATCAAATGTTTGGCGTTTGCTGATGATCTTGCAATATTATCGAATACCAGAGAAGAAGCAAAGCATGCCCTTGAAAAATTACACGAAATTTCACAAAAGGCTGGTCTCCTAATATCTTATGAAAAAACACAGTATATAGAACGATCCCCGTCCGACAATCTACCCACAATAATAAAGACACAATATGGTTCTGTATCCAGAGTTTCCCAGTTTAAATACTTAGCAGAAATCATCCAACCGTCCGACCTAAATATAATAGCAAATCAAGAACGAGTAAAAAAATTACAGAGAGCCTACCGACTTACTTGGAATCATTATAACAAAAAATCAATATCTCTTAATGCAAAATTACAACACTACAAAACAGTCGTTCTTCCTGAAGCACTTTATGCCGCAGAAACAACATTTATTCATGGTCACTCAAAAATCAAAGAAATAGAGAAACAAGAACGTAAAATTCTCCGAAAAAAATTTTGGGCCGGTGAATAAAGAGGGAATATGGATTAAGAGACCATCGTCAGAAATATATAAAACCGTAGAACCTATCACTGACACTTTCAGAAAGAGACGAGCTAAATTTTTTGGTCATTTCTAAAACTCGCATTTTTTCTTTACAAAGACGAGACTTTGCAAAATATTAACGATTAAGGAATATCTAGATGGATACCTACCATTTAGAACTAACTAATGTGTATTATAATTCCAAGAACTTGAAAATGAAACTACTAAATTACTAATTATTTATCTAAATTTTAAAAGCACTCAATTTAATATTCATATCCACCAAGTGAACTTGGTGGATATGTATTTGTTATACTAATTTGAGCAGAGATGCTGTTTGGTAACCTAAAAATGGTGGCGATTTGTTGGTTTCCTGGCCTTGGGGGTGAAAGAAATGTAAACAAATCGGATTGAAGCGAGCGTAATGAATGCAAATAACGTGAGTTTGAACGCGATTCCGCACTTTTTAGTTATTAGCGTGCGATTGTCGGCTGTGACTAAATTTTCTTGTGAGCAAAAATTGTGTTAAAAGTTTCGAGAGGTTTTGTAAGTCTGTGAAATTGTTGTTGAAATTTCTGCTTTGGTGAATGAATTTTTGCATTGATTTATTAATTAGATTTAAGGAAAATTTGTTAAATTTAAAATAAAAGGAAAATTTTCTTTCATATTTCTTAAAATTTGTCAAAATCGGGCAAAAATTGAGGAAACTTTGCTGGAATTTGTAGAAATGAGTTACAACATAACTTCGATGAAAATTTGTTGAAAAATATCAGTAAATCAATAAAATTAACTGATTTTTGTTTTTCCAATTGTAAAAAATAAAAAATCATTTCTCAAAACTAATGGATAATTTAAGTAAAAGATTTACAATTTTAAATAATATTGAATGAATGTTTTTATAATTAATTGGATTGTCTAAATTAAACTCGATGAAATGGTTGGTAAATAGAAGTTGAAATCACATTTACAAACCAACCCAGCTTTATGCAAATGAGTACATTTACCTAACAATATACTTTTACCGTAACACATACTGTACTTTCTTAAAATTATCTCGACATTTATTAAAATATATTATTAATTGAAAAATTCACTTTGTTTTTAACCACACTTATATTATGTAAAAATGTTATATAACTTATTATTCACAGGTATATAAATTTCTACACATATCACGACTCGAGTTTCGACGTTTGACGGTCATTTTCAAGTGACTTAACAAATTGATAAAGTTGAATATATACCCTTATAGTTTTGGTGGGGTGGGGGGGCGTAGTTTGTCCGAAGATGAGGACTTATCTGTTTGAGATTGGGTGAGATTAAAAAGTTGGGAAAAGATTAGGTCAGTTTGCTCGTTTAGGAGATTAACTAAGGGATTACGGGTTTTTTTGAAAATTTCTAATGACTAGGAGATTTAGTTTCGGGCCTTTGTTGCAATTATGTAAGATTTTTAGATTATCTATTTCTGGGAATTTATGATTGCATGCGAGACAATGGTTTGAAAAAGAACTAGTGTCTTTTTTCAGACGAAAAGCGCGAGAATGTTCTGAAAACCGTGTTGAAAAACTTCGTCCTGTCTGCCCTATGTACACGCTATTGCATTCAGAACAATGAATTTCGTATTCGACGGATTTTTTAATGGGATCGATTTTGTCTTTGGCATTAAACAATATGTTGGACAACTTAGAGGAGGGTTTTAATGCTACCTGAAGATTTGGCTTTCGAAGGACATTTGCGATGTGTTCGCTTGTTTTGCCAAAATATGTCAGGGAGATGAAAGTTTTGTCTGAATTTGAGGTTCTCTTCTTGAGTGTCTCGAAATCATACAAAATTTAATTGATTAAGTCATCATCTTATAAAATCTGAACTTTATGAAGCCCTGGAAACATGTGTTATTGTTGTATTTATAACTGTGAATAATAAGTTATATAACATTTTTACATAATATAAGTGTGGTAAAAAAAAAGTGAATTTTTCAATTCAATGTAAGTATGGATTACCACGTAGTAACTGTCGCAACCATCCTATTCATTAAAAATTGTCAACTAAATACAAAATATGTTTATATTGAGGATTGGAGGTCGTTAACCTTGAGCCAACTATTTCTCCGATGAATAAAATCAGTTTGTAAAAATAATATATACCCATTCTTATACTTGCATTTGATAACATAATTTTAGTCTAATGCAGGTATACTATAGTTTAATAAAGTCTAATAAAATCTTAGGAACCCGTAAACAATGAAATTAGAATAAGTTGAATGAAAAATGAAGTTGCGTACTAGCGTAGAGCTACTTTACATAGTTATTTATTGCAGAAAATTCATTAAACTATCTAGATTAAAAAAAAAGAAACATGGAAATAGTTATTTCCAGTTACTAAAAACTAATTTTTCGTCTAATTCGGTCATTCACATCCCGAAAATAAAATAATTTAAAAATTCAGATGCGTGAAGATAGCCCCCCGAAATTGAAAAAAAAATGGAATACGTTTTTACGTTTTTGGGAAACAGCTAGTGTGAATCTTGGAGGTAGACCAACTTCAAAGACTTTGAATTGTTATGCAAGATTGTATCGGAATCTAATACTGGACAAAGTCAAGAGAAATCTTGGAATAGAAGGGATACCCAAAATATCATTCAATGACTCATTAAACTCGACCATGAATGAAGACGACAACAGTGATTATAATTTTTCGTGATTCAGACAGAAAGAAGAGGTAAGCTACCTTCAATAAACTTTGTAATCGATATCGAAGACAATGATTGGAAAAAAAATATCACATGTAACGAAATCGTACAAGGAACATCAAGAAATACGTTCGTACGAATGTCTTCGGGAATCCTGGACTGATGTTGTAGCCAAGTATTACGACAAGAAGGCGAAACTGCCATGTGCATACCAATTTAAAAGAGGAAAAATATGCAGTTCAGAGGATAGCATAAGGTTAAAGATAAATGGCAAGTGTAACGAATGTAACTCAATATTTGAACACCATTACCTAAACAAACTTCAACCAGGAACTGGAATCAGCATAGCAATCACCACATCCGATACTAGAGGTATTCCACATTCAAAAAGTTGACAACTTAAAGGATCGGCACGTTACGATGTTGGATGAGCATTGTTGTACAAAAAAAAAACGGCCAAGTTTGAGTTGTGACTCGCGCACCGAGGGTTCCGTACAAACTTGAAAGTAAGGTATTTTTAGGAGGACCTAACTGTATGCAACCCATATGCTTCTGGTGCCTGACAATACCACGCAACACATGAGTGTATTTTCATAAGTTTCTAATAGTAAATTCGCATTTTTCTTGTAATTAATCTACATATTTACGGTTTTCAGTTTTTCCCTATTTTTCCCTTTACATGTGCTGTAAGACACCGCTTCTTGCCAAATTTCATGATTCTAGGTCAACGGGAAGTACCCTATAGGTTTTGATTCCCCTTTGAAATCGCAAAATATGCGACATAAACGGTCATATCTTTTGATCGCGTTGACTTACAAGTTTTATTTTTTCACAGCCGAAAGAGACCGCAGACCCGGGTATTTGATACAAATTTCAACTTGTTACCTCTACGCGTTCCTGAGAAAAATTGTCTTGACAGACGGACGGACGGACGGACGGACAGACGGACGGGCAGACGGACGGACAGACGGACAGACAGACGGACAGACAGACGGACAACAAAGTGATCCTATAAGGGTTCCGTTTTCGGTACGGAAGCCTAAAAAGCATCTTTATTGGGCAAAGAAACTACAAAATGCAAACATTTTGGCGACCCTACTTCTAGCCACATTCCCAATCCTGGTGTTTTGAGAAAACTCTGCGAGTTAGAAAACATAAATCACGACCTTGACTTAAGAAAAGGTCTTGACGTTATAACTTCCTTGTACCACATGAAGTATGATGGTGAATTTGGTGGATGTATAAAAGAAATGGACTCGCCGAGTTTTACTGCATATACGCTTCACCTTTACAAATTGCTCTGTATAAAAACAAAATTAAGACTGTCACACAAGTTTCAATTGATGGAACTGGTGGCGTCATCAAATCCATTAGAAAACTTAACGGAGAAGCGAAATGTTCTTGTATCAAATGGTTATGGGAGGTGAAGAAGAAATCAATCCCATTTTTTAAATTATTTCAGCCACGCATGACACAATCACGATCGAATATTGGTTGAAAACATTTTTGAAATTAGCAGATCACGTGCCAAACGAAGTTGGAAAAAACGCACACGACAATAAACGCTAATTACATTGGTCGGCCTGATACGCCGTCTTCTTTGCCAGCAAGACGTGTCGCAGTTTTCTTCCCGAAATCTGATCGAAATTCATCGGGATAAAATGGTACAAAAGGTTGGGGGTTTGTTGAAGCTGGCGGCGGATCTTGCGGCTAAAATCCGGATGCAATGGGATTTTCTGGTAAGTTTAAAAAAAAAAAAAATTTTATGAGAATTTGTTGAGATTTTTCTGGGATTTGTGGCCTGTAAGTCGCCGGTTTTTGGACGTTTTCGCACTACACAACACGACTCCGACACGGCCCCGGCACGACACAGTCAACGATGCCGGTGGGATGGAATTTGCATTGAAATATGGGATGGTTTCACACTAGACGACATATCGGTGCCGTGCCGATGCCGTCGCCGGCTGTCGTCAAGGAGCAATCTTCCCACTCGTGTCGTCCCGATAAAACTAATCAGTTGGTGTTTTCAAGATGGCTTTTAAGATTAATATTGTGACTGATTGAACGTGGAAAAATAACAAAAATTATAAAAATAAAATATTAAAAAATTTTTTTGGCAAGTAATCTTTTGATATTTGGATGATAAACTAACATTTCTTCAGGTGGTATAGACATTCGAAATGGAGTATCGTTTTTCTTGATTTCATCTTTTAAACTGCTCAATATATATTGTAATGTATTCTTGGTCATCCGAAAGTATTTAAAGAATTTTATTTTGCCGCAACACAATTTTTCGAAAAGAGTGTAATAACTATCCTCAACATATCTCTCTTTTAAAATTGGATGTACCCGTAACTGTCCACATTTTTGCCTTCTACGACGTCGAAAATGTAATAAGTACAGTAAGTATAACTTATTTACAGCCGCCATAATACTACGGGAGTAAAAAAAGTCTAAAACTAAAAAAATTACTTATTTATAATTTTGAATTATAAAATATTTACTAAAATATGGCTTTTATTGGTGTCGTGTCGTCCACACGTGCCGTGAGGTGTGAACACGTGTCGAGTCGTCGGAGCCGTGTCGGAGTCGTGTCGTGTAGTGTGAAAACGCCCTTTCACGATACACTCCGACATTTTTGTTAAAGGTTTTTATTTCTCTAATTGGATTGAGATAAAAATCTTGTCAAAAAAAAAGTCTTTCAATTAATTGTGAAATATTAATTTTGTGAAACAAATTTAGTTTTCTCACCTAATTTAAATACCCAAAGCGATTTTTTGTTTAATTAGCTAAATGTCAAAATAGTGTAACAAACAAATAAGCTAACAATTAATAATAATATACACCAAATAAACACATGTTGACATAAACATGTTGGGTCTTAACAAGCAAAATGTGTAACCGAATCTTGTTAGTTATTTAGTGTATGACTGAATTGTATGTTTTTTATACAGGGACAAGAAATCTTTATTAGACAAATGTTCAAAGGGCTTGAACGCTGGAGTAGACTCATAATTCTATTTTAAAACACTATTTTTATATTTACACTATATATTCATTATATTAGCACTAATATTAGTAGTTTAATCAGTTATAAGATCATTTACAGGAATAGGAATTTTTAAGCAGCATGAAGATAGCCACACAAAATTGACAAAATAAAAAAATTAAAATGGGATACGTTTGTCCAAGATTTGAGCATGATTGACCACCAGATAGTTTTGTTTGCCCACATTTCGTTCAAAAGATATTATAAAAAAATGATTGGTAGCCTAGCCCCAGAAAATGCATTCTTTCTATATTTGATAATGCCATCTTAAAAAACATCGTTTGACCACGTTTGCCCACTATTTCCTTTAATTATTTTTTTTTCTGAATCCCAGAATCGCTCTTTTTTAATATAATTTTTTTCAAAATATTTTTAAGGGCCCCAACATCGTTTTTTATATTGTTTTACTTAAAAAAGTTATGTTTACATAAGGGGCGAAAAATTTAAAGATGTAGATTTCATGGAGAATTGATAAGGACCAAAAAAATGGGCAAACCTAGAAAATTAATGAAAACATAATTCACGTATGCCAAAATAGTTTTTACGTTTGCCCACCCTTGCTTTTTTTTACTGCATAAGAGGTGAAAAAATATATAAATCCTTGTATTTCCTTTATTTTCCGAACTGAAAGCACATTATAAATACACTGCCGAGCATAAAATTAGGGTCACTCCATAATTTGAAGTTATTTTAGAAATTTTTAGTTTTTTTACGTGTTTTTTCGTTTGTAATAGTTTACTAGTTGATTGCTTGAATAAAACAAAAGGTTTTTGTTGTTCAAAGTTTATTGAAAGTAATGAAAATGAAAAATTTTAATTTGATATGCAACGTAATGAATATGAACAACTTTACATTGATATGCTTTTGTTGAAACAAAAGAAAGTTTAAGGACTTCAGTAGTGAGTATTCCCTCCTCTGGCAGTGACAACAGCTTGCAAACGACGTGTCATGCTCTGGATCAGATTTTGGATCACGTTCTGCGGAAGATTGTCCCATTCTTGCACCAGTATGTCGCGAAGCTCTCTAGAATTTCTGGGGGCCGGCACATGTCTCCGTAAATGTTTTCCCATCTCATACCAAATATGGTCAATTGGATTTAAATCTGGACTGCGAGCTGTCCAAACAAATCGCGTGATTTCACACTCGTCAAGATACTCAGTTACTATCCGAGCTGTGTGGGGCCGTGCGTTATCATACGTAAATGTTGCGTCGTCTCCAAGAATAACCACGAATTTCCAACGTCCCATTCTCGATAAAGACTAACCCCGTGCGAGTATAAAAAGATATGCCTCCCTATGCCATATCTGATCCTCCGCCAAATGGTAGCCGCTCGGCAATACACGCTTGAGCATATCTCTCGGCTTGTCGTCACCACACTCTTACATGTCTATCTGAGCCCGTAAGACAGAATCGCGGTTCATCGAAAAACAATACGCGACTCCAATCCGCTATTGTCCAAGTCAAGTGTTCTCGTGCAAAATCCAACCTCGCAATCGGCTGCGGTCCAGTAGGTCTAGTTCGAGAAGATAATCCAGCAGCATAAAGTCGTCTCTAAACTGCCCACTCACTTATGTTTACATTTCTCACTTCTTGCAGATGATTTCGAAGGGAAACTGCCGCCACCGTTCGGTTTCTCAAAGCACTAGAAACGAGAAAGCGGCCATCCCTTGCTCTTGGAGTTTTGCCTCGGCCTGAACAAGGGTCTCGAGTGAGCAGACCTGTCTCTTGGAACCGCCGCCATACTCGCTGCACACTCGAGAGACTAACACAAACTTTTCTCGCAGTTTCTCGCTGACCGCGACCTTCTTCTGAAGCCGCCACAATTTGTGCCGCACCAACGGGATTTATGCTCATTGCAAAACACTAACAATGACAACAATTTACAACAGACAGATAACACCACATAAACAAATGCTATGCTGTCCTTAAACTTTCTCTGTTTCAACAAAAACATATCAAAGTAAACTTGTTCATTTTCATTACTTAGCACATAAAATTAAAATTGTTCATTTTCATTACTTTCAATAAACTTTGAAAAAGAAAAACCTTTTGTTTTATTCAAGCAATCAGTTGGTGAACTGTTACAACCAAAAAAACACGTAAAAAACTAAAAAAAATTAAAATAACTTAAAATTACGGAGTGACCCTAATTTTATGCTCAGCAGTGTATATCAGTAAGTACATCAAAGTCAATAGTAAAGAAAACAGGTTTCTTTAAATATTTTTATTTATTTTAAATGCCATCTGTTTAGTTACAACTTAGTCTTATAGGTATATAAATACCATCTTACATTTTTGATTTTCCAATATTCATTTAATATATTTTTCCATGAATTTATGAGTAAAAAATGATGGAAGCTTTTATTTTACACTTCTGTGAATTATTTAAAATTTGTTTTTCCTTGCATAGGTCGTTGCGAACTTCCCAGCAATGTAATTCTTCGACCATATGAAACGCAATACCTGTTATCTCTCGTTTCTTTCAATTCTCTCCCGGTAGGGGTTCGACATATTCTATTGCCATGTTCAGAATATAAGTTTTTCTCCTGATTGCAAATTTTTCGGGAAAATCAACGAGGAAAATCTTGTCCGGTGCAAAAATCATCGACGAATTTTTGTATCCCGTTTTTGAATCCGAATTGGATGATAATTTTTGCGTCTACTTCGTACACACCATTTGTTCTGCAGTTGGATTTACAAGAAATAGTTTTCCTATGAGCTTGCTAATGTTGGCTTGGCAATCAAGGGCGCCATTGTAGTCCTTGAATATGCTTGCAAGGATTACTCCTCTTTCATGGTAAAGTCTGGAAGTTGGTCCATCCGATGCATATATTTTTAAGAAACACATAGTTAGACAATTTTCCTTGTTGTATCAATCTTTGTCCAATCCAAACTGGTCCCACAATTTCGCCATTTCTTAAAATCATCTTACTCTTGTCCCTCTTCATTGGTCGATCGTGAATGAGTCGTACTTCTGGACACGGTGTCAAAAAAATTTCTCTTAATTTTTTTTTGATGTCCAATTTTCCTCTTGGTTTTTTCTTCGTCTTCTTCCGATTTGTCGAATGGTATTGATTTCAGGTGTTCTTTGTGTAAAATCCACAGAAGACAAATATAAATCTTCTGGTGAGACCAACGAGTTTTTGGGATCTTGATTGCAAAGAACTTTGTTGAATCGAACTGTTACGAGCAGGGGATGAAAGAGCCGAAAGGTTTTCTATATTTGTGTCCGCGCTGGTTAACAATTTTTCCTCGATAATGTAATCGAGTTTTGTATTTTTTTCCTATCCAATTCAAATAAGTATTCGTTCTCTTGTAGAAATTTTACGTTCTTTTTGGATTTTTGAATAGTTTTCTCCTTGAATTTATAACGTTTTCTTTTTCAAGCATGTTTAAGGATTTTATCCACGCGAATTAGACCGGAAACGTCGCCCACGTCATGTTTTTCAAATTCTTGAAATACTCTTCAACATTTGCTGAATAATAATAATAATAATAATAACCTTTATTGGCATAATTAAAATAATTTCCATACAAAATATACATACAAAATAAAACAACAAAAAATAATACAAAAGTTGTGAAACTAAAACCCCATTAAAAAGAAAAAAGAAATTTTACCACCCTATAAACCTATACTTCAACACCTGTACATCGGACATAAGCTCACAAAAAAAAAAAAAAAAACTAAACCGCAACACTTAAAAAACTACCCCGTCGCATCCGCTCTTTCCATGTTTTCACTCTGTGTAAAAACGACAGTCCCTTCCCGCTCTCGTCCATACACTCCCTCCAATCCTTTCCTCGCCTTCTCTCCTAAGTCGAATTGCTATAATTCATGAAAAAAATTAATTATTAAGTTATAGAAAATTGGATTTATAGAAATACATAACTATAACATGAGCAAAATACACTAAACACAATTTATTCATAGTAAATACATATGTACATATGTATAAATTTATAAACAAAAAAGGAATATGTATACACATGGACCAACTTCCAGACTTTACAATGCCAGAGGAGTAACCCTTGCATGCATATTCAAGGAATACAATGGCGCCCTTGATTGCCGAGCCAACATCAGCAGTCTCATAGGAAAACTATTTCTTGTAAATCCAACTGCAGAATAAATGGTATGTACGATCTGCCTGTCGAAGCCCCGTACGCAAATTACAATCGAAGTAGACGCAAAAATTATCATCCAATTCGGATTCAAAAACGGGATACAAAAATTAGTCGATGATTTTTGCACCGGATGCACCGGACAAGATTTTCCTCGTTTATTTTCCCGAAAAAAACTTGGATTCTGGAGAATATATTATATTCAGGAGAAAAACTTATATTCTGAACATGACAATAGATATAACGCGTATTACGTGGCATATTATAGAAGAATTACATTGCTGGGAAGTTCGCAACGACCTATGCAAGGAAAAACAATTTTTAAATAATTCACGCAAGTGTAAAATAAAAGTTTCCATCATTTTTTACGCAGAAATTCATGAAAAAAGAAAGGGAATGAAAATTGGAAAATCAAAAATGTAAAATGGAATTTATATACCTAGAAGACTTAGTTGTAACTAAACAGATAGCATTTAAAATAAATAAAAAATTAAAATATTAAAAGAAAACTGTTTTATTTAGTACTGAATTTGATGTACTTACTGATATATTTATAATGTGCTTCCAGTTCGGAAAATACAAGGACCTATTAAAATTTATATATTGCATAATTTTTACACCTCTTATGCAGTAAAAAAAAGCAAGGGTGGGCAAACGTAAAAAACTATTTTGGCATACGTGAAATATGTTTTCATTAATTTTCGAGGTTTGCCCATTGTTTTTTTGGTCCTTATCAATTCCCCATGAAATCTACATCTTTCAATTTTTCGCCGTTTATGTAAAAATAACAACTATTTTAAGTAAAACACTAGAAAAAAACGATGTAAAAATATTTGGAAATAAAAAAAAATCACGGACAAACATCAAAAAAACAATAAAATAAAAAAAATAATAAATAACTTTATATTAAAAAAAGCAATTCTGGGATTCAAAAAAAAAAAAATTAATTAAAAGAAATAGTAGGTGGTCAAACGAAGTTTTTTAACCCATCTTTGACCAACGGTGCGTATACGCACCATTTCAAAATGCGCCATTAATTAATAACTTTCTATTATATAATTAAATTTTTTGGTGGTGCTTCTGAGAGTAAACACAATAAACTTAATTTACATGTAGATTAAATAATTTTTTCCCATTAGTTACTATTGTAAATATTTTATTGAAAAGCCCTATTTTAAGAAGGATTTACTCGGGTTTAGGCAAATATTATTTACAATTTCTAGATGTGATTTTTTCCAGATAAAGTGCTCATTGTCTGAATTCCAAGTAAACACATTAAGCATTATGGTAGAAGTGATTAAAACAGATATAAGATTTTCTGGAAAAAGATAATGACCCTTAATCCTTCGTGGTGCGTATAAGCACCGTTGGCCAAAGGAGGTATACCTGCGAAAAACTTCAATTGCTCGCGATCCGGTGTGGAAGAAAGAGAACATTCAGATAGTGGGTACACCAAACTCAAGTGAAGTGGAGGACATATAGTCATAGTAGAATAGGATATAGTGCTCAATATTGGTGGAAAAACTCCATTGGAAGTCTTCTTCTTATTTTTAGATAAATTATTAACACTAATAGTTGAGCATTCCAACAAATATGCCAGAAACAATAAGAGGCATCATTTTAAAGCTACAAAAGGCATTAGAAAAGATATTAAAAAAATCATTGGTATTCTTATTATGACCGATTACGTTTCTCTCCCACAAATGCAGCTATATTGGTCTATGGATAAGGATAAAGGACAGAAAATTGTAAAAACTTGTATGAGCAGAGATAAATTTCGAAAAATTAAACCAAATTTACATTTATCTGACAACGATACATTAGATAAGTCAGATAAGTAAGCCAAAATGAGGCTATTCTTTGACACAGTCAATAAGAGGTTTATGTAGTTCGGTGTATTTTCCCAGAACCTTGCCATAGATGAGCAAATGGTTCCATACTTTTAACGGCACTCGTGCAAGATGTACATCAAAGGAAAACCAGTACGATTCGGCTTCAAATTGTGGTGCCTGTGTTCTTCGGATGGCTACTTATTTCCATTCATTCCCTACGGAGGAGCAGCAGCAGAAAAAAACGAATTTGGTTTAGGAGGGAAAGTTGTACTGGATTTGCTACAATTAGTAGAGTCTCTAGATAACCACAAGATTTTTGGATAATTTCTTTACCTCATACAAATTGATGAAGGAACTATCAAGAAGGGAATATATTTCGAAGGGGACAATCCGGGATAATCGCATTGCAAAATGTACAATAAAGGCAAAAAAAGTTATCCATAAAGAATCTCGCGGCAGTTATGATTGTGCACAAGATGAAACTACAGGGATCGTTGTAACAAGATCCAACGACAATTCGGTAGTAACACGTAAAGCAAAAAGGTACGACAGGAAACAAAGAAAGGAAGTCAATATCCCACAGCGGAAAGTGATTGCACAATATGATCTCCACGACAATGGAGTGGCGAATTACCGCATCAAGTGTCACGGAAAGAAATGGTGGTGGACGCTGTTTACTACTATAATAAACAGCATGCTGGTAAACAATTGGAAGTTGTACCGATTAGCCAAAGGAAGCAAAATTAGTCAACTCCATTTTATATTTCATATTGTTACAAGGCTCTTGGCAGTGGAAGGTTGGACATGTAATTATTGTGCATAAAACGAAAAAGCGGCTGAAAAGAAAGAAAAAAGAAAAAAGCGGGAAAAAGATGTAAAGTATGCCAAAGAAACACAATTTATATGTGCAAAAAATGTAATGTGTTTCTACAGTCAGAATGTTTTAACAAATATCATATTTAATTTTATATACCCCTATTCGCCAACGATGTGTATCTAATGCGTCTCAAATTTTTGTACAGAAATTTTTTTCTTGGAAAAAAATTTATTAAAACTTTCTTGATGAACACCATTCTAATGCGTTTTATTTAAAACAAATCTAAAATATCATCTATTTCTATGTTTGGCCAAAGATGGATTAAGATGGAATATAGAAATGTAGAATATCAAATATAGAAAAAATGCATTTTCGGGGGTTAGGCCCCCAATCATTTCTTTATAATATCTTTTGAAAGGAATGTGGGCAAACAAAACTATTTGGTGGTCAATCATGCTCAAATCTTGGTCAAATGTATCCCATTTTAATTTGTTTCAATGTTGGGTGGCTCTTCTTCATGCAGCTTAAAAATTCCTATTCCTGTAAATGTTCTTATAACTGATTAAACTGCTAATATTAGTGCTAATATAATAAATATATAATGTAAATATAAAAAAGTGTTTTAAAATAGAATTACGAGTCTAATCCAGCGTTCAATCCGGTTGAACATCTGTATAATAAAGATTTCTCGTCACTCCTGCTCAACAACTAAAAAACATACAATTCAGTCATACGCTAAATAACTAACAAGAGTCGGTTACACATTGTGATTGTTAAGACCCAACAGTTTATGTCGACATGTGCTAATTTGGTGTATATTATTATTAATTGTTACCTTATTTGTTTGTTACACTATTTTGACATTTAACTAATTAAACAAAAAATCGCTTTGGGTAGTTAAATTAGGCGAGAAAACTAAATTTCTTTCAAAAAATTAATATTTCACAATTCTATGAAAGATATATTTTTTTGACAAGATTTTTATCTCAATCCAACTAGAGAAATAAAAACCTTTAGCAAAAATGTCGGAGTGTATCGTTAAAAACCGGCGACCAACATCGCCACAAATCCGAGAGAAATCTCAATAACTAATCTCATCAAAAAAAAAAAATATTTTTTTTTAAACTCACCGGAAAATCTCATTGCATTCCGATTTTAGCCGCAAGATCCGCCACCAGTTTCAACCAACCCCCAACTTTTTGCACCATTTTATCCCGATGAATTTCGGGAAGAAAACTGCGATACGTCTTGGTGGCAAAGAAGACGGCGTATCAGGCAGACCAATCTAATTAGTGTTTATTGTCGTTGCGATTTTTTAAGTTTTTGTAAATTGGTGTGGATGCACCTTCGAGTGAGAGAAAGGCGAGGACGCTTGAAGCGAGACGGAAATAAAAGGAAAATAAGGTCATTAGGGAATTAACGATACCGGAAAAAAAATGACGAGATTTATTATAAAGATTTATAGACATAACAATGATGTTTTTTCGAATTGGCTAATAGATTAAGTAAGATAGATTGAATAAAACTGATAGATTACTCTAGATAGAGGAGCCGATATTATTTAGTCAATATAAAATACAAATACAACATTGTCAACTACTTGGTGTAGTAAATTTAGTCATCTCATACCATAGAGTGGTCATTTTAACCCTTTGCACTCGTATTTATGTCTAAGAAAGTACCTACCAACTCGGAATTTTTTGTCATAATCGATTAGGATAAAAGTATTTTTATGAGAACATATTACCTCTCAACTTTTGGGTTCGATAGTTCAAATCTAAAAATAGAAAAATTTCATACCCATTTACAACTCCTTGAACAGGAACAAAAATCAAATATTTATTATTTAATTATGAATTTTGTATAATAAATGATAAAAGTAAATATCACTTGTGAACTTATAACAAGTCAAAAAAAATCAATGTAAGCCTCCACCATAATTGCATTGGCGCCCCCGCTCCGCTCCTTCACCATAATGAAAAAAATAATAAAAACACCAAACTAGAACCAAAATAAGAAGCACAACATGAAGAAACAATTACATCTTATAATCTTGCAGAGTGAGATAACGCTCGAAACAGTCCCCGATATGTAGTCCTGGCTTTCGAGTACAGATACTGCACATATAAGTAGTTTGGTAGTTTTGGTATAAGCAGTCTTCCACCTGCCACGTTTCTGTCGGAACACACTAAACAGTCCTTTTTGCTCCCCTGTGCGTCAGACGTGCAATTTGCCATTTAACCGTTCTTCCTTATCAGCTGATGATGGTCTACCTGGAAGTTTAGTGGATTGTCTATAATTTCCTGTAAGTTCATCAACCAATTGCCGAACAAATTTTAGGTGCGGCATTTTGGGGCGCTTATTTTGGCGACGTTGATCGATTTTGTACAACAAATATGCGTTTACGCTGTATGATTCAAGCTTCAAAAAAAAATAATTTTCGCCACCATTTGAGCAGTTTTCGCAAAAAGCAATATGCTGAGTCTGCTCTATCAACACCCCCCCTATATTTGTTGTAGTTTGTAACAACGGTGGGTTTCTTCACTTCCTGCAAATTTCCTTCAAGTACTCTTCTGTTTATTGGCTGAGTGCCCGAAACGTCCCAACTGCTAAGTACAGTGACGACCCTTTTATCTTTCCAGGCTCGTATATACCCTTCAGTAAATATATGATATCCGTTACTGCCAGGATTGCCTTCCAGTAAATTTTGGCACAAATGCAGTACAACTCGTGTACTTATAGGAAGGTCAGGCCTTACTAAATTCTCGGATGTCAAGCTGCCGTAATAAGGCAAAATGGAATATATGTACCCATTATTAGCATCTTCTAATACATATATCCTGATTCCCCACTGTGTTGGCTTATTTGGATTATAAGTCAAAAAACATATTCTGCCTTTGGAACCAACTACAGATTCATCCACGGAAATTTCCCTTGACGGAACAAAATCTTCCTTGAACCTTTTTTCCAAAAAAGCTAAATAATGACTGACCTTTTCAACCAGACTCCGAAGACTTTGATCGTTTGGATCTGTCTCATGCAAATGTAGCATACAAAAAAAATTGCATCGCTCTCTTCTAAATATGGCACCAAAAAAAGGAATTTTCGCATTAAAGTTTTGGGACCAATATTCCTGCAGCTGTATAACGGTTATTGTACCCATATTTAGAATGACTCCTAGAAAGGCCTCAAATTCTGACACTGTAAGATCCACCCATGTATTCCACGTGGTTCGCTTTGATAACGTTTTTTTTTTCTAATTTTATTACGAGCATATGTATTCGTCTGTTCTACAATTTTTTCCATCAATTCCTTCGCAAAAAAAAACCTAAAAAAGTCAATGGGTTTTGTACAGTTGTCAGGAATCTGTGGTCCTTCAGCTTTATCCCCAGAAGTAAAATCCATCCTGTGCGGCTCATTATCGTTGTGCGCACAATGTGCGTTGTAACATTCACCTATGGCCCATAATTGTCTTCTCCTGCATCTTGAATTGCATCCTCGGCGTCGTCGCTGCTGCTTGTGCTGGGCAAAGTTATTGCCCGCTATTTGTTTGTATATATAATGTCACTACCACTTGTATCACTACCTTCAGCTTCTTCGCTGCTACCTTCGTCACTACTTTCATTGCACTCTAATTCTTGAGCATAATCGTCCATATAAAATTCGTCGTCACTGCTCTCAAACTCATTTTCAATGTTGCCTCGTAAATGTCGCTTAGGCATTGCGACCGTAAAAAATAATAAGTTATAAAGTAATAATACTATAACCGTCTCGGATTGTATTCGGTATGGCACTAAACTAAAGTTTTAACCCAAATAGGAACGCCTACAATTGTTCGTACACGTGCATACAATGTAAATATATAATGTCAACATAGAGATGCAATGTCCCCTGCACGGGGACATACGAGTGCAAAGTACCTGCCTGGAGGGGGACATACGAGTGCAAAGGGTTAATACTTATTCTCATAGTCTATTTAGTAAATATAGTGAACATATTGTGTTGGCAACTAAGTGATTGCGGATTTTGTCAATAGATAGCCCTTGCACTTCCTTTTGTTTAGTTAACCTGTTCAAAGCACGTAACCCTTATTTTTTCTTATTATTTAGACTTCTACGTTTGATTTAATAAAAAAAAATATCGATTAGTTTCTTAGTTTTGTTTTTATCCCATTTTGAAAATGCAAAAAGTTCATTGTATTATATCTGAAACGGAAAGAACGCATCGCAAGCATAAATAAGTTGTGTCGTATGTGGAAATGAAGCTTTGAAAGGAAGTCAGTGTCAAAATTGGTTTGCCAGATTTCGATCTGGTGATTTTTCACTGAAAAGCGCTCAACGGTGTGGCTGTCCCGTTGAAGACAATAAGACATACATATCAAGACCATTCAGATCGTCATAGCATAACACGTGATATTCTAGAGAAGCTCAATGTACCACATACATGCATTGAAACAAAATTAAAAAAGCATGGATATGTCAAGAAATGTTTGACTTAATTTATGGATCCCACGCCAGCTTTAGAAAATTCATTTTTTCGCAACGCATTAGCATCTGCGATAATGTAACTGGGTTGGGATGTTTGTCACATCCGCCATGTAGCCCTGGCCTTGTGCCTTCAAATTACCATTTATTTCGTCCCATGCAGAACTCCCTAAATGGTCAAATTATTACGGAAGCTGAAGATGTCAAATCATATTTAATTCAGTTTATTGATAGCAATGATCATAAATTTTATGAACGTGGAATTAAGAAACGATGGCAAACGGTTATCGACAAAAACGGAAAAATTAGAATTTTCCTTAATTAATTTAAAATACGCAATCAATTAGTTTCCAACCCAATAGTAAGTTTTTTCAAGCTAGTTCATATCGAAAATTTAGTTAATATAGTCCATATAGCCAACACGGTGTATTTGATTAACTTATGCTGCATAGTCAATTGAATTTCATAATAAATTACAGAGAAAACATATCAAAAATTAATATATACAAAAAGCTATGTATCAGAAAAAGCACGGCCAAGTCAAGGCTAGACAGATAAGTCTAAACAGACAAGACTAGACTCACATGACTAGACTGACAAGACTAGACAGACAAGACTACACAGTCAAGACTAGACAGACAAGACTGAACAAACAAGACTAGACAGACAAGACTAGACGGACAAGACTAGACAGACAAGACTAGTCAGACAAGACTAGACAGACATGACTAGGCATACAAGACTAAACAGATAAGAGTAGACAAACAACAGTAGACAATTTTGGTTTTGTTTAAAACCGAATCAACTTAAGAAATAGAGGTCATTGACTATGTACAAATATTAAAATTAATTGTCAACAATATATTTAAAAAAATCATCCAATTCATTCATCCAAACGCTACTTCCGATAGTTTCTTTTTGCATTCCAATATTTCACGCTGTAGAATCAGCTTCATTTTAAATTAAGAAAAACTATGCAATACAAGAATTCGCTTATCACTGATAAATTGCATCTACCCAGAAGTACCAACCTCATTAAGTCATTTGATAAAGCAAACTTAATAAAGTCAGAACACAGTCTGAATATATGAATATATTCAACCTTTCCGGAGCTCTATAACATTATTGGGTCTTCTTAGGACCACCAGAACAAATCCCATGTGAAATTTGCTAGCTATTTACTAGCTTTCAGTCCACCTTCGTGACGCTCATGTCATGTCTTTCTATTAACTTAAGTGGACAGCTATCTGCCGACGTGTTTCGAGATTTATCTCTCATCAGCGCAGCTTTGCTTTTACGAATAATAATTTGTAAACCACTTACTTGAAACCCACGTGGATGACTAGGGGTTAGATATTTGTTACTTCACATATTGTGAGAGAGACATAAACTTAGCAGGTTATAGATGTAAATGATAATGTAATATTGGTAAAAGCATACTACATTATAGATAATCGTATAAACTTAATAAAGTCGGAATACAAAAACACCTTCGTGGCACTCAACGAAAACCAGAAAAATAACATAGTTTTTTAAGATCATGTATTTCTATTACCTTAAGTGGATAGCCATCTTCAGACGCGTTTCGAGATTTATCTCTCATCAGTGCAGCTTTGCTTTTATGAAAAATAATTTGTAAACCACTTACATTAACCTGCTACGTTCATCTCTGTCTCACGAAATGTCAAATTAAAAATATAGTCATCCACGTGGGTTTCAAGTAACTAAGTATATTATATTTATATAAAATCATAGACAAAAAAAATGGGGCTGTAATGGGTATGTTGTCAATCTGAATATATAAATTTATTAAGCAAAAATTATATTAGTTTCAGAAAGTTTTTTTAAATTATAAAAATTGTATTTTTTCATTTAATTTAATAAAAAATCTCGATGATTTATCAAAATTGATTTGCTTCATTAACTATATTACAAAACGTTTCATTTTATCAGTGCAAATATTTCCCGAATTATTATCCAGCCAAATAAAATGTTAATAAAATAATTGCCAATTATATAGGAATATATTTTCGGAGAATCAAATTGAATTGAACCAATCAGTTGGCAGAAAAATATACCATTAAATAGAAACATCAAATAGATCATTAAATATACACCCAAATATGATAATTATTCCAATAGTTAATGATTTATTTCAAATTACAAATCATTTCTGAAAATAAAAAGTCAGTCTAAATGTTTAATGGCGTTGTTAAGTCTTGCTTAGTATTGCCGATTGCGGTTCTCATTGTAAGTCTTTTTGGTTCTTCCTAATACAGTCCAGTACAGTATAGTCATGTGTAGGCGTGTCTATTCGTTTAGATTTATTTTGTCCAATCTAGTCTCGTCTAGTTCTCTACTGACATCTGGTCTTGTATCTTCGTCTCTTCCTGTCTAGTGTTTTCTTTTTCTTGTCCAATTTCCTCTAGTCTTGCCTAGTCTTATCCAATCTTGGTCAGTCTTGTCTAGTCTTGTTTAGACTTGCTTAGTCTCGTCTAGCCTAGTTCAATCAATTAACAATTTAGTCCAGTCTCAACTATATCTTTTGTGGGTCTTGTCAAGTCTTATCTAATTTTGTCTAGTCTTGTCTAATTTAGTCAAGTCTTATCTATTCTACACAAATCTAGTTTTTCCTCTAGTCCTTACTAGTGTAGTCCCATCTAAGCCAGTCTGGTCTTGTCTGGCGTCTGGTCTCGACGGATCTTGACTGGTCTTCTCTGGCATGCTCTTGTCAGGTCCTGTCTGGTCTTGTCTGTACTTGTCTGATACTGTATGTTCTTGTCTGGTCTTGTCTACTCGATGGGATACCAGCTGAAGCAATTAAGATTTCCACAAACAGTTGGCCAGACTTCTTGATAGACATCATCAACGATATATTAAAAAACGGTAACTTCCCTAAAATATGGAAGAAATAAAGACTGGTTCTGTTAAGATAAGGAGACAAACCTTTACAGGATCCATCATCGTACAAGCCAATTTGCCTGCTAGATGTAACATGGAAGTTGCTAGAACAAATGGTAGTAGGGAGGATAAAACAGGAGCTTAGGAAAGGTAAAGATATATCCAGAAAGCAATTCGGCTGCAGGAAGGTACTCTCAAATATAACCGCAATAATGCGGTGGCAGAAGTTACTGCAGAAGGATTGCGGGGGAAAAGAAGAATTTGCGCACTCATAACGTTAGACGTTAAGAACGCCTTCAACTCCGTCGCTTGTTGAATATTGTTAAAGAATTAACAGCAAGGGGCTTCCCATCATCTCGTGAAGCTCGTAAGCAGCTATCTCTGCAACCGGAAAAAATATTAGGCAGAGGGTGAAATCGTAGAAAGACAAAGAATCTACAGTGGTATTCCACAAAGCTCAGTACCCAACCAATGGAACCAACTTTGTGGAACATCCTCTATGATAGAATCCTTAAACTGAAGTTGCCAGAGGGAGTGGAAGCTGTCGGTTTCGCCGACGACTTGGCCCTCATCGTCACCGGATTACCAGAAAACTGTGTTATCAAATTGGCAAACAAAGCGATAGCACTAATAAACCACTGCTTGGAGAAAAAAAACAGGTAAGCTCGCTCCAGAAAAGACGGAAGCTGTTTCAATGACAGGAAGAATGAAAGTAGGACCACTAGTCACATTTAAAATAAAAAGCGAAACAATAATACCAAAGGAGGCCATTAAATACTTAGGCGTAACTAGAGATAAAAAACTTTTTTTGCGACAGCACATTATTCTTGCAGCTGGGATGGCATTAAAAACCTCAGCAGCACATGAAAAGCTTATGCCAACTGTAGGTGCTCCTAACAGCACCAAACGAAGGCTCAAAGACTACCTGCACAATACTGGGCGCGAAGCAGACAACCAGAGCGTTTATTGTTATAAGACAGATAGTGTGTACCACACAATCTTCGAAAGCCCCAGGTAGCCTTTTGAGAGTGACATATACACTTCAAAAACAAAAATAATTTTAGAAACTATCACACTCACGGAGACAATGCTTAGGAGTGAAGAAGACTAGTCTGCAGCAGAAATGATGATAAGGGACATTCTAAGCATGAAATAACAGGATGAACGGACAAAACAACATAGACAACAAAAATTGAAAACAACCTGAACCCCTAATCAAATTCCCTGGATGGGGGACGTAAGGACATCAAGTAAGGTCAAAGCCAACGCCATCTTGCCAAGATATGCGAAAAGCGGTTCCAAGATGCCCGTGAGTTTCCAGGGGCGCCACTTGTCAAGTTAACTGAATTTGCTTGCCACGTCCCCCATATAAAAAAAAGTCTGTCCAGTGTGTCTAGTCATTCTAGTATGTCCAGTCTATCTAGTCTGTCTCCTCTGTCTTGTATGTCTCGTCTGTCTCGTGTAGTCTGGTCCATTCCTGTCTAGTCTGGTCTAGTCTTGCCTAGTCTTGTCTAGTCCTTTGCAAATTGCCTAGTCTTGTCTGGTCTAGTCTGGTCTTGTCTGGTCTTGTCTGGTCTTGTCTGGTCTTGTCTGGTCTTGTCTGGTCTTGTCTGATCTTGTCTGGACTAGTCTGATTTCTCTAGTCATGTCTAGCCTTGTCAAGTCTTATCTAGTAATGCATAGCCTTGTGTAGTCTTGTCTAATCTAGTCCAATCTAGTATTGTCTTATCTAGTCCTATCCAATCTAGTCTAATCGAGTCTGGTTTAGTCTGGAATTGTATGGCCTAGTCTTCGTCAGTCTTGTCCAGTTGTTTAGTTCTATGGAGTCGGATACAAAAAAATAGTGAAATAAATGCAAACGAAATCCGTCTGCTTTGAGTTTAGCACAGAAAATGTAAGTAACTAACAGAAAATTATATTACAAAACAATCTACAAATAATTTTTTATATGGAAACAAAATGGAATGAAACAAAATCAATTTTCATAAAAAATTAAATTAAAAACAAATCTAACCTTCAACAATCGACGTCGACAAATCGTCGATTTACAATAAACCCCCTTATAAACATTATATTGAAATAAGGAGAGACAAGGAGAGGCGATTCCATTCAAGAGAGCATGGTAGATGTGGAGTTTAGGTACTCTTGTGTGTCAGTTTTTAGAAAGTAAATTAGTGCATTTCTGTTATTGTATTTTCTTCTTATTAAAATTCACTACAAAAATTGTGGAAAATTCGCGGTCACAGTTCGCAAAACAAAAGCAATTTTGGATCGAGTGAAGCACCTCGTGAGCCATCAATTGTGAAACAGATGGAAAAGTTTGAGCTGTAGGGACAATTTATTGATGTGAAGAACCAAACTCGCACGTCGGTCAAGAACAACTGAGAATATTGCTGTTGTAGCTCATAGTGTTGAGTAAAACCAAGATTTGTCCATTTCTCATCGATCTTTCGAATTGGGCATTCCACAAACGACATTATACCGTATTTTGCATAAAGACCTAGGTCTTAAGGCTTTTGAAGTTCAGTTAACAACAATAATTCCTACCGACCATTAACAAAGTTGTGTCTTTGGTGATTGGGTCCTTGAAATGCAACTGATCCGAAATTTCATCGAATAATCATCTTGAGTGATGAGGCCCACTTTCACCTCGGAGGCTTCGTTAACAAGCAGAATTGACGCATTTGGGGCTCAAAAAACCCAATAATTATTGTTAAAAAGCCTCTCCATCCTCAACGTGGGACTATTTAGTGCGGTTTTTGGTCTGATGGGGTCATTGAACCTTACTTTTTCGAAAATGAGTTGCTCCAAACTGTTACGGCGAGTGGATTGCGCTATCGAACAATGATTAATGATTTTGTATGGCTGGCATTGGAAAATATTGATTGATGTGAAAGATTATTTTAAACAAGACGGCGCTCCGTGTCACATAAGTACGATTATTTTGCGCTTTACGCTATTTTGCGTGAAAAGTCTCCTGACGTTCCCTGTGTGATTTCTCGAAGAGGCGATAAAAATGGGCCACAGAGATCTTGTGATTTAAAACCTATAGACTTTTTTGAGGTAGGAGAAGATAAATTCTATCTATGCCATTGGCCCAAAATCGATTCGCTACATGCCACACAAGTAACGATACCATTGCTCTTTTGCGTGAAAAGTTTCGTGATCGTGTGATTTCTCGAAGGGGCGATAACAATTGGCCACCGAGATCTTGTGATTTAACACCCCCATTTTTTTTCTTTGGGGCTACGTGAAAGATAAGGTCTATGCCAATGGCCCACAATCGATTCAAGACCTCAAAGATAGAATTAGTGAAATTATCGACGACATACAGCCGCAGATGTGCGAATAGGTGATAGAAAATTTCATGGAAAGAATATGGTCTGCAAGCGTAGCCGTGGCAAACATTTGTATGCCAATAATTCTCCATTATTAATAGTGTACCACCCTCCTCTTTACAATTAAATAAACATCCGATAATTTCTCTTAAAAATAATCGGTTTTTTACATATCTCTTCTACCTCTTATTAGAAGACCCTTTATAATATTTGTTTATCCGACCAAAAAACGAAATTAATTTCACTAAAAAATCATATTATTGGTATTTTATTCAAATTTATTCTCAAGTGCGAATTAAGTCGTATCAAGTCATTAAATCCTATGCCAATTGTTAAATTTATTTAAGAATCTAATTTATTGTTTAACAATTAATTTTTCCCTGAAAACAAATTGTATAATGCATATTCGTTTTAAATAGCAAAATGTATAAGCGTTCGTAGAATATTATAACAAAATACGCTGAATCGCAATTAAATATTACATTCGATATTTTAAATATAAAATTTGGCCAATTCACTAATAATAATCTATATAATTACTAAATAATTATATATTTATTTTATAATTATATATTTATTTTATAATTGCATAGTGTTTACTAAATTATTATGTATCGATACCAAAATTCGTCTGCTGTAATCTTTCAGCTAGTAATCAATTTATTTATAAATCAATATTAATATTGCAATTTGAAGTAAACATGAACTGCTCCAACTGAATCGAAAGCAATTAAATATTCTAAAATATATTAAAATTAATTAATTTCGAGATTCAAATTCACTTAGTAATTACAACTATGTAATATACAACATAAATAAAACATAGAATAGAATATTGATTTTATAAAATAAGTTAAATACGATTTGAAACAGTGGCTTAGCTAGATTTTACATTCAAAGGGTATCATAAATGAAAAAATCAATTCGCTAATTCAAATGATAGCAAATTAATAACGTAATTATATTGAGACACCTATTATAACACGCTTTATAATTACCTGTTCTTCTGTATTTATTTTGTATTCTGCACTTACAAGTCCAATTAGACGAGAAAAAAAGAGCTTAGAGTAGTAATACTTAATAATCTCCTACTTAGAGCGAGTCCACGATGTTTTTATCGAATCTATAACACAAAGATTTAAAAAAAATTATGATAGGGGCACCGTTGGCTCTTCAAAACCCCCCCGCACCTTCTTACTTCGCAACTGATTTAGATTTTTTAAATTATTTGAATTAAATTTTATAACAATAACAATAAAATAATCAGCGTTATTCAAATCAATTTTTATTTTGTTTGTTGATAATTGAATTGAGTCTAGAAAATTTTGCTGGAATTGTTTTCGACATGTTCATTATTGTCACATTTTTTAAATACGTTCTTGCTGTAAAATTTTTGGATTTTCCAGGTTGTGGATTTGTGTTTCTCGTATTTTTCAAGTGGATTTCTTCATTTTAAATTTTAATTTAAAACGTGTTACTCAACTTCTGACCGAATCTAAACAACTTCACACCGAATTATCTTCATGAAAAGGATGGTTGCGACTTTACTACGTAGTAATCCATACTTACACTGAATTGATGAATTTAATATCTTTTAACCACACTTAATATGTAAAAATATTATATAACTTGTTCTATAACATAACTGTTTTTCACAGTTATATAAATTTAAACATTTAACACGACTCTAAAAAGGCTCTTATGAGTGTTGGAATGATATGATGATGTGAATGTTGCATGGAATGATAGTCATCATGATAGGTAGCATGATAGGCAGCATTAGGTCCATAATACATACAGCCTTTTCTGGAGATATTTTATGATTTCTTTATTAACCATATATAGAAATGTTTTACATTTTGATGTCACAAAAATGCGAAAATAACTGGAATACTAGGCGAAATGTTTGGAATAGAACTTGAAAAGAATTACATTTTCTTCAATAAACCTGTTATTTAGTGATTTTCCCCTGTAAAATTGGTAGTAATTAACTATGAAACAAAATCAAATTATGTTTTAGTTTTACAATTTTTCTTGTCTCAATGATTCAAAAATAACTCGAAAGTTGAACGGAATTTTGAAAAATATTTTAAATAAAATTTTTACAAAATGAAATGTTCCAAAAGAAAAGAAGAAAGAAAAGGTAATAATCAACCTATAACAATGTCAAATTATTCTTTTTGTTTCACTTTTTCTTGTCCCAAAAATTCGCAAATAATACGGAAATTTGGCGAAATTTGGAAAACATTTTAAAATTAAACTTGTAGAGCTTACATGTAAGGTAATTAAATATCATATAAGAAACCTTGTTATCTAGTAATTTTTTAAATTATCAATTTTGTAATAATTAACCTTGAACCTTCCCAAACCCCTTGTAAAATATTTTTATTGTCTCAAAAATGCGAAAATAACTTAAAACCTAACAGAAACTGAAAAATATTTCAAACAAAATCTGTAGAGAATTATTTTTTTTTAAGAAATCTCGTTATCAACTAGTGCTTTTGTCAACTTGGAAGTAAGGGATTAAATGACCCCTTAAAACGAGTGTGCGAAACAGGAATTGAATTTATATATCTAGTATTGGAAATCTTATAGCCAATTATAGCTTAAGCAAAAATTATATTATAAAAATCTAATTGAATATATGCCTGGACAACTTCATGACATTCACCCTGAGTTGAAATATTGATATGGATCGCAAATGGATATAAATAAATCTTAATAAATAGTCTTATAAGAAAATCTTAATCTTTTTGTAACAATTTGACTTGTGAATGATAATTTATTTACACCTTCATGAAGTAAAATTTTGTTTCTTTTCACATTTTTTATTTTTTATTTTATTCACTTAACGAAATTGTGAGAAATATTGCAAATAAAATTTGTATAAAATGAAATTTTCAAAAAGAAAATTTAGTATGTAATGATTTTTATCTGTTAAGTTGGTAATAATCAACCTAGAATAATGCCAAAATATTCTCATTGTTTCACTTTTTTTGTAGCAAAAATTGCAAAATAATACGGAAATAGGCGAAATTTGGAAAAATGTTTCAATTAAAGCCTGTAGATAATTAATCTTGTTATCTTGTTATCTAGAGCTCTTCTATTTGTCGACTTGGTAGTAGTTAGCCTTGAAACAAAGTCGAAATGTTCTTATTTTACATTTGCTTGTTTCAAACATGGCTACAAAGCAAACGTTTTTTATCAAATATATTTTTTGTTTGTTTTTGAATGATAAATATATCATAATTGCCTTTAACAACTAACCAAAACTAACCTTTAGCATAAAACCTATGTTGACCTATGTTATTTAAGGAAATTTTACAGTAACAATATTAAATTAAGTATTTCTCATAAAATGTGCATATATACTTTTCACGTCGCGTGTCTTTTCGTAAAACCGAGACGAGACAGAGAGACAAGATAATTTTGAACCCTTATAGGATCACTTTGTTGTCCGTTTGTCTGTCTATGTGTCCGTTTGTCTGTCCGTCCGTCCGTCTGTCTGTCTGTCTGTCAAGACCATTTTTCTCAGAAACGCGTAGAGGTAACAAGTTGAAATTTGTATTAAATACTCGGGTCTGCGGTCTCTTTCAGCTGTGAAAAAATCTTGTAAAACTTGTAAGTCATCGCGATCAAAAGATATGACCGTTTATGTCGCATATTTTGCGATTTCACAAGGGAATCAAAACCTATAGGGTACTTCCCGTTGACCTAGAATCATGAAATTTGGCAAGAAGCGGTGTCTTACAGCACATGTAAAGGGAAAACTCTGAAAACCGTAAATATGTAGTTTAATTACAAGAAAAATGCGAATTTACTATAATAAACTTATGAAAATACACTAATGTGTTGCGTGGTATTGTCAGGCACCAGAAGCATATGGGTTGCATACAGTTAGGTCCTCCTAAAGATACCTTACTTACAAGTTTCTACGGAACCCTCGGTACGCGAGTCACAACTCGCACTTGGCCGGTTTTTTATTATTATAATAACGATATGTGACGAAACTACACTAGACATAGACTGAAACGAGACTAGTTTTTTTCTCAACTAACGAGCCCGAGACGACATTTTCGAAAGCCTCGCCGTATCTCATCTTGTGTGAAGCCCTAAGTGGATAAAATTAAGGTTTAACGAGCGGATCTTTCGCGAGTTAAACTTTAATTTTATCCGCGAGTTTAATACAAACTTTTATTCAGTTTTGCTTTTGATTTAACGTTTAAAGTTAAATCAAAGAAAAGTTTCATTTTTCGTGTTTTTTTTTTACGAGAGGCAAGTCGTCCGGTCATGATTGTGTTGTTGCCATGACAATGCTAAAATTGTTATTAGTACGTCAAAATTTTGTTTAGAAAGGCTGTTTAATTAATTTGTGCTTTATTATCTAAAAATAGTTATATCAGAAGAGTACATGTTAGATGGTGATGCAATTGCGAAAGATTACTCCCGCATAAATCAAGAGAATTATATAAAAAAAAAAAATAATAACATTTTTTGTGATTGGCGATTAAAGAAGAATTGAAAAGAATGAAAATGTTTTTCACTTTCGAATAAATTGGTTTCGAACAATTTTCCTGGAACCCTTCTTAAAAAAATGTATATAAAAAAATGTATATATAAGCAATGTATACATTGCCAAATATGAGTGCAAGATTTTTATAAATGAATTCTGTCGTTTGAAATGTCATAATTGTCAATATTAAGGGTTATGTTTACGGAGACCGTAAGTGAGATATTTTGATGCGTTGCCATGGATGCTTTTATTGCACTAGCGCAATTAGCTAACTAGCGTGAATAATAGTATGTTTTACAACGAGAGATGAAACGAGATGGCGTTTTTTTGGTGAGGTGAGAATTTGTTCACGAGCGCCAGCGAGTTAGCAATCACACCGAACCAAAAAAAACGCTTTCATCTCAAGTAGTAAATGCAATTTTTCTACTGATATTCGGTTGCAGAATCCATAATTCGACTTTAATGAAACCAATTCGACGCGAACTAACGGAACTGTCAATACAAATTTAATCGTAGGTTTGTTCGTTTCCATGGTAATATTGTTGAATTCTCATCGAAGGTGATACTTGTCAAGTCAAATGTCCCAATTTTATTTAGGTTTTTTAAATAGTTTCAGGTTCGTTTTTTGTTTGCACATAAAATATACCATTGAAATTGATGTAATTAATAAGAAAGTCCATGCAAATTTTGTTAGTTTCGGGTTTTAATCGAGAAAATTCAAAATTTAAAATGCTCATTTGCATCTCTAGATGTGAAAATATTTTCATCTCTAGAATGAAAAAATGTCACTTTCGTGTAGGGTAAGCCGTGGAAAAAATGCCATTATCAGATATATCAGTAGAATTTTTTTTTATTGACCTAGTGAATAAACCACTGCTTTGTTGATCCGTATCCAAGGAATTAAACATGACTATACGTCAAAATTGGATAAAATACTTAAATTCAATTCAATGTATGTAATGTGGAATATGGTTAAAAACAAATTTGATAATAACAAATTATACAAAATTAGGCTTTTACAAAGCCTATTTATCAACAACAATAAATAAATTGTTTTAATTGAGTTAATTTTAAATAAAATTGTAACGAAAACTAATCAAAACTAAAAACATGTAATACAAGCAATAAAACAAATACTCAGCAAATTACTGTAATTAATGTAAATACATTGTTTTATGCGTAATAAAGTTTATTGACAAGTAAAATTGAGAAACGTTTGTAAAGAACGAATTTATAATAGTTTCTCAATAAAGCAAAAGTAACAAAAACCAATACTAGTCTGCGAGTGAAATTAAATTTTACAAAACGTATAATTTTGATTTAATTTCAGTTTCATTGTTATTACTAAATTAACAATGCAATTATAACTCTGTAATAATTATAACCAGTAATAATTATGGAAACGAACCGTCTTATGTGTCTAATCTTAATCTGTAACTAGCAGCCTAGACCAGCGTTTCTCAAACTAACATTCAGACAAGACTACAATGATAAGACTTTTCTCCACTTTGCCTTTTTAGTATGCGCAACTCTGGTGTCGCATATTTCGTATTCATTCAGGGTGGACTGCCCACCCTGAATGAATACGGTTGGTAAATTTGGTAAAGTTGGTAAATGGACGGTTAGTGAAAAACACTGTAATTGTTGCCGCCCCGACCGGGAATCGAACTCGGGTCACCCGCTTGGAGGCGGATATGTTGTCAACTACAGACACCACAGACAGACAGGACATACTGTGAAGGCTAGACAGACAAGAGTAAACAGACAAGACTAGACAGACAAGACTAGACAAACAAGACTAGACAGACAAGACAGACAAGATTTTTTTAGGAAGGAAGTATTGCTCAAGCTGCTCTCAAGCAGCCATGCGGATTAGGGGTTCTTGTTGAGCCGTAATCTTTCAGTATTTTGCCTTTTCTTCTCTTGCAACTCCTTATGATTATTTCAGATATTGTTTTTTGGTCAGTATTCCAGTTGTTTTCCGATTCTAACATGAAGGGTAAAGTGGTTCTAGTTTCTAAGTCCTTTGGTAGGGTGTTCTTCTCAGTGTCTCATCTATTACATATATAGAGTGTGTGCATTACGCTGTCCTCTTCCTCGCATTACTCACAGCAGCTATCAGCAGCTCTGCCTATCTTGTTGAGGTAATATCGAAAGCATCCGTGTCCATTGAGTGCTTGTGTTAGATGGTAGTTTAGTTCTCCGTGTTTACGAGTTACCCATTTTCCGACATCCTTTATAAACAGCTTTGTTCATTGACAAGACTAGACAGACAAGACTAGACAGTTAAGACTAGACGAACGCAGTCAAGACTAGATGAACGGTCGCGAAACGCAACAGTTTTCATATAATTGTAAAGAAAAATAAAAACAAAAATAAATAGCTAAAGAAAGGTTAGGTTAGTTTTTCGATTATTAAAAGATGTCCCGTTTTTCATCCAAACCTATGATAAATGCTGGTCTAGATCTTCTGTTCACAAAAAATTGTAATGATATTGTCGGTTTAAGCTTATAATGTTAGTCCAGACCACACCAGACATCTCAGTTCACAACAGAAACATAAACTAAATTTGTTATTAAAAATAAATATACAGGGTCCGCCAAAAGTATTGCAACGAGCGATGTAGATACGCGTGCAATTTAAGACGCGAATATTAGGCAATAAATATTCTTAATATTTAGTGCCCAAACAACATTTGTTGCCATCCTAGGTCTGCCAGAGGAAAAATGATTTTTTGGGCTTTTGGTTTCTTCAAATTTTTGAACGGTTCGTGTCACTGTGGACTTACTAATAGGGATTATGTTTGGATGAGTGTCATTAAATAAATGACACGTCTCCGCGTGAGTTTTCTTACGATACCAATAACCAACGATTATCAGAATTTCTATCTTTTCTGATTCTGTTAAATACATATCTTAAACTTGATGTACTAACGGTATTAAGCTTGACAAGATGTCACGTGTATCATATTATTATTTCTATTCATTTAGAATAAATAGAAATAATAATAATGAATACAAATATACATTAATTCAATATTTATTTTTCCAATTATTTGATTTATTTCTTAAAAATTTTGTTATGTTTGTTATGTTCTGTTATATTAAATTGTCTATCCAATGATAGCAAAAACGGCCCATGATGTAATTATAAAAAAACGTATGTGGCGCCACCACTCGGAAACAACTGTTACTAACATATTTAAAATATCCTCAAAATATGCACT
This sequence comes from Phosphuga atrata, assembly GCA_944588485.1. Taxonomy (NCBI): domain Eukaryota; kingdom Metazoa; phylum Arthropoda; class Insecta; order Coleoptera; family Silphidae; genus Phosphuga; species Phosphuga atrata. The sequence goes on from OX155894.1 coordinate 32,390,489, forward strand.
AGTGGATACTACACGCAACGTTAAAGTATCATGTCTTAAATCGCAAGCGTATTAATTCTACATCGCTTGGTGCAATACTTTTGGCGGACCCTGTATGATACATCTTAATTTAAACAATATTTTAACCTCCTTAATCATTGTCCGTCTTAGCTCTTGTGTGCATTTAGTCGGTCTGGTTTTATCTACTTTTATCTACGTCATCTACATTTAATTAAACAAGTCAGCATGAATCTTGTGCCTCCGGTTAAGTTAAGCAATTATAAAAGTTTATTAAAAAAAATATATTTCATAAAAAAGTTTGCTTTGGTAGCCACGGTTTAAACAAGAAACAGCTAAAATAAGTTTTTGCCTTGGCCCAACGTTAATTATTAGCAAATTACTGACAGAAAATCACTAGATAAGAAAATTTCTTTTAGGCAATTTAATTTTCTGCAAGTTTTTGTTTGAGGATATTTTTCTGCAGGCTTACTTTGTGAGTCATTTTCGCATAGTCGAGACAAAAAAACAAATAAAATAAAATTAAAGTATTGATTGCTCAAGGTTGATTATCACCAAATTGACAGAATAAAAATCACTAGGTAACACGATTGTCTGTACCGACCAGAATAAACAGACAAGACTAAACAGAGAAGAGAACGAGAAGACTAGACAAGAGAAGAGAAAGAGAGAAATAAAGACAAGACTAGACAGACAAGACTAGACAGGCAAGACTAGACAGACAAGACTAGACAGACAAGACTTGACAAACAAGACTAGACAGACAAGACTAGAGAGAGAAGACTAGACAGACAAGACTAGACACACAAGACTAGGCAGACAAAACTTGTTCTGCTCCGAAAAGGTGACAAGCCGCTTATCGAAACAACGTCCTATAGGCCTCTCTGTCTCCTGGACACTACAGGCAAACTGTTGGAGCAGCTGCTGCTACTAATGATAGAGAAGAAACTTAAAGCCGGTGAAAATCTCTCGGACAATCAGTATGGTTTTAGGGAAGGGCAATCTACAATCGACGCTCTTAATAAAGTTGTGGCCATAGCAGATGCCGCCAGTAAGGGTACCTGGAAAACCAGAAGGCTATGTGCACTAATTACCCTTGACGTGCGAAATGCTTTTAATTCGGCCTGCTGGCAGGACATTATGGACGAAGTCACGCGACGCAGCTTCCCACCGTATCTGCTAGCGATGATTGATAGTTACCTATCCAAGCGCGAAATCGTCTTTGTCTCAGATGGCCACTCCGCTACCAAGCAAGTCCACAGTGGTGTACCGCAGGGCTCAGTCATGGGCCCAACGCTGTGGCACATAGTGTACGACCGGGTTCTTAAACTCAAGATGCCGGAAGGAGTGGAGACCGGCGGCTTTGCAGATGATCTCGCCCTGGTGCTATGTGACAAAACAGAGCTGGGGTTGAAGCAGAGGGCCAACAAAGCCATGCAATTAATGGAAAAATGGACGCGGGATAAGCAGCTCAAACTAGCACCCGAAAAGACCGAGGAAGTACTATTAACAGGCAAGAGAAAAATAGGGGATGTAGCATTCAAACTTAGAGACGCTGTCATAAAGCCAAAGAGTGCTATAAACTATCTAGGCGTCATGACTGACAAGAACTTGGCATTTAGAGAGCAAGTTAGTAAAGCCGCGGATAAAGCCCATAAATCCCTATCGGCGCTGGAAAGGCTTATGCCCAACGTGGGAGGACCGCGAAGCAGCAAGAGAAAACTGTTATGCACGGTGGCTCATGCTACTATGCTCTACGCGGCCCCTGTCTGGGCGAAAGCTGATGGCAACAAACGCAAGCTTGGAGCGATACAAAGAATGCTCGAGATCAGTAGTGCCTATAGAACTGTCTACCGAGAAGCGGTCCTAGTGATAGCAGGGATAGCACCAATAGAACTATTAGTTCAGGAGAGATCTAAGATCTACGCAGCCAGACACGGAACTACTACGATCAGCAAGAAAGATATAAAGAAAATAGAAGGGCAGAATTACTCCGGGCGTGGCAAAATGACTGGGAAGCCAGCGAGAAGGGTCAATGGGCAAGATTGGTGATAAGGGATGTGGCAAAATGGGTAGAGAGGAGGCATGGAGGGCTGAATTATCATCTAACCAAAGTCCTCAGCGGACGTGGCTGTTTTAGGGATTATCTTCATAAGATCGGGAGAGCTCCCGACAGCTACTGTGAATACTGCGGGGGAAATGACAGCGTGACGCACACCATCTACGACTGCGACAGGTGGGACACAGGGAGAATCAAGTTGCCATACGATATAGAACCTCGGAACACTATAGAGTTCATGCTGGAATCTGAAAACAACTGGAACAGCATTCAGAAAGTCATATCTGACATAATGAGCTCCAAAGTGAAGGACGAGAGAAGCAGATATAAGGCAAAAAAAACTACGCGTAAACTCGAACCAGAAACAGCAGAGAAGACTAGACAAGAGAAGAGAAAGAGAGAAATAAAGACAAGACTAGACAGACAAGACTAGACAGGCAAGACTAGACAGACAAGACTAGACAGACAAGACTTGACAAACAAGACTAGACAGACAAGACTAGACAGAGAAGACTAGACAGACAAGACTAGACAGACAAGACTAGGCAGACAAAACTTGTTCTGCTCCGAAAAGGTGACAAGCCGCTTATCGAAACAACGTCCTCTCTGTCTCCTGGACACTACAGGCAAACTGTTGGAGCAGCTGCTGCTACTAATGATAAAGAAGGAACTTAAAGCCGGTGAAAATCTCTCGGACAATCAGTATGGTAAACTCGAACCAGAAACAGCAGCTGGACGCCGAAAGTAGGAAGAAGACGAAGAAGTTGAGAGACACCTTCATTCCCAACTAGGGCGGCATCTACCGTTCGGGCTGCACACCCTGAAGGAATGCGCAAGCGATACCGGCTCGATAGACAGCTCGCGTTCTAATTAAACTTTAATTCAATTAAAAATGCTAAACTATAAACATGTAGCAAATCTGAAAAAAAACGTCATTTAAAATAGCTTAAACGAAAAAAAATATACGTAGAATATTATTTCTATATATGGAATAATTTTATCAAAACAACAATAATATTTGTAGCGGAAAATAATCTAAATGACTACCGACTCATTATCTCACAAGCAATCTACATTTTTTAAATAAATTATAGGAATGGAGTAGAATTTGCAAACGGCTAAATAACGAATTCTCATATAATTATTTTATTCAAATTTTATAATTCTGTAGCTAAACAAACACAAACATTAGGTCAAGGTTGATGAATATCTTTTACCGAGTTGCGATGCAGGACCAGAGAATTTCTTTCGAAACATTATTTACAGAGTGAAGTGTTTCATGTATTTTGTTTTATTGCACTAAATTATTTTGTAATGATGTCAATTTGTCTGTCCGCTTTTTGGGGAGTATGGTGAATAATTTATAATTATTTATAAATAATTCATTAACTGGCTGAGAATATTTTAAATTTTACTTAAATTATATGACACAATAAAAAATCTATGTCTACATATAGAATACTAAAACTATAAATGTTATATAAAAAAAAAAAAAAATTTAACAAATTTAATGTCAGCTTGGGAGAGAAGCTTTTCTCAGCTAAGAAGCTTCATACAATTAGCTGAGAACAGTTAATTTATTAATAAAATAGAAGCATAAATAAAATAAAAACGAATGGATTAAACACGGTTTGATTAATCATTGATGGTACGCCTCACTTCGACCTCTTTGTCAAATTCTATAGCAATCATAAACCCTCCAAGTTTAAGAGTTAAACAAAGCCAAAGAGAAAAATATTTATTGAATATGTTCACAAAGTTATATTTTATATTTATATTTTGGGCAGAACATAAATAACAGTACATAAACAAAATTAATGAAGAGAATTGATTAAACTGAAATTAATTGATAAACCTAGGATTATTATTGATAATAAAATAGAAACGTAAATTAACAAAAATCAATAAATTAAACACATTTTGATTAACAAATATTTATGTAGCAATCTCTTCAGAAACCGATCACGTTCAAGAATTAAATAAAATATAAGTTACTCTAAATGTTTAAAATGAAGGGTCCTTACTTATCGACTAATTCGTTTAACGATCTAGTTTCATTTAACGAAACTCAAGTTAAGTATAGTACCAGTATATCAAACTTATAAAAACTTATCAAATCTAATATCCTCCAAACGTAAATTTAAAATTACGATTAACCTAAGACAATAAACAATTGATAGTTATTATATTTAATGCAATGTTCAGGAGGTTTATCTTTCCATCCTTTGTTAGGTTTCATATTTTAATAATAATTTTTTGTTCAAATGTAAGTTAAATATTTTTTGATTGGCTCTTTTAAAATTATTATCACTTTAAAATAATTTCGAATAACCTTTTCATAGTAGAATTGTTTTGTGCGCATGCGTCAATTACCACCATGTTATACGTCAAAATTGCGCGAACTTCTTGACCTATAACTATATATTAGCCCGAAACTTTAATATTAACCGCCTTTCAAACTTGGCGGATGCGCATGCGCTTAACTAACCGTAAAAAGGTCTATTAATAGAGTCTTTAGAAAATGTAACTAGAAGAAGAAGAAACGTTTTTAGAAGAAGAAATATAATTACTGTAAATATAATTACTGTACAAAGGCCTACCGACCACGAGGTCCTTCTGTCCGGAAATACAATTGGCCAGGAACAAAAACACAAAAAAGCGATTGGAATGAGATGAAATGGGGATGAATGATGAATTTTGTCGTCATAAATTGTTTCGAAAATCGCTTTAGTTCGGTGTTTGCGGGAAGTGGTTTTTACGTCGCGTTTGATGCATAGCGCTTCTACAATCCTCCAGTGATACCTACAAAGACAACACCAGATGAATCTGTTGTTGTGTTTGTATTTCGTCCGTAGTTGCTTGTCAAAGAGTTTTGGAACTTGAGTAAGTTCAAAACTCTTGAGTAAGTTGTATAGGAGATCGTTCGAAGGATTATGACCCATCAGGAAGACCTTGCAGTGGGGTCTAATGTGGTAATCTAAAAGACCTTTTCATAATTTAAATTTTTTATGCGCATGCGTCAATTATAGTCATGTTTTCGGGCACTTTTTAACATATGAACAGTGAAAATAACAAAATGTGACCGAAACTTTCATATTCCCGCCTTTTAAACAAGTCGGACGCGCATGCGCTTAACTAACTGTAAAAAGGTCAATTGAAAGCAGATACATGATATACAAAGGCCTACCTCGAGGTCCTTCTGCCCGGAAATACAATTTGCCAGGAAAAAAAAACACAAAAAGCGATTGGAATGAGATGAAATGGGGATGAATGATGAATTTAGTCGTCATAAATTGTTTCGAAAATCGCTTTAGTTGGGTGTTTGCGTGTAGTGGTTTTTAGGTCGCGTTTGAGGCATAGCGCTTCTACAATCCTCCAGTGATACCTACAAAGCCAACAACAGATGTATCTATTGTTGTCTTGGTATTTTGTCCGTAGTTTCTTGTCAAAGAGTTTTGGAACTTGAGTAAGTTCAAAACTCTTGAGTAAGTTGTATAGGAGATCGTTCGAAGGATTATGACCCATGAGGAAGACCTTGCAGTGGGGTCCAATGTGGTAATCTAATAGACCTTTTCATAATTTAAATTTTTTTATGCGCATGCGTCAATTTTAGCCATGTTTTCGGGTACTTTTTAACATATAAACAGTGACAATAAACAGTGTGACCGAAACTTTCATATTCCCGCCTTTTAAACAAGTAGGACGCGCATGTGCTTAACTAACTGTAGATAGTTAAGAGGCTACCGAATCAACCAAAATAATTAAGTGAATTAGACATTTATGCTTCATTTTAGTCTTAAATGTGATTTGATTGAATGTGAAAAGATTGCTAGAGAAAAGAGCCAAAATGACCAGAGAGCCAGTCGCAAGTCTGAGCAGTCGTTAAGTAGGTCGGTCGTTAAGTGAGTATCTGTAATAAAATTTAACACTTCAATCTAACCAATTTCATTTAAATAAATTAAGCAGATCGGTCGTAAGGTGAGGAGTATCTGGAACAGAATTAGATACTTCATCGATCTATTCAATTTCATTTAAATAAATTATGTAGGTCGGTCGTCAAATGAGGAGTACTTCTATTATAATTTAATACTTCATCGATATATTCAATCTCATTTAAATAAATTAAGGTCGTTAAGAGTACCTGTAAAAGAATTTAATAGATAATCGATCTATTCAATTTCATTTAAATAAATGAAGCAGGTCGGTCGTTAAATGAGGAGTTCCTGTAACAGAATTTATATCTATCTAATACTTCATCGATATATTCAATTTCTATTCAATTTTTCAATAATTGAAACAAACTTGAATGAACATGTTTTATATATATATATATATATATATATATATATATATATATATATATATATATATATATATATATATATATATATTTATATATATATATATATATATATATATATATATATATTTATATATATATATATATATATATATATATAACCGTAATTAATTATCTGTAGTACGGTGTTATCAAGCATAGTCTACAGGAGGTCAAGCATAGTCTACAGAAGGTCAAGAACGTCTTGGAAGAGGAAGGGACGGCCAAGACAGAAAAATGTGGTTCAGGACCGCCATCTACGATTTAATGGCATTAAGTACAAGAGTTCAAGATCAATAGCCGATTGACAACATCTTGTGCTTCCGCTGACGGCTCGTCATCGACAGCAACGTTTGGAGTGGTGTACCTTGCGGCTGGATTTGGACGTTGAATGGCATAGAGTGGTCTTCAGTGACGAATCCCGATTCTGCTTGGAAATGCACGATGATCGCGTGAGGGTCAGACGTAGGCATGGAGAACGTCACCATGTACACTTTTCTGCTGAGCGGCATGTGCACTACTCAGTAGGGGTTATGGTATGGGGTGCTATTGTTTATGGAAGCAGGTCTCAGTTGGTATTCATCCGAGGCAAGTGGAATGCCAACCGATATGTTGTTGAAGTGGTAGGTAGGTTAGGTTAACCCCATATCCTTTCATTCCTCCAGGAGCTGGAGGACCCGATTTTCCAACAGGATAATGCCCGTCCCTACAATGCAAGGCAGTCTATGGAACGCTTCGAAGAAGCTAACGTCAATATCTTGCCTTGGCCACCTAGATCTCGCGACCTTTCGCCCATCAAACATGTGTGGACATGATGGATAAAAGACTCAAGCAATCATGAAGCATGAAGCAGGCATGAACTACAGATTGACTGGGATGCAATACCTCAGAGAAAAATCGACAACCTGGTGGAATCCATGCCCAGAATGTGCGGGAGTGTGAAACAAATCGGGGTGGTTCAACACATTATTAATAAAAAATGCCTTTATCTTTTATTTAATTTCTTTGAAATTTTAATCAATTGATTAGTAAAGCATTTCTGCCTAGTTTCGTCCAAAAAAAAAAAAAAAAAATTGACAATATTAATATTTGACAAAAATAATTTTAAAAACCGTTACTATAAATAATGTTACTGGTACTGTATTAAACAATTCAAAATATCTATTGAGATGTAACAAATTGTTTTAGAAACTCTTTCATTGTAAATTAAATAAAATTATTTCGATAATTTCGAATTAAAATTTGTTTAAAAAATAAATAGCAATTCGCATATCAACCATTGTAACTTATTTTTCCCCAAAACAAATGCAGATCGCATTCTAAAACTGCACACGTATAATTTATACACTACAAGCTACATTTTTAGATAAAAATGAAAAATGTAGAATACCGAAGTTAAGTGAAATCCGATTTGAAATGTTTACTTCCAGTTTTCTATATGAAAAAATGAAATTTAGAATTTATTATAACATTGATAATTTATGATAACATTTATATATTGGACATATTATTAGTAAATAAATACTTTATTGTCTTATTACGTAATTTGTAATTACTGTTTGTTTAGATTTTTTTGAATACAATGCTGTCATCATTTTTGATTTTATGTTTATGGTAGTTTCAACCATCTTCTCATCGACACATCCAAAGCTCCTTTTCCAGTTACATTCTCATCTTGAAATTCGTAGCAATCTTCTAGATTAACACTTCCATGTTCAGCTTCATGTGCTTCACCGTGTATAGAATTTGATGTAAATCTACGTCATCCTCAGTCATTGATTCACTATCTATTTAAATAACCTGAAGCAGAAATATTTTCCATATTCGTCTTTAAAAGCAAAGCTCGCTATAATTAGAATTACCTTCGGAAACAACATCTATTAGAAAACCAGATTTTTTAAAACAATTAGCGATGCATAGAATTGAAGAAACAGCACGTTTGAGTCATCAAGAATAATGATAGCTTTTGTTATTTCTGTGACGATATATACTTTGCTATATCTTACTTTAAACTTGTGAATGGTTCCTTGGTCCATTGGTTGTTCAATTCTGGTTGTGTTAGGGGGAAAAAACACAATTTTCACTTTAGAAAGTTCTAAATGTGGATGATATGTTGCTTTATCTAAGAATAAAATAAAATTTAGTTTTTGCTTAACCATCCTTAAATTGAAATCCTTAAGCCAACTTTGCATTATACTGCCCGTCATCAATTTATATTCAGTTGATTAAAGCACCTAGGTTTCAAAGATTTGCTAATAACCAAAGGTTTCATGAAATGTCAGCAAAAGCACAAAGAAATAACGTGACTCGTTCTTTTCAATGCTTACGACCGACACATTTCTCATTTTAATAGTGCAAAAATTTTATTTGGTAAAGCACGAAAAGTGGCGTTTCATCTCCGTTTACTATGTCCTTAGGCTTATATCACCACAAACAGTATACAATTTAACTTGCATATCACACTTTTTCTTAAAATCATCAAGCCTACCGCTGGATGCTAGAAATTCTAAAATATTCCAATTTTCCGATTAAAGTCTTAGCAGGCGCCTTAAGAAGTGGCCCTGAAATTGTAATATTTTTTGTCCTAGCTAAACTTTGTCCTAAGATTTGTGATATGTACCTTTTTTTCCAGTGAAATATATTGATACAATTTTGTTTACACTAGCTGTGGGTACAATCTTCTTTCGGGAAAACGGTTTACAATGTCCATTGGGTTATCGCTGATCTGTTTTTCTCAGATAATACCGACGCAAGAACACCAATCAGACTACGAGAACTCCTAGCCCTTACTTACTTATTGGTACACGAATCTTCCAGCATTAAGAATTGCCTACCACTACCATTAAATATGACATATTCCTTTTCCTTTTTAAGAATTATTTTGAATTATAATGTATATTTCGGGTTTTTGGGGTTCAATTTAATGATATTAGCATTATATTATAAATGTCAAACGGCTTATTTGGAAGTTAATTTAAATACATTTAGAAGTCAGTATTTTTTCACTATATTAAAATAATTTCAATATATTATAAGATAACATTATCTCTCTGACTGTGCAAGGAAAAGAAGGCTAGCTTTCTATGGCCACGTTGCAAGATTGCCTACAAACCGACTAACCAACCGGCTGTTCACCTTCGGGCAAAATAAGAAGATTAAATACCACTTGGTTGACAGAAACCGAGAAAGATATTAAAAAACTGGGAATTACAAATCTCCAAAACAGACAGTCTGTGAGACGCACCCTGATGAAAGTCCGCGGATTTCAGAAAAAAAACCCGAAGGTAAGGTACCCCCTGAAGAGAAGAGAGAAAGGAGTTACACCGACAGAAGATGCGACAATACTGGGCAAAGATCAAAGCCCAACAGTTGAACAAGCGTGGTCCATAGTAGGCCTATTCGATAGAAGAAGAAGAGGAAGAAAAGATAACAGAATACACCACAATATTATATAGTGACAAATTAAGGGTTTTTAAAAGGTACACCTAAATTTTGTTGAGCATTGTATAGTAAAATCTAAAGTTGAATAACAAGTTGGCACATTGCACATTGCTGGCGAAATTTTAAGTCTTCTAGAGTTTCAGGTCGGTTCTGATAAACTTTAGATTCAACACGACCCTATAAAAAATAAATAAGTGATCCCCAACATTTGTAGTATCTCCACATAACTCCACATAACATTCACTATTGACAACTACTGCGACTACCAAAACAAATCTCAGTGAAATTCCTAAGTTATTTTATAGCTTTCAGTCCACCTTCGTGGCACTCAACAAAAACCATAAAAATAACATTGTTTTTAAGATCATGTCTTTCCGATACCTTAAATGGATAGCCATGTGTGGACGCGTTTCGAGATTGTGGCTATCCACTTAAGGTATCGTAAAGACATGATATTAAAAACAATGTTATTTCTATGGTTTTTGTTGAGTGCCAAGAAGGTGGACTGAACTGATTTGTTTTGGTAGTCAATAATTGTTATAGAGCTCCGGAAAGGCTGAATATATTTATATATTCGGGCTGTGTTCCGTTTGTTTTAAGTTTGTATGATTATCTATAACATGGGATGGTTTTACCAATCTCTAAAAAAATAATACATTTAATATAATTTGGAGAATTTTCAACTTTTAACTTATTTTAAATACATTTTAAATTTGAAATTTATTATACAAAGTGTAGAATTTTTTTTAAACAAGTAATTATTCAAAATGATCAAAATAACTTTCTTTAATTCACAATTTAAGAATTTTTAAAACAATTTGAAAATAAAGTCAAATACTGGATTTTGTGATCCATCATTATTGTGATTGATCATTATTAGATCGGTTGTAATTTATCATATATTTGTTTTTCTATGACGCTCAGTTGTCAATTTGTAAGCCTTTAAAGAATTGACGAAACTTGAGGAATAGATATTTTGAAAGCTATTGATGCAATTGTCCAAAGATGGAAGAAAAGTATGTAATATTTTTTGAGAAAATTAAATTTTCTTCTTGGCAGTTATTATAAATACAAAATTTGATTTATGTCAGATAGAAAACTGGAGGTAAACATTTCGAATCGGATTTCAAATTAACTTCGGTATTTTTTATTTTTATCAAAAAATGTAGCTTGTAGTATATGAATAAAACGTGTAAAGTTTTAGAATGGGATCTGCATTCGTTTTCGGAATAAATAACCTAAAGTGCGAATGCGCTGTACTGAGGGCCGCGTGGTTTAAAAAACACAGCAACATCAATATGAATGCGTATTACAACTATGCGTTTGTAGTTTGTTATACTTAAATTACAATTTTGGAAAAGTTGCTTGTTTAAAGTTACAATGATCGAAATGTAAGGAATATGTTGTCGAAGAGGAACGATTTTATTTTGTAATTTTTACAACTTTGTTCGTTTACAAAAGCGTGATACTTTTTAGTGCCAGTAATAGCGAGTAAGAGTTTCTAAAGCAATTTGTTACATGTCAATATATATATATATATATATATATATATATATATATATATATATATATATATATATATATATATACATACATATAAAAAGATACCAGTCCGCTTGTAAAATGTGACATATACAGACGAAAGGACAAGGTCTTAACTACATGTGTGGACAATGAATAGCACTGATATATCGTAACGCACTAATTTATTACGGTAGTTTACGGGGCAATATGGACTTCACCATGCAAAAGAATGATAACACAGTACAAAAAAAGTTGACATGACAAACCTGGGCCTAAAGACCCTCAATGTAGTCCCCAGCTAGTGTCCCCACACGCTGCCAACGATGTGGGAGGCGCTACATACCAATAGCCTCAGCATTTGCCGCACCATGTGTGAATCGGGTCATCTGTTGGCGCACAACATTAGCAATGTCCTCTCGTGTTGCAAACCGCCTACCACGTATTGGTTCCTTAATCTTGGGAATGAGATCAAAGTCACAGGGCGAAAGGTCACGAGAGTACGGTGGGTGCTCCAATTCTTCCTATCCCCAACGCCGGAGTAGCTGCCGTACACACCCTGCTTTATGTGGTCTTGCATTGTCGTGCAGAATTATTGGACGGTCCACAAGATCCGGATGTTTATCCCGAATGCCACGTCGTAACTGTCGCACCAGGAAGTCCCTGTAGTACTGTGCGGTCACTGTGGGTGCCATGAGGAACAAAGTGGCAAACAATGACACCCCTGACGTCATACGCGACGATCACCATCAATTTGACTAGGGAAGGATTCTGACGGAACTTCTGCTGCCTTGGTGATCCAGGATATCGCCACTCCGCGGACTGACGTTTCAGTTCTGGTTCGTACGCCCTCGCCCAAAATTCTTCGATGGCGATTATTAGGGACAAGAATTATTCGCCGTCCTGTTGCCAGCGTACAAAGTGGTCGGAGCATATTGCACAGCGCACCCACCTTTGAACTTTCGTCAGTACATGCGGTACCAACCAAGCTATTTTGCGTAGCTGTAGCTCATTACGCAATATCCTGTGAACGGTGCGTTTCTCGATGCCACTTAGCCCTCTCTAACTCTAGTAACGTCCATCGTCTGTCTACATCCATGAGCTGCTCGATGACGACACGTGCCAAGTCGGTTCGCACACTCACCGGTCGTCCCGAACGTTGCTCATCACTGGTTGACACACGTCCATGCTGAAACATTCCTATCCACCCTGCTACTGTACGATATGGTAGGGCATTATTCCCAAGGGCTTCTACCAATTCACTGTGACATTCCATCGCATTTCTCCCTCGGAGAAAGGCTATTTTAATGTAAGCGCGCTGCTCAACACGGGTAACTTCCATATTGCACGACACTCACCAACTGACTGATTTCAGTCCTCGCTGCGCTATTACCAGCTATCACAGAATCATCTGTTTTTCTGCATAACACTATGACTGCAGAATTTCCACACGACACATATACGTTTGTGATCCGTTCACATATCTACAAGAAAAAAATAGTTGCCATGACTTATGCCCCAACCCTCGTATATATATATATATATATATATATATATATATATATATATATATATATATATATATATATATATATATATATATATATATATATATATATATATATATATATATATATATATATATATATATATATATATATATATATATATATATATATATATATATATATATATATATATATATATATATATATATGTATAAATAAATAATAAATTAAATCGTGGAGCGCTTTATGTTAATATGCTTTTATTTATAGTCGATTTTTAGCGAATTTCAATAAAAATAATATATTTTACAGCAAGAGATGAAAGTGGCGTTTTTTTGGTGAAGTGGGAGTTTGCTCACGAGCGCCAGCGATTTAATAATCACACCGAACTAAAAAAAAACACTTTCATCTCGAGTAGTAAATTCAATTTTTGTAGAATCCATAATTCGACTTTAATAAATCCAATTCGAAGCGAACTGTCAATACAAATTTAATTGTTGGTTTGGTCGTTTCCATGGTAATATATTGCATTCTCATAGAAGGTGATACATTTCAAGTCAAATGTCCTAATTTTATTTCGAATTTTTAAATAGTTTCAGGCTCGTTTTACGCTTGTACATAAAATATTTTATTGAAATTGATGTAAATAGTAAGAAAGTCCATGCAATTTTGGTTAGTTTAGTGTTTTAATCGAGAAAATCATAAATTTAAAATGCTCATTTTCGTCTCTAGATGTGAAAATATTTTCATCTCTAGAATGAAAAAATGTCACTTTCATGTAGCGTAAGCCGTGGAAAAAATGCCATTTTCACATATATTAGTAGAAAAACGTGGTTTAAAAAAAATACCAATTTAAATGTTTTCCTTTTTTCTTGTAAAAGATATTTATTGAAAATAAAAGTTAACAAAAAGGCGTCGGGCACTCGTTCTTTCTGACCGGGTGTATAGCTATAGAAGAAATGATTTATATAAAAAAAATACATGAAAGATAATATATACTTGTTTTATATATTTTATAAAATTACAATTTTACATTGAATCTGAGAAATAATAATAATATTTATTGTAACATGCAAAATGCAACAAAAGCCGACAAATATTTTACTTAAATTCTAATTTTCCAAAATAATATTTTCGGTTAATAATAATAATCTTAATTGTCACCAACAGTAACAAATTGCTATCGACCATTATTACTTACATTATACGCTCGGTTATTGTTTTCCAAAATTAATACTGGTATTGGTATTATTGAAATTTAATTATGGCGAACACTTCTTTTTCATTTGATACCATGATATTATTTATATAATAATAATGTTATTTTTTTTTAAACAAAATTACCAAGAATTACCAGAATTAAAAAAGAGAAAAAGAACGAAATCCCATTAATATATTTACAATAAATTTGTTTACGTCTCAATAAAATAATTCTACTGTATTTTACCAACACGTAAACATAATTCAGTTAACAAACAACAAAATGTATTACTTAAACACAATTATTGTTATTATATATGATTATCATGTCAATAGCAATAATTATAATAGATTAAACTACTATTTATAATATTTAGATAGTACTAACAATAAATATTTTCCAAATGGAATAAACCGCACTGCTTCGCCAATTAAACCTTATTTGTTCCAATGAAAATTGATTTGTAATAAATTCAGTTTAATTTATTGGAACGATCAGCATTTGATTTATTTTCATCATTTGTAGTAGTTTAATAGATATACTTCTAGCAGTCTTCAATTTTTAAGAAGCGAAAAAAAAGAAGAAAATACTGAATTTGAACACATTTTGTAATACTGTGTTTAAATCAATAATAAATCTTTTCACATTTTCTTATTACATTGTTTCGTAGATCTTCTACTGTAAGCACTGGACTGCTAAATAATGAATTTTTTAAATATGGAAAAAGAAAAAAGGCAAGAGGAGTTAGATCACAAGAATGTGGTGGAAATCGGTCTTTGCTTATTAGCCCGTCGTCGAAGAATTCATGAAGATAATTTAATATTTAATTAATGATTTATTAGCCTGTCGTCGAAGAATTCATGAAGATAATTTAATGTTTCACGGGCAATGTTCGATCTAGCAGAATCTTGTTGGAAGTAGCCATTTTGGAGTTCATCATCATGAAGTTCGTTAATAAATTGATGCAAAATAGTGTCTCGTTAATAAATAAGTGGCAGCGTTTAAATTACCATCGAAAAATATTGGACCGATAATTCTGCGTCTTGACATTACTAACCAAACACCAACTTTGATTGGATGCAGTGGGGTCTCTCTAAAAGAATGTGGGTTGTCAACACTCCACATTTAATTTAGTATTAATTTTGTAACCGAGTGTATAATGTAAGTAATAATGGTCGGTAGCAATTTGTCACTGTTGGTGACAATAAAGATTATTATTATTAACCAAAAATATAATTTTGGAAAATAAGAATTTAAGTAAAATATTTGTCTGCTTTTGTTGCATTTTCATGTCACAATAAATATTATCATTATTTCTCAGATTCAATGTAATTCATAAAATATATAAAACTAGTATATATTATCTTTCCTGTATTTTTTTATATAAAATCATTTCTTCTATAACTATAAACCGGGCCAGAAAGAACTAGTGGCCGATGCTGTTTTGTTAACTTCTATTTTCAATAAATAAATATCTTTTACAGGAAAAAAGGAAAACCTTTAAAAACCACGTTTTTATTGAAATTCACTAAAAATCGACTATAAATAAAAGCATAAAGAACATTAAGCGCTCCACGATTTAATTTAGTATTTATTTATACATATATGGTACGTCATTATTCCCAAGGGCTTCTACTAATTCACTGTGACATTCCATCGCATTTCTCCCTCGGAGAACGGCTATTTTGATGTAAGCGCGCTGCTCAACACGAGTTACTTCCATCTTGCACGACACTCACCAACTGACTGATTTCAGAGTCCACGCTGCGCTACTACCAGCTATCACAGAACCATCTGTTTTTCTGCATAACACTATGCCTGCCTGCAACTATGCAGAAGTTCCGTCAGAATCCTTCCCTAGTCAAATTGATGGTGATCGTCGCGTATGACGTCAGGGGTGTCATTTTTTTGCCACTTTGTTCCTCAAACCGTACTCTCCTGAACTTTCGCCCTGTGACTTTGATCTCATTCCCAAGATTAAGGAACCAATACGTGGTGGACGGTTTGCAACACAAGAGGACATTGTTAATGCTGTGCGGCAAAAGATGATCCGATTCACACATGGTGCGGCAAATGCTGAGGCTAATAGTATTTAGCGCCTCCCACATTGTTGGCAGCGTGTGGTGACACTAGCTGGGGACTACATTGAGGGTCTTTAGGCCCAGGTTTGTCATGTCAACTTTATGTGTACTGAGTTATCATTCTTTTGCATAGTGAAGTCCATATTGCCACGTACACTACCGTAATAAATTAGTGTGTTACAATATTTCAGTGCTATTCATTGTCTACACATGTAGTTAAGACCTTGTTAGAAACTCTTACCGATCCTTTTCGACAACATATTCCTTACATTTCGACCATTGTAACTTTAAACAAGCAACTTTTCCAAAATTGTAATTTAAGTATAACATTCATATTGATGTTGCTGTGTTTTTTAAACCACGCGGCCCACAGTACGGCGCATTCGCACTTATTATTTATCCCCAAAACGAATGCAGATCCCATTCCAAAACTTCACACGTTTTATTCATATACTACAAGCTACATTTTAGATAAAAATAAAAAATACCGAAGTTAATTTGAAATCCGATTTTAAATGTTCTTAAATGTTTCTATACGAAAAAAATCAATTTTTTTATTTATAATAACTGCCAAGAAGAAAATTGAAATTTCTGAAAAAATATTACGTACTTTTCTTCCATCTTTTTGGATAATAGTAGCAATTGCTTGAAAAAAAAGCTATTTCTCAAGTTTCGTCAATTCTTTAAAGGCTTATAAATTGACAACTAAGCGTCATAGAAAAACAAATATATGATAAATTACAACCGATCTAATAATGATCAAACACAATAATGATGAATCACAATATCCAGTATTTGACTTTATTTTCAAATTGTTTTAAAAATTCTAAAATTGTGAATTAAAGAAAGTTATTTTGATCATTTTTAATAATTATTTGTTTAAAAAAATTTATACAATTTGTATAATAAATTTCAAATTTATTTAAAATAAGTTTGAAAATTCACGACATTATATAAAATGTATTATTTTTTTAGAGATTGGTAAAACCATCCCATGTTATAGATAATCATACAAACTTAAAACAAACGGAACACAGCCCGAATATATAAATATATTCAGCCTTTCCGAAACTCTATAACAATTATTGAGTCTTTTTAGGACTACCAAAACAAATCTCAGTGAAATTTTTAAGTTATTTTATAGCTTTCAGTCCACCTTCGTGGCACTCAACAAAAACCATAAAAATAACATTGTTTTTAATAACATGTCTTTCCGATACCTTAAGTGGATAGCAATCTCGAAACGCATCCACACATGGCTATCCACTTAAGGTATCGGAAAGACATGATCTTAAAAACAATGTTCTTTTTATGGCTTTTGTTGAGTGTCACGAAGGTGGACTGAAAGCTACAAAATAACTTACGAATTTAATGCTAAAAAATAATGCTAATATCATTAAATTGAACCCCCAAAACCCGAAATATACATTATAATTCAAAATAATTTTAAAAAGGAAAAGGAATATGTCATACTTAATGGTAGCGGTAGGCAATTCTCAATGCTGGAAGATTCGTCTACCAATCTGATTGGTGTTCTTGCGTCGGTATTATCTAAGAAAACAGATCAGCGATAACCTAATGGACATTGTAAACCGTTTTCCCGAAAGAAGATTGTACCCACAGCTAGTGTAAACAAAATTTTATCAATATATTTCACTGGAAAAAAAGGTACATATCACAAATCTTAGGACAAAGTTTAGCTAGGACAAAAAATATTCCAATTTCAGGGCCATTTCTTAAGGCGCCTGCTAAGACTTTAATCGGAAAATTGGAATATTTTAGAATTTCAAGCATACAAGTTAAATTTTATACTGTTTGTGGTGATATGAGCCTAAGGACATTGTTTGTGGTGATATGAGCCAGCAAACGGAGATGAAATGCTACTTTTTTTTCGTGCTTTACCAAATAAAACTTTTGCACTAAAAAAATGAGAAATGTGTCGGCTGTAAGCATTGAAAAGAACGAGTCACCTTATTTCTTTGTGTTTTTGCTGACAATTCAAGAAAACTTTGAGCAAATCTTTGAAAGGTGCTAGGTGCTTTAATCAACTGAATATAAATTGCCCGTCTTCAATTATAAGTATAATGCAAAGTTGGCTTAAGGATTTCAATTTAGGGTTGGTAAATCAAAAACGAAATGTTATTTTATTCTTAGATTATGCAACATATCATCCACATTTAGAACATTCCAACGTAAAAATTATGTTTTTCCCTCTAACACAACCAGCATTTAATAACCAAAGGAATCATTCACAAGTTTAAAGTAAGATATAGAAAACTATAAAACGTCACAGAAATAATAAAAGCCATCACTATTCTTGATGTCTCAAACGTGCTATTTCTTCAATTTTATGCATCGCTAATAGCTTTAGAAAATCTGGTTTTCCAATAGATGTTGTTTCGGAAGGTAATTAATTCTAATTATAGCGAGCTTTGCTTTTAAAGACCACTATGGAAAATATTTCAGTTTCAGGTTATTTAAATATAGATAGTGAATCAATGACTGAGGATGACGCAGAGTTACATCAAATTCTAAACGGTGAAGCACATGAAGCTGAACAAGGAAGTTTTAATCTAGAAGATTGCTACGAATTTCAAGATGAGAATGTAACTGAAAAAGAAGCTTTGGATGTGTCGATGAGAAAATGATTACCATAACCATAAAATCAAAAATGATGACAGCATTGTATTCAAAAAAATCTAAACAAACAGTAATTACAAACTACGTAATAAGACAATAAAGTATTTATTTACCAATAATATGTCCAATACATATTATAAATGTTATTATAAATTCTAAATTTCATTTTTTTCATTTAGAAAACTGGAAGTAAACATTTCAAATTGGATTTCTTTATTTTTTCATTTTTATCTAAAATTGTAGCTTGTAGTGTATAAATCATACGTGTGTTTTAGAATGGGATCTGCGTTTGTTTTGGGGATAAATAAGTTACAATGGTTGAAATGCGAATTGCTATCATTTTTTAAACAAATTTTAATTCAAAATTATCGAAATAATTTTAATTAATTTACAATGTAAGAGTTTCTAAAATAATTTGTTACATCTCAATAAATATTTTTAATTGTTTAATACAGTACCAGTAACATTATTTATATTAACGGTTTTTTAAATTATTTTAAATGAATTTAGAAATTTTTGAAAATGAAGAAGGGGTAGGAATTTTTGGACAAAACTTGGCAGAAGTGTTTTACTAATCAATTGATTAAAATTTCAAAGAAATTAAATAAAAGATAAAGGCATTTTTTATTAATAATGTGTTGAACCACCCCTATTTGTTTCACACACCCGCACCATTCTGGGCGTGGATTCCATCAGGTTGTCGATTTTTTCCCTGAAGTATTGCATCGCAGTCAATCTGTAGTTCATGCCTGCTTCATGCTTCATGATTGCTTGAGTGTTCTATCCATCATGTCCACACATATTTAATGGGCGAAAGGTCGCGAGATCTAGGTCGCCAAGGCAAGATATTATAAGTTAGCTTGTTCGAAGCGTTCCATAGACTACCTTGCAATGTAGGGACGGGCATTATCCTGTTGGAAAATCGGGTCATCCAGCTCCTGGAGGAATGAAAGGATATGGGGTTAACCTAACCTACCTACCACTTCAACAACATATCGGTGGGCATTCCTGTTGCCTCGGATGAATACCAACTGAGACCTGTTTCCATAAACAATAGCACCCCATACCATAACCCCTACTGAGTAGTGGACATGCCGCTCAGCAGCAAACTGTACAAGGCGACGTTCTCCATGCCTACGTCTGACCCTCACGCGATCATCGTGCATTTCCAAGCAGAATCGGGATTCGTCACTGAAGACCACTCTATGCCATTCAACGTCCAAATCCAGTCGCAAGGTACACCACTCCAAACGTTGCTGTCGATGACGAGCCGTCAGCGGAAGCACAAGATATTGTCGATCGGCTACTGAGCTTGAGCTCTTGTACTTAATGCCATTAAATCGTAAATGGCGGTCCTGAACCACATTTTTCTGTCTTGGTCGTCCCCTTCCTCTTCTAAGACGTTCTTGACCTTCTGTAGACTATGCTTGATAACACCGTACTACAGAGGATTAATTACGGTTAAGACGATTAGCAATTTCTCTGAATGAAAAACTACCGTAGACGTAAGCCAATAATGCGACCTCTGTCGAATTCACTCAGTTGTCGATGATTTTCACGTTGCCGTACTCTAGGCATATTCGCAACCTCAAAACGCAAAGAAGATCTCAAAAAGAAAAGAATATTGTAACAAGTTTATACATTAACAATATTAAAATTTCAACAATATGTTACCAGTAGTACTATCTATCAAAATAATATTATTTAATTTACATTTTAACAATTTGTTACATTTTAATGTAATCCGTGATATTGTATGTGTAATATTATTTATTTAATAAAATTATTTAAAATTAGTAAAATAATATATTTAATATATTTATACTCTTTGACATAAAAAATGCAACAATAAGAAGGAGTAGGAATTTTTGGAACAAACTTGACAGAAATGTAGTCAAAGGTAGTAATTGATTAAAATTTCATTCAAAATAATCCAGTAGCCATGGCAAATGACGTTTTTGTCATCTGCCATGGCATTCGTCATTAGCCATGGCTACTGGATTTTTTTTAATGAAATTTTAATCAATTACTACCTTTGACTACATTTCTGTCAAGTTTGTTCCAAAAATTCATACTCCTTCTATTGTTGCATTTTTTATGTCAAAGAGTATAAATATATTAAATATATTATTTTACTAATTTTAAATAATTTGATTAAATAAATAATATTACAGATACATCACGGATTACATTAAAATGTAACAAATTGTTAAAATGTAAATTAAATAATATTATTTTGATAGATAGTACTACTGGTAACATATTGTTGAAATATTAATATTGTTAATGTATAATGTTTAAACAATTAAAAATATAGAATATATAAAAGCTGTAACAAATTGTTTTAAAAAATCTTAAATAGTGAATTAAATAAAATTATTTTCATAATTTTCAATTGCAATTTGTTAAAAAAACATTGTATTTAATATGCTTCAATTTTTTTTAAAAGTCTTCATATAAATAACATATTATAACATGTTAATATTGTTAATGAATTATCATTTTATTAACATTTAAATGTAACAAATGTATTAAAATGTAACAAATTGTTTTAAAAAATCTTAAAGTGTGATTTAAAATGTGTTAAAGTGTGGAATTTTGATAATTTTTAATTATATATAATTTGTTTAAAAAATAGTATATTTAATATATTTCAAATTTATTTAAAATAATTTTCAAAATTCTTCTTATAAATAATATTACTGATAATATATATATTGTTAAAATAATGTGATCCTATTGTTAATGTATAAAACAATGAAAAAGAATTAAGATTATTTATTAAAATTTAACAAATTGTTTTAAATATACTTAAATTGTGAATTAAATAAAATTATTTTGGGAGTTTGGTATTATAATTTGTTGCAAAAATAATATATTTCAAATTTATTTAAAACAATTTTAAAAATACTTCATATTACTGGTAAAATACAATTGTCAATATATGAATATTTTTAATGCATTAAACAATTAACAACAATTAAAATGTAACCTATTGTTTCAGAAACTCAAGTTGTTAATTAAATAAACTTAGATAATTTTGAATTATAATTTGTTTAAAATATAACATATTTGAAATAATTTTTAAATTCCTCCAAATAAATAATATTACTGGTAAAGTATTATTGTTCAAATATTAATAATATCTATTATTATTAAAATGAAATATTCAACAAAAAACTGATGTAAATAATAAAAGTGTGTCTTTAAAAATAGTAACGATAATAATAAAGAAGAATGCGTGAGGTAAATTTGATCGAGAAGAATTGTATGCATTAGTAATCATTCAATAACGGATGTAGCAAATTATGTAACGATTAAAACATTCCAAAATAAGAAGAAAAAGAAGGAATTGTAAATGGTATGTAGTTTAAAAATACAATTTCTAATAAAATGTTTTTAATTTTTTTGTAAAATTTTATTTATTGTTGTTTTACCTCGTCCCATTTAATGAATTTTTCGCCGTCCTGTAGGGCTTGAGGAACTTCGATGGGTTTGAGGGAAACTGCATTGTGGACAGTTGCCCCGGCGGAGGTGCAGGTTCGGCCAGACATAGCTCCTCACCCCTGCTAGCCCAAAACACTAACTAACTGGAGTTAGTGAACAACACTTGCATCGCACTGCACCTTTGCACCGCGCAATCACCTGTGTGAACGCAACCCTCTACTTATCTATATATGATTTATGTATGAAATACAAAAATAAAGTTGTTCCTCCCTCTGTTAGTCTCTACAACACACAGTCTATTTTCAACCCCTAAATTGTTTTTATACCCGTGAACGGCCCGTGGCCCGTTGATACGGCCGGCCAGACGATACCATTTTGTTATGTGTGCAGACGTTTACACCTACCGAGACTGGCTGCCGACTTTTACCGAGTTTTAGCTAATCTGGCCAGGCCTCCAAGTCTAGAGAGGAACCGAGTTTTGTATATATCTATAGAGACTCCACCTATTGGTATGTTGAATTAAGAACTTGTGTGCGGCCTCAAGCGGCTCATTCGAATATAACTCGACGCCGGTTTCACATTTAAAATTCATTTATACCGATCTTTTCATACGTGATCATATTCTAAAATCTATAACTAATTTATTGATTGCTTTCTAGCTCACAAACTCGAAATATGAAACAAATTATCCTGAAATTATATAATGTTTTATATATCTAATATACAAAAAAAAAAATAGATTTAAAACCGTTTTTAGTAACTAATATTTTATTTATAAATGTTTAACTCTGTAATGCATCAATTTTTTCTATGGTTTTAAGGTAATAAATTCATATTAGAGAAATTTATTGACAAAAAACAACCACCAAATTTGACAACAAAATTTAATTTTGACATACAGGTCGCCTGCTGCAGGTAAGAAAAAGAAGACCGCCTATAGACGGAGCTGTGCTGTAAATTTTAGATAAGTATTGTGTTAAGGCGGTGGTATGGATTATAGATTTAATATTATTAAGAATCCTAAATGAATAATAAACATTTGCGATGATATAAGGGATAAGCGCCCTTATATAGGACTAGCATAAAGAATTTTTTAAATATTTCTAGGCTTGAAATCTTCGAAAACCACTCGCAATCGAAAGATAAGATGTAAGGGCAGGGTTACCTACTAAAACACCAAATTTCAATCCTACATCTCATTTTGCCTATCCTGAAAAAAGTGGTTGGAGAAGTGAAGAGCGCTTTTCCCAAATTTCATCACATTTTTATGTATTTTATATCACATTTTTACAAAAAAATCCAATAAAATTGTTATAATATTCTTCCTTGAAATATTAAGATTGTTTTTTATTTATTCGAACTAATTATAACTTAACATTAAATAACCTTACCTATTAATAGTTCTACTTCTACTAATAGTACTTGTGTGTAACATTAACCAAGCATGAAAATGTATCAAATATTCGTCGTGTTATCAACCATGTGATCGGGATTGCACACTACATAGAAAAGCAACATATAACTGTTATTAATACCTAGTATTTCAACAGTTTTTAATATCTAGTATTCAACCCTAAGATAACTAAAAAAACTGATATAAAATACTCGTCTCATTATCAATTTAACGATCAGAAATACTATAGAGATAAACTATAATATTGAGACTAATTATTGTTTAACATTTTGATAATAGGATCGAATCGTTGAACAAACAAAGATGTTGGTATCTTTAGATACTTGTCTCTGGGTGTTGCTTTATTGCAGCCATGTACGAAGAATTGCATACTATAGAGGTCGATAATATATATTGTCACTAATACAGGGTGCGGCATAACGGAGTACCACACTTCCAATGAAGGTATAGAAAAAATTATGTAATAATAAGGAAGAAACTTTTTACTTATTTAAAGTAGATTTAATAAAGTTTTTTTGTTGAATTATAAAACGATATCGTCGAAATATCTTTAATCGGCGATGTAGTTTGAAGTATACTTCACTTCTTACCTAGACTCGCGACTCAGCGTTCAGCGAGAGTGGACGTGCGAGAAGCCAGTCAATTAAAAGTTTTTAAGTTTCTTTTTAACGTGTTTTTAAAGTTTTTGTCAAAGAGTTTTTCAAGTTAATTTTTAAAGTGTCCTTCTTAAAAAGTCCTATAGAAGTATGCCAATGGAATTAAGGTCGAATAATGTGATTTCAAGAATAATAAAAAAACACGTCGACCCGCTAGAAACTATCATAGTGGAGTTATCCAGGAAAATAAACATCTTGGTGGAAGCAAATGAAAAATTAACAAATCTGGTGACTTCGTCGCAGTGGAAAAAGCCATCTATTTTGCGAGAATCAACTCAAAAAGATAATGCTGAAGCCAATGTCAACGATAGCTACCCAAATATCTTACCTGATAAGACCAGCAAAACTAATCTTCCTACGGACGGGCTTCAAAACATAAAATACCAACATAGAGAACGAACCGGAGAGGCCAGTCTCCCTCAGATACAGATATAAATAGTGGCAATTGGGAAACCCAACAACACCAAAAAATAATGAATAGGTCGAATGTTTTTTTCGGAACTAACGACGATACATCTCTAATAAAAGCAGCTACGCTCACCTACATGTGTATCGCTTTGACCCGAAATTATCAGCAAACGACATTACTATCTTAAGAATAAATCATTCAATCAAGTAATATGTACAAAACTCTTATCCAGACATCCACTTGAGTACTCGTCGTTCAAAGTATCAGTACCAAAGGAGGAGCTGGAAAATCTAAGAAAACCGGATGTATGGCCAAGAAACACCTGTTTCAATATTTTTTTGCTGAGAATCGAGAAAAGGACAGAGAAGAAATAGTTTTATCCCGAAAAACACCATCCACAACTATGTTAAACCAGAACAGGCAATTGTCAGGAATCTCTACCAATTTAATACTATTCCTAAACATACAAAGCATTAGAAAAAAACTGCACCAGCTCGAAATATTAACATCTACCACAAATCTCTTTTACCGTGCTTGTCAGATATCTGGGTCAACGAAAGCATAGTAGATCAATTACATATAGACAATTATCATCTAATAAGTGCGTACTGCAGAAGAGTGGCCACTGGCGGAGGAGTAGCTATTTGGGCACTGAACTCACCTAGTCACCACAACACTGAAACTCAAACATTAAATATACATAATAAAAGCATTGAAAAACAGATCGAAATCTGTGGAGTTGAATGGAAATATTTATACAAAACCACACAAATTATTACAGTTT
Source organism: Phosphuga atrata (assembly GCA_944588485.1). NCBI lineage: Eukaryota > Metazoa > Arthropoda > Insecta > Coleoptera > Silphidae > Phosphuga > Phosphuga atrata. The sequence continues at coordinate 32,415,986 of OX155894.1, forward strand.
ATCGACCTCCCACAGGCTCGGTGCTGCTATTTTTAACTACTCTGGAGAACATACTGGACAACATATTTAAACCAGGTTCTGATATTATACTGGTAGGAGACGCAGGAGACTCCAAAGAAAAAAACAATCTCCTAAATTTACTAATATCATATGGACTAGTGGACCTTGTCAAGGAAAATACATGGATTACACCAATATCTAAAACGTTAATTGACAACATTTTTGCTAAAGCGTCATGTCCAACAACAATTCTTATAGAAGACACGCCCATATCAGACCATGGATTCTTGATACTAAAACGAAACATAAAAAAAATGAATACTCAGAAGGAACATTTTACAAGGAAACTCAATAATACCAACAAAGACAGATTTCGCAATGCTTTAAGAAAAGAAACGTGGGAGGACGTATACAGCACAAATGACTGCGACCAAAAAACGGCGGCCTTCATTCTGACCCTACAATTCCACTTCTTTACATCATTTCCGTTAATAAAGACATCAAGCAGAAATCTGAAAGGCCTATATGTCTTGCAGAAAATTTACCCACAGCTAAAAGGGATATATCTACAGAATAAAAAAAAGCATGACAACTTAATTAAAACAACAATAAAAACCTTCTACGATAATAAATTGCAGCGATCAGAAAATAAGCAGAAAAATATGTGGGAAACAATTAATAATCTGAACAATAATTGTAAAAAAAGAGATGAAATATATATAAAAATATATATAATTAAAAAAATCTGATGACGTAGCGAATGCGTTTAACCATTTTTTTAAAAATGCCCCTTAACTAGTAGCTAAGAATATTCCCAACAGTACTCTAAATAATAGCCACATTAAAGACAATAGCAATACGATGTATCTGGAAGACTATTCTCTAAAGAAAATGTCTTTAATCTTTAGGAAATTAAAAACTAAGAATTAGAAAGCGAGCTAATTTGTCCTATTACCGATATTGTTAACTGCTCATTCAATAATGAAACTTCCCCTGCGGTGTTAAAAACGTCTGTAATTACTCCAATATTTAAAAAAGGAGAAAGAAGGAATATTAATAATTACAGACCCATAGCATTAACCTCGGTAATCGGAAAAATCATTGAATACAGTATGGAACACAGACTGCTGCCTTTTATCAATAAATACAACCTAATTCCGAGTCAACAGCATGGTTTTAGGAAGGGGAAATCCACAACATCAGCTATGGTTGACTTCTTCAATAAAATAACGTCGGAAATAGATAAAGGAAATTGTCCAGTGGGCATTTTCTTTGACCTTTCCAAGGCATTCGACTGCGTCTCCCACAGTAAGTTTTTAAATAAACTGAACTCATATGGGATAAGAGAGAAAACTGGCCAATGGTTTCAATCATTTTTACAACACAGGAAACAGTTTGTAAAAATTGAACTTAAGGGAAATATTGGAACTTCTAGACCTATAAACACAAACATTGGGATCCCACAAGGAAGTGTACTGGCGCCCACATTGTTCTCCTTATATACGGCTGATCTAATTAAATATACGAAAACATGTCACTGCGTGTTATATGCCGACGACTCCAGCTTTATTGTGTCAGAAGAGAACAGGCAAAATACTGAAGAGGCAACCAACGAACTTCTTAAGCGTATTTATAAGTGGTTCAGTGGAAACAATATGTGCCTTAATGTGGACAAAACGAGACATATCATATTTCAAAACGTGCGAAGAGCTACCGTGGACAACCTAGAGCTAGAGATTGGTCACGTCAAACTTCAGAGAGCAAAGCATGTCAATTTCCTTGGACTCTACATGGAAGAACACCTTACATGGAACGTCACAGCGAATAACGTTATATGTAATCTAAATAAAATATCGTATCTGCTAAGACATATACGCCATATAGTAAGTAAGCGGATACTAGTACAGATCTTCCACGCTAAAATACAATCACTTATTAGTTATGGAATTCTCGTGTGGGGCTCATCGCCTCTCATTAAAGATATTTTCAAAGCTCAAAAGAGAGCCATGAGATGTCTCATGGGTATTACTAATATGCAGTCCTGTAAACTCCACTTTATAGATCTGAAAATGTTAACGGTGCCTTGCACTTATGTCTGGGAATTAGCCTGCTACATACATAAGAACAAAATGCAATTCTCCACAAATAAAGATCGACACAACCACAACACAAGGAAACGACAAAAGCTTCACACTCAAAAAAATTAACACTAGCACAATTACAAAATTAACCTAACAATATGTAGTAAAGCTCCAGACAAAATTGGCATTAGAATCTATAATGGATTGCCAGACAATTTAAAATCAGAACCATCATTCGAAGGTTTTAGGAAAAAATTAAAAAGCTGCTTATTGAAAAAACCTACTACAGCCTGGCAGAATATTTGGAAGACAAAGGGCAACTTTGAAATATATTTTGTTATATCTAGAATATTTTTTTTTATATAAGTGTCAGTATTATTATTGATAATGATATTAATGGTAATGGTATTAGTATTATATCTTAACATTGGTACTATTGTTCTATTGTGCTATCTTTTTGTTTGCTCTATTTTTATGACTTGTTCAATAGGTGCAAATGTACCTCTCCGAATTAATAAAGATGATTTGATTTGATACCTACTTATGTGAAGGAATTCTAGCCGTTTCCATATGAATGGCCGCTTTTAGTTCTTATACGATTCAAGGATGGTGTTTAAAACATTTGCATGAAGAGACCTCCACAAGAAAAAGTCATAGGGAATCAATAAAGGGAACGAGGAGGGCATTTAACGGCTTCTTATTAACACATTAGTCGACCGGGGAACATTTAACGCGAAATTTTCTTGCAAAAAGACTTGCGAATTACAGACCATACGATCCGTTAGTCCAGAGGTTCTCAAACTTTTCGAAGTCGGGGAACACTAAACTCTGATATATTTTGAAGCGGAACATCGATAACCTACAATATAAATAAACGTTAAGACAGAGGGCACGGGTAGCTATCCTTTTTGAAACTAAAAGAGTAATAGCAAACAGAATAATGTTCGCAAAAATACTTTGTAATTACAGAGCAAAAAAAAAAACGGAATCGTGTCAGCATGTGATTGACAACCCCTTGTTTCTTTTGTGCTTCAAAAGTGCTACTTTTAGAACACAATATGTATGTAAATAAAATATGTACCGATATTGACTGATGCAAATATATTTATTGAAAACACAATTAAAATTATACTATTAAAAAAAAAATCAAATTAATGCGATACCTGAGCTTGAGGATCTTGACAGATCTCGGAGATATTAGGACGAATAAATGATAAAGTCACACGCATTGCTTCTTATAAATTCGTCTCTCTTTATTGTTTTTATGTTAACCATAGTTGAAAATCCTGCTTAGCAAAGATATGACGAGGAACATAACAATATATTCAGGGCTTTTTTGCTTATACGCGGGTATTTTTAAGGAAGTTCCAAAAATTTTCAGGAGTGTTTTCATGGAACTCTCATTTTAATCTACTATCTGAAGAAAACGACGTTAGTTCTTCTTCTTCTTTAAAATTAAAACTAGAAAATTCGGAACAAACAAACGGGTTTCTTATTCAATCACATTGTTCTGGGTTTTGCTATGGAAAATATTTGGGTTTAGCTATGGAAAAGTTTTTCTTTCTATTGTTGATAAATGGTCCATTATCGAAAAAACGATTGCCTCGTTGGTATTTTGCATACTGGGGAACATTTCTGTGTTGCCCTCTCTTTTTGCAATAGTTTTTCTATAGTAAACGTATTTTTTCATGGAACATAATTTGTCAGTCGATGTAACAATGTTTTCATCTTTTCCTTGCATACTGACAGTATTAAAGTAAACAAAAATATCAGCCAAATACGCCAAATTATTGCACCATTCAATTTTTAGATAATTTACAAAAGTTTTCCGAATTTTCAAGTAATTCATTTTTTAATATCAACACACGATTTAAAACCTTTCCTCGAGACAACCACCTCACTTCGGTATGAAGAAGTAAACACTTATAATCTGCAACCATCGATGAACAAAGTTTCTAACGAAAATTCGGTTCTTCATCGGTCTCATTTTAATAAAATTAACCATGGCAACAACTTTGTCAAATAAGTCTTCTAATTTCTTGGGCATTATCGTAATCAAGACGAGGTTTCTTTATGAGGAAATTATCCATTACTATAAATTTAAAAATTTCAATATAAATCAATAAATAAGAATGTTGTTCAAAACTTAACTAAAAATATTTATCTAATTCAAAAAATTTAAATTGAGAATTAAAATTTGAACTGCAAGTCACATTTAACACGCGAATATAAACTTACTTAACCTAACTTAGCGAATTTTAGAATTGGATTAAGCAAATTTTGATAACTGCAATATATTTTTTTCATATTTTTTCGCGAAACGCTTAAAGGTGCATCGCGGAACACCACAGTGTTCCGCGGAACACTTCTTTGAGAACCCTTGCGTTAGTCTACTGAACCAAAATTTTTCTTCAGCATGTTAGAATATCTGTCGGGAAAAGGCACCACGATATCTACAAAAGACGATGCACATCAAACGCCGTCTTTTTTTGACCTGTGAAGAAGTTGTTGAAGGTGCAATTTTCGGGGGTGTTCAGCAGTTCAATAGCGAAATTTCTGCTTGTTTACTGTGCTAGAAAAATGGTGTAGTAAACTTTCTCGGTACTCCACACAATACTGCTAGGTAAGCACAGACGTAAGGACCGTATTACAACAATCCTGTCTTCCCAAATCTGCTGGATTCAATTCTTCAGTAATCATCATTTTGTAAGGGTGTAGCATAAGGTCACAGAGTAAAATTCGCCTCGCCATTCGAAATTAACAATAAACATAACAATGTAATATAATTTTAACACATTCTTTATTTATGAAGATTGTCACTTATTTATTAGAAATAATACGAAGCAATAAATAAGATACTAATAGCTAGTATTTATTTATCTGTAATTATAAACCCATGTTACATGAAATATAAACTAAGGGCCGATTTTTCAATCCTCAGATAAACAACCAGATAACCTTAACCTTAACCTTATTCGATGAATATTAATATTCTTGGTTTTTCAATGGTCAGATAGTCGTTAACTGTCGAATAAAGCCTCTAACGGAGGAATAATGTTACCTACTACTTTAAGCGGCAGTTAAGCCTGGTTTACACGGGTATAGTAATCAGGAAGAGTATCTAGTAGAGTTCACTCTACTAGCTACTCTACCAATTTTGATTATTTTTTTCTCTGATTAGGGAATTTGCGGAAGCGATTGATGAGAAGATAAACAGAGAAGAAAGAATGTGGGTGAGAGAATGACTCAAAAGAAGAGATTCACTCGGAGCAACATCGCTTCTACTAAAAGAGTTAGCCGTAGAGAATCAGTTAGAATATAAATGATGTCTCAGAATGACACCAGAAAATTTTGAACAGCTGTTCAGCATGGTGAAAGACAAAATTCAACGCGAAGATACGATGATGAGAGATGCTATACAAGCTGAGGTCAAACTACAAGTTACATTGAACTTTCTAGCTACTGGGGACAACTACAAAGCCTCTCACATTTTTTTAGGGTCTCAAGACCTTCTTTTTCCGCGGCCTTCCTCATGTCCTTGTTTCTATAGTGTATACTGCCTAAATTTCACAGACACTCTTGTTCAACAAATAAATCAACAAGTTTAATTGTTTCATCCTCAAAGAACTTAACCATTTTTAAAAGAAAATATTGCACAACAACGTGTACACTGCAACTTAAACTCTAATGGTACTTGCTGTTGTAGGGGAGAAGATGTTTACAGGGGTAGTGTGGAGAGGCTAGTAGAGTGGGAGTTGTGGTGGGGGTAAGTAAAGTAGAGTCAACTTTACTGCATGCAGTATAGTACTCTACTAGATACTCTGTACTCTACTCTACTGGGACAGTTTATGGGGGTTTCTATGAGTGAAGTTACTCTACTCCCTACTCTACTCTGCCCATTACTATACCTGTGTAAACCTGTCATTAGGGTTTTATCTCTCCGATAAGTGTTATGTTTCAGGTTATGTTTGACAGTTTCTTTTCGTTTTGGATTTTGGTAAAACGACATAGTTGCATACCTACATCGATTTGTTATGATGGATGTGTTTGTAACAATTGACGACTTAGCAATCGAGGAAGATCGTGAAATCTTTAATTAATTTAACTCACTCTAGGAAAAAAACTACCAAGTGCGTGTCGGGCCACGCGCAATGTAGGGTTCTGTAGTTGCCATTCTTACTCTTATGATTTAAGACTCAAATTTCTAAAAAATTCATAACCAATAACTATATCAGCTGACATTGATGTTGTCATGTTTGACGTTCAACATAATCAATAATATGTTGTTGTAATTTAAAAGTGTATTGCAATGAAACACCGAGACATCTATAGTCAGGGTTGAATGGTGGGATTTACAGTTTCCTGGCATGGTCCTGTGCTGGATCAATAAATAGTTGCGCGTGCGTGGACGAAAGGAAGTCAGCCATATTGATGTTAAAGAACTAAGAAGTTACCGATCAATAAGTAACCGAGTGTGTTTATATTTTACAGTGTCTTTTTTATTATATACCGTTATACATAATAAATATTATCGCAATTTCATCGTTTAATTATTATAACAACAGGTTATGGTCCAATTACTTAAAATTCGGGTGGATTGCGATAATTATGTAAGATTTAGATATTACGTGGTTGAGAGGTTAGAATCCTACATATCGTGTGTGTGTATGTGTGTCGGTTCGGTCTGCAAATAGAGATAAAGACTGAAAAATGGACAAATGTACGTTAGATTTGAGCAGTTTATCATGTGGTAAATTGGAAGGATAAAAGAATTGGAACTTGGAAGTTTCAAACGCGGGTTTTTCTGAACGCCGCGGGAGCCTGGGAAGCTGTAATTGGAGAGAGGCCAGAGAGTGTGACCGCCTCTGCATGGGATAAGAAAGACTCCACGGTTCATGGAATAATAGTATCCAAACTAAACAATTTTTCGTGGCTAAAGTTAAAGAAAGCGTCACCGAATTGGCACAGCATGAGGAGTAGGTATCAGAAAGGATGTCAATGGCAAAAATAATAATGGCTTTAGCCGAGTCATTTAAGCATTTTTGTTCAGCGTGGGAGTCAGTCCCGAGTACAAGTCAAAAAGTGGAAAATTTAGTTTCTCGGTTGGTAATGGAGGAGGAAAGACAAACTTCATATGAATCGCAGGAAGTTAATACAGCTTCAGCAGCGATGCCAGCGCCAAAAAATAAAGAGGATGCTAGAAATAAATTTGAGGTTAAATCGAACTCGGAATGTTTTAAAGGCACTTTGTTATATTTGTAAGAAGCCTGGTCATTTTAAAGAAGAGTGCCGTTACAACAAAGGTCATCAAAATCGCGGCGGTGGTGGCGGAGGCAACAGCAACAGGCAACAGTAATGAGGAGTGTGCACTTGCGGGTTTATCAATGGATGAGGCACAGCTCGATCCAAAGTGGCTTATTGCGGACAGCGGCGTAAGCGAGCACATGTTTAAAGAAAAGGACTTGTCCGCAAGTTACAAGAAATATGATACGGAGAAACCAATTATGGTTGGAAATGGAAAAACAATAGCTGCTGTTGGAGAAGGAAACGTTAGAGGAAAAATTAAAATTGGCGATACATGGCAAAAGGTGGTGTTAAATAATGCTTTACATGTTCCAGAAATTTGTGCGAACTTATTCTCAGTGGCGCGCGTAATAAATAAAGGCTTTACAGCTGAGATAAAGGACGATTGGTGGCGTTTTTATAAAGATGGTGTATTAAAGGTAGAGGCACGAAAATACGACGGGAAGCTACATTTATTGCATTTCATAGCGGAACCAAATGGCACAGCGCTTGTGTCATGGCATGAAAGATTAGAACACCAGTGTTCCGTCGGCAAGATTTTACAAATGCATGGTATAAGACAGTGACGAGAAGTTTCAAACATGCGAAGCGTGAATTTGTGGAAAGATGCACAGGTTACCGTTTGGCAAAAGCAACAGTGCTACAACATCGGTTGGAGAACTAATACACACGGATTTGTGCGGAACGATGGAAGAAAAGTCAGTCGGTGGCTCGCGTTATTTTCTACTACTAAAAGATGACTATTCTAAGTGCCGTATCATTTATTTTCTAAAAGAAAAATGTAGGGTAGTGAATGACGTGAAAGACTTTTTAAATAAGTGCGAGAAGTTATGGGACAAGTAAAAACATTTAGAAGTGATAAAGGTCTGGAATTTGTGAACACCCAACTGAACAAGGTCCTCGAAGAAAGATCCATTGTACACCAGACAACTGTTCCACATACACCAGAACAGAACGGAAAAGCAGGGAGGAATATGGGAACAATAGTAGAGGGAGCCAGGACATTGTTGCAAGCTAAAATGTTACACGAAAACTTATGGGCAGAGGCCGTGAATACTATTGCATTTACACTTAATCGTTCAATTGATGCTCGATTTGGTAAAACCCCCTTTTAACTGTGGTGTAACAAGAAATTCGACATAAATGACTTCAAAGTGTTTGTTACAGAGGTTTACGAACACATTTCAAAATAATTGCGACGTAAATGGGATAGTAAAGCGTCGAAAGGAATATTTGTGTGGTATGGAACGACAACTAAAGGTTATAGAATATATTTCCCACACAAAAACAAAGTGGAACTGAAAAGAAATGTTAGGTTCTTAGAGGAAGAAGAAAATATGATATCTATAAATATCCATGAAAAGGATCAGAAAATGAGGAACAAAACCCGACGACGAAAAGGAAAAAGGTGACATTAACGAAAATGAGATTAAACTGGACGAAAAAAAAAGAAAGGAATACCAAAGCACCAGTACTGACGAAGAAGAAAATATGAACCCGGTAACAACGAGACTGCTGAGTATTAAGAAGAAGCCAGCGTCGATGGAGGACTACGAGATCGACTTACTAGCGTTAGAAAAAACCAAAATCGTACGAAAAAGCGATGAAGAGCGACAACGCATCAAGATGAAAACTCACCATAGAAGAAGAACTTCAAACCCTACAAGCAAACGACAAATGGACAGTGCTGGAGCTGGAGCAAGGGGAAGTAGTGTGATCGATTCAGGCTCATTGTATGGCTGCAGGAAATCACCAAAATATTGGCATGATGGGTTCGGCGAGGAAGTTAACGATGGGAAAGAGTTAAAGTCAGTGAAGAGCAAAAAGGGAAGAACTGAGAAAAATGTACCGAGAACAAACAACGGAGAAGATGAGGATGAGTCTTTGGTGGTTTGCGATTCTTCGATGAAACTAAAGCGTGAAAAAAAACGGAGCTCAAAGTCAGAGGCTACGAAGAAAAGGAGGGCTCTGTCCTTGGAGACAGTTGCGAAGAACCAAATTTGCCGGAACAAATGTTTGATTAATTGTGGAAGCTAAGTCGAAGAAAACAGGCAATAGGCCCGCAAGTAAGAACCAGAAGCCAGGCGTTGCTGTTAACAACTTTGTTTGAATCGTCAAAGTAGCAAAAACGAAGGAATGAGGAGTTACCGAAGCTAAACCAAAGAACCAACGTGCAGGAGTTAACGGTTGATGATGGAGAGGAGCTGTTGGAAGTGGTCTCGGATTTATCGAAGAAGAAGGAACTGGTGACCAAGTTGTTCAACTACAGTTTTAGTGATAGCATTGAAGAAGAGAAGGAGCCGAACTTTGAAGAGGGGGCTTTTGTTTCGACAAAGAACAGGCGAAGATTGTTTCGGACAGAAAATGTGTATTTTGGAGAAGCAGAGGAGATGAAAAGAATTTTAAGATGCCTGAGGGAGGCCCAAGATTTGGAGCTAATGAATCGGAGTAACGGGGAGGATTTCATATTGGTTGGTTTAGCTGACGCGAATTTGGCGGGCGATTCAATGGACAGGAAGTCTACGTCAGGCTGTGTGTTTTAGCTGTGTGGTTGTGCTATAACGTGGCTATCACGAGTTATCGCATCGTCATCGGTGGAGGCCGAGTGTATTGCGCTTAGTTTGGCATGCACTGAAGCGGTATGGTTAAAAAAATCATATTAACCGTTAACGAAACAAAAATAATTATCTATGAAGATAATCAGGGGGCCATAAAAGTTTCAAAGAACCCAGAAAGCCATAGAAGATTGAAACATATCGACATTCGTTTGCATTATGTAAGAGGACAAGTTAAAAGAAAAGAAGTCGATATTAAATATATAAACACAGAAAATCAAGTGGGGGATATAATGACCAAAAACCTAAATAAAAACCAATTGAAGAGATTGAGAAACCATATGTTAATGTAAAGTTGTGTCACTAACAAAAATTAGCACTTTTAAGCTTAATATTTCACAAACGGATCTCTTAATCGAAATATTGTTTTCACAAACCTATAATATTTTTAAAAGACCTATCCTACGACACCCTACATCATGGGGTAGACGAGAGAAAAAAAAACGTCCCCACTTCTTTAGGGTAAAGGAGGTACCCTTAAAAAAAAAAATTCTAGATTTTATTTTACTACTTTGTCGGCGTGACTAATCTGTACATCCATGCCAAATTACAGCTTTTTATTTCTAATAGTCTGAGCTAAACTGCGGACGGACGGACGGACAGACATATCGAAACTATAAGGGTTCGTTGATAACAACGGAACCCTAAAAACGAGTTTTACGAGAGAGGCTTGATAATTTTAAATAACGGAACGATGAATGAATTTTGGAGCAAAATTTTAGGAACCGCAAAGGATAGGTACTTCTCTTTAAATGTTCAAGCTATGTGCAATGCAGATTTAAAATTTGTCGACATTGTTATACGATGGCCAGGTTCAACTCACGACAGTCTAATATTTTCAAATTCAGCTGCCAAATATCAGTGTGCTTATGGTCCTTTTGGTAATGGGATTGTACTTGGTGATAGCGGTTACTTTTTGAATAATTATTTGTTGACACCAAACTGGCAGTTAAAAATATAATATAATTAAAAATCCCCCTTTTCCTAGCATTTACATGCCTTGGGGGTAGAGCTAAGCAATGGCTATTTTTAAGCCTCGGCTTTTTTTTGGGATAGGGTGGCTGGCCTTACGTTCCTACGCCGCCTATTATTGGCCAATTACTGGGACTACGCCGCCTACGTCAGGTTTAACCCCAGCTCCTCATTTTCAAAGGCTGACAATGAATGAACCTTGACCGAAAAAATGCCGATAAATTTTGCTTGGTGTGGGGATCAAACCCACGACAGCTGGATTTGTAGTCTAGAGCAGAGGTTCCCAACCTTTTCAATATGTTGTACCGGTATGTAATAGACAATATGGTCGCGTACCAGTGTAAATATTTCGCAAATTCAAGTAATGGCCTTATTTTTTTTTCTCAAAAACTTTATCGAACAAAAATAAAATTATTTCTAACCCTCAATTTATTGAAGATCCATTTTTTGCCAAAAACTTTGGAAAAACAGAATGCAACTCTATATGTAGGTACACCATGCTAAAGTAATGACATTTTCTGGGCCTACCCTGAAAAAGATTTTAACGAAATAAATAACAAAATTAAATATATAGATGTATTTATCTTTAGTTCAGACTTTGTAAATTGAAAATTAAAAGATAACATTTATTCTTCTTTCCTTTGAAAAATTAAATTTAGTTAAATCTGTTTCGAGACGGGCACAGAAAAACGACATTACATTAGCATGTATAGCATTGTATCCAATTGCAATAAAACCAATTAAATTCGTAAATACTTTTATTATACTAAATATAAATGTATGTAATATGTAAAGATATTATAATAATTAGTGAAATTAATGTGAAGGTTGCGTTGTTGTTCGTCGTTGTTCCTGTTTACATTTTACCAGCGTAGAAATATCGGGATCAATTTTTGTCAGATTCAGGCGTCAGATTACATTGCTGCCATAGTTGAAAACCCGGTTTCGCATAAACATGTTGTACTGAATGGCACTAAAAACTGAATGGCATTAAAAATTTCAGAGCTTGGCATGAAAGTTCTGGATATTCTGCCCGAACAGAAAGCCAAAATGAAAATAAGCTTGTGATCTCAAACTTTAATTTCCAACCACCGTCACTTAAGAGGTCTATGAAGGATTCTTTAGCAATCACGTCATCCGGAACTTCCGTAATGAATATAAAGGGATTACGAATTCAATTTTGGGAAGTAAAATCTTCTGTAAAATATTTTTCAAACCAATCTGACATCGGATATTAGATGTTGCTTAATGTCGTTTATCACACAGTTTGATACTGATAAATTGTTTACTTCAGCAAAATTGCAGAGAGAAAAAAACATACTAATATTTCCTTTCTCTGATTGCTCTATCATTAAATGCAGTTTTCTTTTAAATGTTAATATTTTTATTATCGCTGAAGTCAAACAAAGAATTATTAGTTCCTTGTAAACTTAAATTTAAATCATTTAGTCGAGAAAATATATCGGATAGGTACTCTAGTCTGAATAACCATTCATCATTGGCAAAATTATCTTTTTTGAAATCTCCAGAATCTTTAAAGAAAAATAGATACCTCGGAGCGTAACTCAAAAAGTAGACTGAGGACTTTTCCTCGTGAGAGCCATCGTACCTCGGTGTGAAGCAAAAGTGTTTTATGAATACTCCCCATCTCATTGCATAGAATTGTAAATAGGCGGGAATTAAGCGCTTGAGATTTTATAAAATTAACTATTTTTATGGCCTCATTGAGAACATTTCTTAAATTTACAGGCATATTTTTTTATGGCTAAGGCTTCACGAAGAATAATACAATGAGTAGATTTGCATTTCGGTGCTACTCCTTTAATTCTAGTCACTACGCCGGATACATTTCCTAAAAAATCATAGCTAAATCATAGCTCGAGCACGATCGGTGCAAACACATTTGACCCAACTTATATTATTTTTAATTAAATAATCATTAATTATTTTAAATATTTAATTCGAAGTTGTTCTCGCAGACAACGGTTTGCAGAATAATATTTCTTCTTGTATTTCATTATTGAAATCAAATCGAACATACACAAGTAATTGTGCCAGATTGGAGAGGTCAGTACTTTCGTCTAGTTTAGTCTAGCAGAGAATAAAATTGACTTTCTTTTATTCTCTTGATTAAAATGCTTTCAATCTGTAATGCCATATCTTCTATTCGCCGTTTAACAGTATTGTTGGACAGGGAAATTTTGTCAATTTTCTTAGCTGCTTTATCTCCAAGCACAGAATTGACGATATCCTTAGTTGCAGGTAGCAACAATGTTTCTCCAATTGTGTGTGGTTTTCCACACTTGGCTATACGCAAACTTGCTAAATATGATGCCTGAACACAATTAGTGTTTATGTTACTAAAAGAGAACACAGCTCCTTTTTGAGTGGACAATTCTGAATGTTTTCTTTTAAAAAAATCAACTGGTTTATCTTTTAAATTGGGATGTTTCGCTAATAAATGTCTCTTCAAAAGAGAAGGCTTCATACACCCGTTTGATAAACATTCATAGCAAATAACACACTGTGGAATAGGTTGAGTTTCTGTGCCAGATTTCATTGAGAATCCATACCTCATATAATCAGGATCGTACTGCCTAATCCAAGTTTCTTTACGTTTTGTTTCCCTCTGAAGAATTATCTGAGTTGAAATAACTACTCCATCCAGCCTGCTCTAAAAATCTCTTCATTATATGTGGCAGAAAATGCAATTGACGTGGCAGCTCAATGGCGTTGCGCGGGAACACCATAGAAAAATCAAAATAAAGGTTATAACCCCAAAGTTTAACATTTTTACAAGTAGAAGTTTAACAAGTAAAAAATTTGTAATACTTTTAAAATGGAATTTTGTATTGTTAAATTAAGGGAGATGCAAGAGAGTGAATGGTTGATGGATCTGGGATTGTTAGCGAGAAGGTATGTTTGTATTGAGTGTGGAGATTATATGAAATTGGGGAAAGTATTTTGACAATAAATACCGATAGAATAGATAGATAGATAAAATAAAAAAACTTACGTTCAAATTATTACGTCGCATCGATTATATTATTTTACACTTCACTTACTTCACTAGACCTGCATTGTATCAAAATAGTCACTAAATAATTTCAAATATTTATGTAACCATGTAACACGAGCATCTATATACAGTGCATTTTTTTTTACTGTGGCCAAGTTAAAAATACCTTCCTATACTATACCCTAATAATACCCTATAATACCCTAAATTATACCTTCTGTTAACTTAAATGTACATAAATATTTGAGCTGGAAGTATCAAGATGCCTCAATGTCACTTTGTTTACTGGCAAATAATTAATGTAAAGTTCATTTTTATTTCAGATATGTGTAGGTATATTTATAACCAGTTAGCTGTTAGAATATTGCTGAGCAGCCCAAGTAGAATATTTAAAAATAATTTTTTAAATCATTTCTTTAATGAATTATTTTGTTCGATTATTTTCTAAATATGTATTATATAATATTAGTATTATTAATTTAATTTTATAACTCCTATAAATACAATGCCGAGCATAAAATTAGGGTCACTCCGTAATTTGAAGTTATTTAAAAAAAAAATAGTTTTTTACGTTTTTTTTGTTGTTATAACAGTTTACTAACTGATTGCTTAAATGAAACAAAAGGTTTTTCTTTTTCAAAGTTTATTGAAAGTAATGAAAATGAACAATTTTAATTTTATGTGCTAAGTAATGAAAATGAACGAGTTTACTTTGATATGTTTTTGTTGAAACAAAACAAAGTTTAAGGACTGCATAGCATTTGTTTCTGTGGTGTCATCTGTCTGTTGTAAATTGTTGTCATTGTTAGTGTTTTGCAATGAGCATAAATCCCGTTGTTGCGGCACAAATTGTGGCGGCTTTAGAAGACGGTCGCGGTGAGCGCGAAACTGCGAGAAACGTTGGTGTAGTCTCTCGAGTGTGCAACGAGTATGGCGGCGGTTCGAAGCGACAGGTCTGTTCACTCGAGGACCTTGTTCAGGCCGAGGCAAAACTCCAACAGCTAGGGATGACCGCTTTCTCGTTTCTAGTGCTTTGAGAAACCGAACGGTCACGGCAGTTTCCCTTCGAAATCGTCTGCAAGAAGTGAGAAATGTTAACATAAGTGAGTGGCCAGTTAGGAGACGACTTTATGCTGCTGGATTATCTTCTCGAACTGGAGCTACTAGACCGCCGCTTTCCCGTGCACACCGGATTGCGAGATTGAATTTTGCACGAGAATACTTGACTTGAACAATAGCGGATTGGAGACGCGTATTGTTTTTCGATAAACCGCGATTCTATCTTACGGGCTCAGATAGACATGTAAGAGTGTGGTGACGACAAGGCGAGAGATATGCTCAAGCGTGTATTGCCGAGCGACTAACGTTTGGCGGTGGATCAGTTATGGCATAGGGAGGAATATCTTTTGACACTCGCACGGAGTTAGTCTTTATAGAGAATGGGACGTTGACTGCACATAGGTATCTGACAGAGGTTCTAGAAGACCATGTTTCACAATTCATGGTTATTCTTGGAGACGACGCAACATTTGTGCATGATAACGCACGGCCCCACACTGCTCGGATAGTTACTGAGTATCTTGACTAGTGTGAAATCACGCGATTTGTTTGGACAGCTCGCAGTCCGGATTTAAATCCAATTGACCATATTTGGTATGAGATGGGATAACATTTACGGAGACATGTGCCGGCCCCCAGAAATTCTAGAGAGCTTCGCGACATACTGGTGCAAGAATGGGACAATCTTCCGCAGAACATGATCCAAAATCTGATCCAGAGCATGACACGTCGTTTGCAAGCTGTTGTCACTGCCAGAGGAGGGAATACTCACTACTAATGTCCTTAAACTTTCTTTTGTTTCAACAAAAGCATTTCAATGTAAAGTTGTGCATTTGCATTACTTAGCATTACAAAAACCTTTTGTTTTATTCAAGCAATCAATTAGTAAACTGTTACAACCGAAAAAACACGTAAAAAACTAAAAATTTCTAAAATAACTTCAAATTATGGAGTGACCCTAATTTTATGTCGGCAGTGTATTTAAATATCACTTATTAAACATGTTTACAAAGGTTTTCAAAGCTCTGCAGCTACTCTAACCATTGAAAAATAAAGTTAACAAGAGGTAATTATTTAAGCATGTAAATCCCTATGACCATACTTAAAAAAAACGCACTGTATAAACCAACAATTGATTTAAATGTACATATGTATACAAATCTATTCAACACTTGCTACAATAGTGCATAAATAAATACAAACTGATAAAAATAATACCCCAATGTTCTTTACAAATTTACTGTTAACACGTGAGGTGAGTCACGTTGTTATTACTGTAGAAAGAGAAAGTATTCGGATTGAAAAAGAACAGACAAAACGCTCGGGCTTGGCGATGTATTGTATAAAAAAACACATGATTTTACGCCATATATTGTTCACTTATCGCGTACCGGTAGATTGACATGTGTGTCCGGTACGCGTACCACAGGTTGGAAACCACTGGTCTAGAGCTTTGCCTCTAGACCAAACCGGCCTCCGTCGTAAATTTGTTAAATAGACGTTTTGTTGCTATTCTTGTCTAACACCTTGAATACTGTATCTGTGCATCTCGATTGGACATGATAAGTGTGAAGTTCGCTAATATACACCACAGACAATTCGCTAAATATTATACGATTGAAAAATTGTTAAACTATTTATTCGTTTGATAAACAGACAGATAATATTACACTCCAGATAGTTATTCGACGACTTAACTAAGGATTGAAAAATCGGCCCGAAGATATATAAATACAATAGTCTTGGTTAAGAAGTATGTAATTGGAATTGCATACATAGGTGGCCAGAAATGACCTAACTTATATACATATTATTGTAATAATAACCAAACGTTATATGAATAGTAACTGCAGTAGTAACTGCTGTCAGTATTATGTCGTGTCGTGTTAGTGAATCAGTCAAATGTTTCAGTTTACCCACTTTTAGCAGTGAGTTGGCATTAAATGTTGCGAAGAAACTTGGCCGTCTTGATCTGAGTTTACGTCCGGTGATTTCAGGATGCTCCGACTCATCCTTAAAGCATGTTGATGCGGACTCCCCAGAATCCGAAGGTCCACTAACGTCACCATAGTTGACGGTGAATTGGTTACCACCTGGGGTAGTGCATTTAGCGAATTTTTCCTTCATGCTCAGTTGAAGAATATTCTTCGTGGGACAGTGGCGAGCCACTATCAAAGATACTACCCAAGTTGTTAGCTTTCGAAGCTTATTACTCGGGGTTGTCACCCCTAGACAGGTCGCCTTCACTACGGATGAGGAGTACTGTCCACCCCACTCTTCCCAGCTGCTAGACTCCGTGCCATTGTTTACCAAAGATGTTCAAGGGGTACATAATATTATATTACTAAATCCAGATCTGCTTTAGTTTTTTTTTTCTGTTTATTCATAATTTCTAGTAGGTTTCTTTTATAAAATGGCAAATTAATTAAGCGTCAAATTTGAAAATTCATTGTATATTGTATATATTTGTATATTATATAATTCAAAATTTGACCATAAAATGTCTTATTTTTTAAACCGACCTAAACCGACCGCCCCCTTAACTGACCAGTCAGGGCCCACCGGACATTTGCCCGGATGCCCGTTGCTACCTTTTATTGTATTTCCATTGACCAGTTGCTTAGTTTTGTGTTCTCAAAACTTGGAACAAGGTTTTAGCAAGGCAAATAGCTCTAATTTGCCTAGAGTTGATTTGCTGATGTTGGGGGAGTTTTTGGCATCAAACAAAGACTTTTGTTCAGCAGAGTTTAGAAATGTCACAACCGCATACCAGTTAGACATACACTTTAGAATTCATAACACTCAAAACAGTTGATTTGTTCTTTGGCTCCCTAATGTTCTCGGTCGATTTACAAACACCTGACGTCACAAGCAGACGCCATGACACCAGCGATCGTTTTCGAGCGGATTTTAAAGTTTGAATTTCAATAGCTTTTTTTTAATAAAACTTTGTTTCCTGCAGAAATAATTTAATAAGAGCACTTATTTAAAATCAGTCATCATGTCCATTCTCCAAAATTAAAATTACAGATATAAAATCTTGCTCCATTAGTAACAATGTATTTTATATTTAATTTATTCCTTCAAAATTTGTAATATTAATAAGAATCTTAAATGAATAATAAACATTTGTAGATAAATATATATAACGAGGCTCTATTTTTTTTTCCTTGAAATGTAACGGTTGCATCTTATTTTATCGAATAAGTGTTAGGCGTCAAATAACATATTAATAGGTAGTATTTGTGTAACAATAACCAAGCGTAACATGAAACGATATCAAATATTCGTCTGCTATCAACCAAGTGACCATAATTGCATAATACATAGGTGAATGATAAATAACATAACTGATATTAATTACTATAGAATAAAAGATATACAGGGAGTTAGGTAAACATGTGGAAAAAATTCAAGGGGTTATTCCTTGGCCTATTCTAAGAATAGCTTGTGTTACAATGATTTCTGAAAAACTCTTTGTTTCGAAGATACAGGGTGAACAAAATTTTGCGACAGAACATCATTTTATTATCAAAAAGTACATGTAAAGTTTCTCAATCTGCAGTGAATGTTCGAAATGACTTCCTCCAGCCTGGATACAATGGGCACTTACATTCACAATGACTTATATTCAAAGTATTAGCAATTTGTCGGGTAGAAGTACTTTCTTACTGTTATTAATCTTCCTGGCCCTCCATTTCGTTTCAATGTGCCTGTTTCACGAAGACGTCGATGAATTTTTTCAAAGATTTTTCGGTCGGTGATATTACTATATATAGGAAACCGTTCAATGTACAATCGTCTAGCTTGTAATGAACTGCCATCAGCAAGTCCATACATAAAATGCATGTCAGTCATCTCGGTGTTCGTATAAATGGTAGAGGACTTCACTAACTAGTAAAGACACCTAACCTAACCTAACTATTAAAGACACTTTCAACAGACGTCACTTAATGTAAACAACTGCGACCGAAAGTTGATGTTCACATACTAGACGTATTCAAATGAAATCCACTTGTACGTTAGTAGATAAAACAGCCGTTGCAAGTTATCGTCAACAATTTTTTGAACTTGATAAACTCATTAATTTTTCTTGCTTGATAAACTCATTGGCGTACCTCATACTTTTATTTACATTAAAGAGTTCAACAAATATCGAATATGGTTATCGCAAATTGGGTTAACCCTGTATCTACAAAAATAATCATAGGGCAAAATATTCGATGAATTGGCCTAGGCGCCCTTGAATTTTTGCCGCATGTTTACCTAACCCGTATAGAAAATGTAAAGAGTAGTTGTTATAACGAGTTTTGGATCTGATTTTCTTAATTTGATAAAAATGTTTTCTCTTTAATATGTATTCATAGTTAACTGTTATTAATACCTAGTATTTTTCTATCAATAACTAGAAGCTATATGAGTACACAAAAACAAACAATACAATATATTGCATATTACTACTCATGTGGATGAACAAAGTGAGCGAAGAAAGAACAGTTACTTGGTTACTATACACGAGGATGAAAAATAGCATAATTGATATTAATTACAATGGAATAAGTGATACCTGTTACAAGTAGTTTTTGTAAGAACATGATTTTTTAATTCCCTGTTATTTTTTCTGTATAAAATGCGTTCATAGTTCATATTAAATTCACTCAGCCCCTAAAAACAAAAGTGAGTCGATTCTAGGAGCCGTTTAAAAGAAGTAACTCAAAAGACCAATCCAAAACTAAAACACAAAGCATAAGCAATATTTTGCTTAAAATTGCATACGGAAACTTTAATGCCCCAGCTGACCTGGATAAAAAAATACAGTTGCAAGAAATGAGCCATCTTTTAAATTCATGAATCATGATAAAGCGTGTCAAATTAAGAATTGTCCTGTTTTTACTCAATAAAAACAAAAAGAAGTAATGACTTACTGCCATAAATTTAACTGTCCAAAATTCAGAGAACCTTCCAGTTTTTTTGGAAAATTGAGAGCCGTGGTTGATTGAACAAAGGATTGCTTCTGTAGAGCATTTTATTAGAACGATCTCCATTATTCAAAGTCAGGGGTGGTTTCGACAAAAGTTTAATTTTCCAGCGCCGCCAAATTGCAAGACAACTGCAAGATGGGTCGAAAAATATGGTCCAACAGGTTCTCTTAAGGATACTAAAATTGCAGAGAGGAAAGAAACTGCTAGAGCAGAAGTGAATACTTTCAAGTTACGAACAGAATTGAATATAATTCCAGTCAAGGCAGGTAGCCTGTTTATCGCAGTATTATCATCAGCCTAAATATTTTAGCTTAAGTGTGATTAAAACAGTGAATTTATCAATTCAGTGTGTTATCGGTATCACTTTATGTAATCATTCTATTATAATGGAACCTCGACTTTACATAGATACGGTTGGTCGTCTCTCGGTCGTTGTTTTGCTTCGAGTTGCGTGCTTAAATTCAAATTTTGAGCGAGTTAGAACCGAACAGCTGGTATTTCTTCTGGTCTTAAACCATTTATATTAATATATTTTTAAATTTACTTAGGTTTCAATATCTTTCGAGATAATAATAAAATGTTAATATCCAAAAACAAATAAATTATTAAATTGAATAGGATTATTTCGAGTTACGAACTCTTACACGGAACGAATTAAAAGTCGAGGTTTCTCTGTACTTATATCACAGAAAATAGACACACGTCCCTGCAGCAAAGGTTATCCTCATACAACACATATTATAATATACATTGCTACCCTCTATTAAATATACAGCAACAGTGATAGGCAATATTATAGGCTTGAAATCAGTAGCGTCGGTAAATCGGGGGCCACGGGCTAGGGGGGGGGGGGGGGCACAAAGGTTGTGGGGCCCCCCATTTTGGAGAAATGTCTTGTTTTTCTTTTATATTAATATATTATTATATTATATTTCTTGGATACATATGTTCCATTCTTGTATGTATTAAAAATTAAAGAATTTATTTGTTTATTCACTTCTTTTATTTACTGGGGGCCCCACCTCAATATATATGCCCGGGGCCTCAAAATCCAAACGACGGCGTTGCTTGAAATAGGTAAAAACTTGGGGAATTTGAAATACGAATAAGTATTTCTATAGGAGGAAGGTCTACCAAAAAGTCTTGGACGTTACGGAATAATACTAGTTTCCTGAAGAGATTCTACTAATTTGACCAAATGCGTGTCAAATCATATGATGCTAAATATTTAATTAAAAGGTCAATATCGATAAGAATTTATAAAATAAAAATATAAAATTAACTATTTTTATTTATACTATTTTCATTATTTCCTTACCAAAAATATTTATTCATAAGTTATTAGCTTTCATTTATAAAACATAACTAGAACGCATGTATGGTTTGGCCCAAATCATCTTCCAGCAACTTCTTCTCCTGAATCTTCGATTGCAGCAACAAACATTGCAACACACCAATTCTTATATCCATTTGAGTAATTTCTCCTTTGATTTGAGTAATTGCCTTTTTAATCTTTACCAGAGGAGCTAAAACAATTATAAGAATTAAAAATAAATAAATAAGACTTGCAAGAACAGATGATGATAGTGATTTTTTTATAAGGCATAGGATGAAAAACAGAAGTAATTTTTTCATAGAAATATACTATCAAAAATTATTATTCTTCCGTGAATTTTAATATTTTGTTGCAACTTTGTTGCAGTCAGTTTGGTGCGTTTCAATTCAAAATCACATTTACATATTGCTTATTTGCATTGATTTCACTTGTAATGGGTTATCATATTCAAAAAGTTTGTCTCACAGTGTTGAACATCAGAGAAATCCGCATCAAGAAAAGACAAAGTAAAGCAGATTGAAGAGGTCTTACGAAAGCAGTGAGTAAATAAAGAAGAAGCCAAAAAGGCACAAGAGAGATTAACAGCAGCGAATTGGTTCAGCAACCGATATTGGACTATATTAAGCTAAGGAATTAAATAAAAATAAATTTGTAGATGGAGTTGTATGAATCTGGACTTGCAAGATTTTAGCATTGCATTTCTAGCATTGATCTCTTGAAAAGATCGGGAACAACTCCAGAAATCATACAGCATTTTACAACGTGGTTTTTGACACAACTTTAGAACATCCTGAACACCCTTCTAAAGTTTTGCCGAATCGTTTGCCGAAACTTTACATCATCTTTACTAAACTTGCCACATCTAAACTTTATATTTTCATAAAAAACTCTTGAATCGTTTGGAAGATATACCAAAAAGGGCGTAGATTTGGAAAAAGAGACGTAAATGTCAAAAATCTAAAACATGGGACAGTTGCTAGTTTGGCAGCCGCTCAAGTATTAAGTCTATAATATAACATTACTCATAATAAATAAAAAATAGCTGCGCTTTTAATCCAAGGATCTGTGGTTGCACCTCCACGTAGCAGTTTGAAGAGGACTACTAAACCAGTGGCTGAACAAAGCAGAAGTCAAATAAAAGAAAATGAAAGGACATCAACCGACAAACCTATGAACTAGCGGCACTCACAGGCGCGCGTATTTGTTCAAAAACCGGTCCAAGCTAATCTTGATCTAAGGGATTATCCTAACATTGGATTTCTTGTTTTGATCTCTTGCACGAAGGGAAAGATCGGGAAAAACTCCAGAAATGATACAGCTAAATGATTTCAACATGATTTTTGGCAGAACTTTCAAACAGGTTACCAAGACTTTATATTTTCATACAAAACTCTAGAACTGTTTCTAAGAGGGTATTTACTCACGAGATTATAAGTTTTGAAAACCCATTTTTAAGATATACAGAAGAGGGTGTAAATGTGGAAAATGGAAAACACAGAACTGCGGCCGCCCAACTGCAAAGGCTATTATTATAATATCTTTACTAGAAATCTTGACCATTTTTGAATCTGTGCACATTAAAAAAATGGCCAGGTTTTCAGTTTCATAGACAGTTAGGTCACAACTACGAACTAACTATCTATGAAACTGAAATATATATATATATATATATATATATATATATATATATATATATATATATATATATATATATATATATATAGAGAGAGAGAGAGAGAGAGAGAGAGAGATGTATAGACAATAGAAAAAAATAAACTGTTGAATAATATAATTGTCTCAATAACATTAGTGGTGTGTTATTAAGACCTTATTTATGAACCTTCAACACTGATGAAAATATAACAGCTATATCCAGGGGTGGGCTGGAGCCGGCTCGGGCCGGCTCGCGCGAGCCAGTTGTTAAAATTTTTGAAACTCGGCGAGCCGCTTGTTAAATTATCCCTAAAACCCAAAAAATAAGCCATTTTAATAGTATGTTTATGCAAAATATGCAATCTTCCGATGTGCCACACACTCGTAAACATATCATGTGCGCAACACACTACACGCATCATGTGCCTACGTAAAATGGGTTTGATAAAAATTATTTCCAAAGAAATCTCATAGAATTCTGTTCACATGGTTCATTGACAATGTTAGGAAGAAAATCTGGAGTAGCCACAAAATAAACTGAAATGAGTCCAAATATAATCGTGTGGATAATGATGATAAGAATGAGAACAATGACAGTGATAACTAGGAAATTTTTTTGCAGCTCTTCGAGATTTTAGATCCTTCTACCTGGTCATTAGATAAAATTATGTCACCATGGCTAGAACGTGAAGAAATGGTTAGAAAATGATGTGAAATTTTAAAGTTTCAAATAGATGTTAATGATTTTCGTGACTTTATAGACACATACAACTAAAAAATGTTCAGTTACCTCATTCAATTTTAAGTACTAAAACATAGTACTAAATACTAAAAATACATAGTACTAAAACAATTGCTCATTGACAGACAATGTACTCATTTGCCGTTTTTTTTCTTTGAAATATTAGCGAGCCGGTTGTTTAAAATTTGGCAGCCCACCTCTGGCTATATTGTAAAATCGACATACCTATCATAATAAATAAACAAATAGTTGTGCTCCTAATCCTAGGATCTGTGGTTACACCTATTGCATCCACGAATTGCTTTGTACCACTTTTTTAATACTTTTACAATTTTGTTAATACTTACTACCATCAGTCATAGAACTTCCCCGCTCCTCCATCTCTTGCTTCACAGATTCCAACTTAATGGTCAACTGTTCCAACTCCCTATTTCTATCAGTAACTCCACCACTAATATCCTTATAGTTATCTTTAACCTTCGATGACTGATCTTGTAGCAATCTATACTGATCTAAAATCGTTTCCAACTCCCTATTCAAATACTTCTCCCTATTTCCAATTTTTTCAATAGTAGCTGAAATATTTGTATGCAGCTTATCTAACTGATTCTTGGTCCCAGAAAGGGATTGGTCAATAGTTCCCCTGTATTGTTTCATCTGCTCTAAATGTGATCTCCAATCCCTGCTACTGTTATTTATAGTGACTTTGAGTTGGGGCAAAACTCTTTCAAGTTCAAGTTTCCATTCTTCTTCATTAACGTTAGAGTTAATTTCAAAAATATCTACTTGTCTTCTGGTTGGTATAGCGTCTAAATTGAAGATATTGTCATCGTCATCTGAATAATAAGCCATCATTTCTTCTTCTACTCTATCCAGTATCAGTTCAGATTCATCTTCAATCATTTCTGCTTCTTCTTCTACTTCTACAGGAGGCTTGGCTCTAAAAATTGAACATATTATTGATAATGTCAGTGGAAATGTCATTGAATACTTTTTCCATTGAAATTTTGTGGTTTCTAAAGCTGCATTGGCTAAATGGTCTAATATAAAAACTACATGTTCTCCAAAACCTTGTTTTAGTTTGTTTGGTGGAAATTCTAGAACAATTCCCTGAAATTAAATAATTGATTTGTAATTATATAATAATAATTATAATAGTAATTAAGTTTTCTATATTTAATATTCTTTTACGTTTCCTCGTACGACGTCTAAAATGTTTGAGATTGTTGTGTTGGGATCATCAAATTCTTGGGGTTGTTCAAATGGTTTTCCAGTTTTTCTTATGAGCCAAGCAGCGAGGGAGGAAAATAGGTAGAATTGTTCCCCTGGGTTTTTTTGTACCATAAAATAATGTCTAAAAAGCATTAAGTTGTTTAATAGCTAGAGTATTAAAAATTAAAATACCTGTGAATTGGTTTCATTTTTAGGCCGTTTATAAACTCTTTATCATAATTTAAACTTTTCAGTTTCTCCAAGATATCTTCCATAGTCGCATATCCTGAAAACAAAATCTCTTTCTCAGAGATTATTTTAGAATCTTTACGATCCATTTTAAACAATTATTTGCAAAACAAAATCAAGGGACTAAATTGTTTGTTTGTATTTATATTTGGTCAATTAAAATGCCAATAAGATAGTAAACTGTACATATATTTCAATTTGTATTTCTAAAATTACCATAGCGACCTATTGTAAATATTATACTTCCGGCATACTCACAGAGATGACTCTGCATCCAATTTAAATTATATTGTAACTTTTAAAACATTTAAAACTAATATTCAATTAAAACATATTCATATATTGTTAATAAAAATAAATTGTATTCTATTGTAGTTATGTTCAAAAATTTAGATAATTAATTTTATTCTTGAATGCAAGTTTTTTTATTTTGATGTAATGTTGGTAGCATTGGACATGTTTAAAGACCGGTGTGACACATTGTTGTCAAAAATATGTCATCGAATGAAAACAGTGTAAAAATGTAAAAGCGGCTTAAATTCTTTTTAATGTTATTATGACGCGTTGTGCCAAAGTAGTTTTAAAATCTTCTTTATTTTTCGCTAGTGCCATTTGTCTAGTTAAAATAACTGTATGGTTATGGGCGTTCCCATTCAAGAATTTCAATAATGAGGTTGCTGAATGGTTGGATGAGAATCAGTTATCTAAATATAAACAATTGTTTCGGGATAAAGGTAATAACAAAGCCTTCCTGTATTTTATCGTCATTGTTTTTGCTTTAAATGAATCTCCAATTTTTCTGTATAAACGAATATTATTTATATAATTTTTTATGGTTTTATTTATAATTATATCTTGCTAGTTTGTTGATTCAAGGACTAATTGTGACTTGAATATTTATTGAGTTATTTGCATATCCTACTATAATATTTATACTTAGGAGTATGCACATTTTCGGCAACATTTCTAGCAAATGTGGTCAGAGTCGGACTGGCCCGGAAGGGCCCGGGTGGCTCTCCACAAGCCCGGGTCCCGGGACGGGATAATGGTAGTTGGGATACTATCACAAAATAATGAAATATACAAATTATTAAATATCAACGATATATATATATATATATTTATTTTTTTTTTTTTCAGAAATTTTCTATAGAACGCAGCTAACGCTGACGATGACGGGAAACTATGAGTTTACCCTCTACCCAAAACTCGTTCAGCGCGGCTAAAGAAGCTTTCACTTTAAAAAAATGTTAATTGGCTAGCTTTAGATTTGTTATATAATACCTAACCTAACCTATCCAAAACTCGTTGAGTGCCGCTAAAGAAGTTTTCACATCAAAAAATGTAGATTGGTATGTAGAAGTATGTAGATTGGTATGTATATTGGTATATATATTGGTATAAATATATATATATATATATATATATATATATATATATATATATATATATATATATATGTGTTGTATTGTTTTCTCGGGGATTCCGCGTTGATGCTGAGGGTTGGCTCTGAAAAGAACCGGATTCTCGACGTTTCGGCGAACTAACATTCGCCATTCTCAAGAGATATATGCGTCCGTACGGGTCAACCGTTCGACGCATACTTACGTTCGACGCAGTATGCGTCGAACGGTTGACCCGTACGGACGCATATATCTCTTGAGAATGGCGAATGTTAGTTCGCCGAAACGTCGAGAATCCGGTTCTTTTCAGAGCCAACCCTCAGCATCAACGCGGAATCCCCGAGAAAACAATACAACACAGGTATCTATCCGCGAAAACCTCAAATACAACATATATATATATATATATATATATATATATATGTATTTATATAAATATATATATATATATATATATATATATATATATATATATATATATATATATATATGTTGTATTGTTTTCTCGGGGATTCCGCGTTGATGCTGAGGGTTGGCTCTGAAAAGAACCGGATTCTCGACGTTTCGGCGAACTAACATTCGCCATTCTCAAGAGATATATGCGTCTGTGCGGGTCAACGGTTAGACGCATACTAATAACTAAGTATGCGTCTAACCGTTGACCCGCACGGACGCATATATCTCTTGAGAATGGCGAATGTTAGTTCGCCGAAACGTCGAGAATCCGGTTCTTTTCAGAGCCAACCCTCAGCATCAACGCGGAATCCCCGAGAAAACAATACAACACAGGTATCTATCCGCGAAAACCTCAAATATAACATATATATATATATATATATATATATATATATATATATATATATATATATATATATATATATATATATATATATATATTATTAGGTAAATACAGGTCCAATTACTTATTATATAACAAATCTTAAGCTAGGTTCTACATACCAATCTACATTTTTTTGATGTGAAAACTTCTATAGCTTGGGTTGAGGGTAAACTCATAGATTCCCGTCATCCTCAGCGTTAACTGCGTCCTTTGGAAAATTTATATTACTCTTCTATTATACGCTATTTATACGCATGTGCGCAAAAGAACACATATCTATCTATACGCTTATATCTAAATAACGCAGCGCTTCTAAGGAAAAATCAACCGGTAAAATAAATATCAACCCATTATTTAAATTGTTTAATTTAAAAGTAAACGTATGCTGCCTGGGAACCCCCGCCAGGAACGAAGTTCCTGGCGCATTCAACAGAATCGAACAACTTCTCTTTTTGAATTATTATTAAAATAATGAAAGTGTACACAAATATTTTGATTGTATATTCTGGAAAATATGAATAAACAATCTAAATCTCCATATTCAAACCCACTACAAAGTATTTCTGTTGCACTCCTTGGATTTTGACATGAATTTAAGTAAGGTGAATTATAAAGTTGCTGTTGAAGAAACGATGTAGATATTTGAAGATGTAAAATTCTTATGAGATGAAAATCGGCAATTACCGTCGCCAGAAATGTTTGTGTCATGATGCAACAAGACATTTGGCATTGGCATTCATCATGTTCCTCGTATGGGGCTTATAATGATTGAGAACTTGGACTAATTACTTGCCGAGTTTCATTATTACCTGATGATTGAATTTAATTATTCAGAAAGTGACTAAATATTACTTTTTCAGTTTCTTCATTATTTTCGATTAAAATAGTCGGTAATGAATATTCTTTCGATGATTGTAATGATTCAAGTTCAACACATTTCTTCTTTGATTTAAATTTATCTTTGTATATTTGAACGCCTTCAGCATGTTCTAAATCTGTAGTTTGTAAAATTTCTATTTTCTCTGTCGATACTCTTTTTGACGCTGTGATTGTGATTTCACTATCGTCTCTCTATAATGTATATAAATATAGTAAATACGATAAACCCATGTAAACAGTAAGCAATTCCATCAAATTATAAAATTGTACCCTACTTTTTTTTCTTTTTCGTTTTTTCTCTGTAGATACTCTTTTTGACGTTGGGCTTGTGATTTCACTATTGTCTCTCTAAAATGTAAATGTCATACTGATATAGTGAAATCAGATTGTGTAAAACCGAGTTATTGCATGATCTGCCGACAGTTCGTGTATTCTATTTGGAATGCTTGATATGACTAGCTAGTTCGTGAAACCATCTTAAATATGTTTCTTTATTTATCTCTTTATTAATAGATATGATAATTAAGACACGTAGCTTTATACTATCATGATGACAGCACTTAGGCATTTCTGGAAAAGTCGAATTGGTAAGATAGTGTACATCAGATAGTCACAATCACTATCACTATCATCAGATAGTGTAAACCAGTTAAACTAGTTCCTCATAAAATTTCACGAGCTGAGCTTGCATGAGATTTCATGAGCTACACCAATTAGAGCAGGCATTTCACACACGCCGCCCGCGGGCCGTATGCGGCCCAACAATACAAAGATTGCGGCCCGCCGCAAAAATATTTCAAAATATTTTTTATAAACGGCGGAAGTATTATGTCGAGCACAAATAAGTCGAAATAGTGTAGCAGAGTTGATGAAATAGCCGAGATTTTGAGAAATCAGCATAACTAAAGAATATCCATATTTCACGCCTAACGAAAGTTCGATATATCGCTCAGCTGGCCGTTTTTATTCGCGGATGCGATGTTAATTTAAAATTAAGTGAAGAACTTTTGGAAGTCATTCCTATGCATAATACAACTACTGGAGCTGATATTTTTGTTGCGCTTATGGAAGTTTTGAAGAAACATAAGTTACCATTGGAAAAGTTGGCGGTGCAACTGATAATGCCATGACCTCTATTACTAAGGGAGTTCTCGAGGGTTTAAAAGAAGTATGTAAACACCGTGGTGATAATATTTTGAACATTTTCATGGTATTATTCACCAGCAATTCACCAAAATTATATTCGAGCACGTGGTCATCAAATCGTATTTTTTTTTTAATAATTTTTTTTTTGGATTTTATTTTTGGAATATGTAGAATGTGAATACACCGATCTACCATATTATTCGGAAGTGCGATGGCTTTCCAGTCATAAAGTGTTAAAACAATTCTCTAAATTGCTGAACGAAATCATAATTTTCTTGGAAAAAAATTATAAATGTGTTGAATTAAAAGATGAACAATAAAGCTTCCTCTGTTGAAATTACAAGTCTTAATCAACTTAATCTTAAACTTCAAGGGAAACATCATGTTGGTACAAGCTATTTGATAATATTAACGCTTTCAAACAAAAATTATTAGCAAAAAAAAAACAATAGAAAAAGATAATTGAATATTGGGGTGAAACTAAACTAATTATAGATACAATAATACCAACTTATTAAAGCGGAATATAGCTGAAATATAAAATATGTTCAACCTTACCCTAGCTCTATAATATTATTAAGTCTTTTTAAGACTACAAAACAAATCTCATGTTGATACACAACATATATTTGTATGCTATTTACTAGCCCTCAGTCCACTTTCGTGGCACTAAACAAGAACTAGATAAATAACATTCGTAACGCGTCTGCAGATGGCTATTCACTTCGGTTAAATTGTTTAGTGCCACGAAAGTGGAGTGAGGACTAATAAATAGAATAAAAATATATGTTGTGTTTCAACATGAGATTTGTTTTGTAGACTTAAACCTCCGTTTGGCGCATGGGTCCAGCCACACCTTGCGATTTCATTTGTTTTTTAAATATAATTCTAATTGAGCTATCGACTAAAATTTCCTTGACTTTTCCTAAAATTTCATTAGCTTCCATTTAAAAGAAAAAAATAAAAGGATACATGTTATACAAGAGTAATTATAAGAATATGTATTTAAATATACTTCGGTTTGGCACATGTGATCTGTCCGGACCCATATATATTTTATAAGAAATAAAATGTATTATGAACATTTTACCACGTTTTTTAGTTCCTCTATATCTCACGCCAGCGAGCTCGAGCTTTTGTCTTACTCGTATATCGTTGTTTGATATATCTAGCTAGCAAGCCACGTGTTGGGCCAGTTTAGCATCTTGCGAAATTTTTATTTCATAAAAATGAATGATACGCGATGATACGCGATTACGTAGACAAAGTTTGGATACTAATTTTCATTCATGATTGCCATCGGCTTTATCTAACGAAATTCAACGTAATCCTGAAGAAGAGATTGATGACAAGTTGAACATGATCCATTCAGAGAGGAGGACAATGATAATGATATTGATTATGTACCTGAAGAAGATGCGTCTGATATTGAAGAGGATTTGGTTATCGAAAACAACGAAATCCTAGATAGTGACGAAGAAGAAGAAGTAGAGGGAGAAGCGCATTCTAAAAATCAACAAGCTGTAACTGATGAATTTTTCTATGGCAAAGACGGTACAAATTGGAATAGAAATGATCCAGCTGCTATTGGTCGTTTGCGTGATAACAATATTATGCGTTTTCGAGCTGGACCCAAAGAACAAAATTAAGTTCCGATTGAGGTATTCAAGAATTTTTTTTCACAAAACATTACATTCATCATCATCATCGAAACGAATCGTTATGCGAAAGATACATTCCATAGGTGGAATCTGAAAAATCCCGATAAAAACCAAGAGTTTGGAAAGAGCTAACATTGCATTAGATGCATTTATTGGTGTATTTTTGGCCGCTGGAGTTTCACACAATAACAAGTAAAAATCACAGATGGCCTACCCATATTCCGATCAGCTATGTTCCATAAGCGATTGCTACGATATATCCGTTTAACAATTGTATCCGTGTAATAATTCAATCCGTGTAACAATTCGTGATATATGGAATTTTTGAATGAAAATCTTGCGAAACACTATGATTCACATGAAAACTTTGCTTTTTGATGAACAGCTATTTCCATACCGCGGCGGAACAAAATTTACTCAATACATTCCATCAAAACCATCAAATTATGGCAACAAAATTTGGTAGGCATTCGATTCCAAAACAAAATATCCTTTGCAAGGAAAATTATACACAGGCCGTGAAGATGGAGCAAACTAAACAAGGTTAACTTGATTGTATGTATTGCTGCAGTTAGCAAATCGGTATAAGTAGACAGGCTAGGACAGTTCGGGACAAAAATCCCATTTAGAATTTACATAGGGGTCTGAAATTACATTACTTCAGGTCACGTGGCTGGTTCTAGCGCATGCGCAAACCGCCATTCCTGTTCTACCTGTTTAAACCTGTTTATTAGCTGATTACTACCTGTTTAAACCTGTCAGAAAATACTGCATGAACAGGTATTGGCGGTTTGCGCATGCGCTAGAATCAGTGACCAGTGACGTGACCGGAAGTAAAGTAATTTCAGACTGCTATGTAAATCCTTATGGAATTTTGGTCCCGAACTGTCCTAGCCTATCTACTGGTATAGTAACCCTGGTCGAACAGCTATTGCTGATATTTTTTTCACCACATTGGAAGCAGCAAAGCGACTTGGTAAAATTGGCATTGCTTTTGTAGGCACAATTTTACTCTCCATCGTGCACTGCACCAAAAATTGTGTCTGTGGAGCAATGAACGCCTCTAACTATGCGATATTTCCATATGTTTGTATGGAGATATACAGGGGTCTGGCCAGACTACATGTGCCAAACCAAAGGTTAGCAGCGGACTGTGTGTCAAACGGAGGGTTAAAAAGACTTAATAATATTATACAGCTACGGAAAGGTTGAATATATTTATATATTCACGCTATATTCCGCTTTAATAAGTCGGTAAATAGAAAAAGAAAACTTATCTCACTTTGAAAGCTGTCAATATGTATTGCTTAAATCACCTAAATTAAAATTTACAAGATATGCTCGCCAAATTAAATTATTAGAAATGGAATTCTATGGAAGATTTTTTTTATTTGAAAAGCTGTGAAGTATAATTTCGTCTCTTTACTTTTACACCTCTATTTATCGATATTGAAATTGTTGATGAAAACTTACAAATTTAATTAATTGATATTTAGTGTGATTCTTTGCTGATTTGAATTTAACGAAGGTGGAATTCCATAATTGTATACATATTTATCTGTAGATCGGTTTCCTAAAATGTTGTCGTTTGTTACTATTTTCTTTAATGAAAAATAACAAAAAATATTCAACCAAAGATATTCAACCAAATATTGATGACTTGCTGTCCAAAAAACGATGTCAAATATCTTCTAAGAATTACTATTAAACTGTGATTTTTTGTTTTGTTTTTTTTAAATACAGAATATTTATAGTTTCGGTGTAAAAAAATAACAAAATAAATGCATAATATAATCATTCTAACAATCGTATTTTATTAATTTTTGAACAGTAAAAACATGCGTTTTCAACATGCGTTCAACTTAGTACCAAATAGAAAGTGTGGCCCGCAATATCATATGAGTTTGACATGCCTGAATTAGAGGAAGGGGGACATGACTCAGTTCTAAACAATCTGATTGATTTCACTATATGACTGCGACATATATAAATATAGTAAATATCAATCACTCAAATTACATGTACGAACATGTGTAAACAGTTAGCAATTGCTTCAAATTGTACAGTTTTATTTTTATAAACTTACCTTTTTTAATATTTTGTATCCTTTCCTGACATTTCATTTCTCAAAATCTAATTAAAATAATGAGTATAATATAAACAATATAACTCTCCTATGATTTAAAACAACAAAAAAGAAAAATGCGTTTGAACATTTTTTTTCTTGTTCTTGTTTAGTTTTAAGGTTATCAACAGACCACGCTCGTCTGTCACTCTGCGAAAGAAAGACAGAGCACGTATTATAGAAATATACACTGAGAGAAAGAGAAAAAGAGAAAGCGTGCGGTATAGAAATATACACTAAGGGAAAGAGAAATGCCGCATAACGGACGGACGATGGGACATCGTACGCTACGTAACGTTTTCTGCAGAATCGCTCCTACCGAGACCTCCCTACAGTACAAGTAATACAGTACAGTATAATCTTGATAATCCGGCTGTTGGTTAGTCGGGCACGTTCAGAAATCCGGGGATCTGGGG
Organism: Phosphuga atrata; assembly: GCA_944588485.1. NCBI lineage: Eukaryota > Metazoa > Arthropoda > Insecta > Coleoptera > Silphidae > Phosphuga > Phosphuga atrata. The sequence goes on from OX155894.1 coordinate 32,449,681, forward strand.
AAACACGTGTCTTTTCTTTCCGCTGTCCCGCGTCGTATATAAACCTCGCGCACAGCTGAAATAAAGTCAAAAAAGACACCCTTAACCTTTGAAAATTTGATTCACGATTCTGACCAAGCTAACTCTACTCTACATTTGTCTTCGGAATTTTTACAAGAGCTTTCCAACAAATGTTAAGTGAAATGTTACGCTGACAAATGACGTAGCTTGGCTTCAAGGCACAAGCCAGGAAAATTTTCATTTCTTTTCTGATGAATAAAACCTCACCCTAATTTGTTCCACGGTTGATGATGAAGGTAACGATGACTTGAATGTTTGAACTCGGCGAACTGTAGCAAACGGTGACTCGTTTAACGTACTCAATGTTTGTTCGAAATCGACAGAAGAAGACGCCACCGCAAATGTGTTTTTTTGTTAAAATGTTAAGGCAAAGAAACAAAAATCAAAATTACTTTGTACATATTTTTTTTGTATGTACACGTAGGTACATATTTTATTCTATCTGGAATATAATTGTACATAAAATATGTAAAATTGTTTGATAATCCAGCGGTTGTCTGGTCCCATATGTGCGGATTTTCAAGATTATACTGTATTAGGTTTGACTTGGTCTAATGATCGAAAAATCAGTTCCACAAAATATAAAACGACGATCGATGCAGTTTTAAACGTTACTTTCAGTGTAGAATTTTTCTTTCATATTTCAGTTACCATTAACTTATTGTTCCTTTTTTAGAATATAATCAAATGATTCAAAGTACAAATAAGGCATTGAGGGCAAGACCGGACTAAGCCGCAATTTTCCCGAATTTGCGTTTATGGCATTAACATACTTTGTTTTACCGCATGAATCGATCAAAACTGGATGAACTACAGGTTTTGAACCAAAATTAGATAACCGTATAAAAGCAGTTGTTGCATTCAGTGTTTTTTGTATTGCCTTTGTGCAATAGGGGATTCATTTGCAAATTACTCAGTTTTGTATATGTGTATATGTGTTGGGATTAGTCCTCTTTAGCGCTCAATGTCTCACATCATATAATAATTGTTGAACTTCATTATTATTCAGTTATTTAATTATTAATCTTATCTTATGTTCCAAGTTTATATGTATATATTTATTTTTATTTTTATTATTACTATTTTATTTCATTATTGGTATTGTTTACTTTATGTATTTTATTTCCCTACTTTGACACCTTTCATTTACTTTATCTATTTTGAGTCTATAATGAAGTCATTAATGCACTCATATGGGTTCGTTTATGTATCGCGGAGTGCGATACAATTTTCTCAATATATATCGGCGATTTTTTTATTTAGAAATGGCATAATAAAGCGTTTTTCGCACTTGCCCATTAACCTAAGCTAAACATGGACGCGTGCTGATAAACCGCGCTTATTGAACTCGTTCTTCAATATACCTACTATTCTTGTGTTCTTTACACTGTAACTTATATTAATAAAATAAAGTTCATAAAATAAAGTTCAACATCTGTATAATAACAATGCATAAGTTATATACGTGTACCTATATATTGATTATTATTTCAATTAAGTTGTATTTATATTTTGTACTAGGTTTGCCCAGCCCGTCATATGTTTTTATTATTAAATAAACTATGTGAAATTGTAAATATTGCTCGGAGTGCCAATAGATGTGAAAACTAGACCAATGTTCCATACTATAATTTTTAAATTCTAAGAAAAACAATCTCATTCCAAAGTTTTCACTTCAGTCGGCAGTGCTTGACTGCCTATTTTAATATTTTTAAGAGGATAAGTTTCAGCTAAGCTGTCAATAACTCGATCATAAACGTTGTTATTCTCGTCATCCTCGATTAGATTCGATTCCGTGTTTGATAGAATCAACGGTTCCAACAGTTCTTGCCCCATTAGAGAGCGAAGTCTCGTTTCAATGCGCTTCAGCCCTGAAAATCAACTTGTCGATCGACGAAATTGTAAGAATTACACAATATGCAACATATAAGGTGGCGTACGTGCTGATGTGCATCTTATATTGTGATAATAGTTTACATACACATGGTATGCAACTTTAGCGGACTTCCGAACCGGTTTGGAAAAAGCGGTGTCCTTTGCAGTTTGGTCTTAGACTTTTATCTACGTCGTGTTCTTCCTCACTCTGAGAATCTGAGCCATTCATGTCCTGCTGCCTACGTGGAACCTGCTCATCCCAAAGAGTTTTAGACAGTTTATTAAAACTGTTTGCAAAAGGTTCTAGTTCTTTTGATAACAATTCTCGATCGACATTTACAATTGATGCGAGATACTTTAATATGTCATAAGGGATCGCATTTTTATTAATTTCATTGAAGTTTTTCGGTCCAAACAAAGCGGCATCCTTCATTAAATGTTCGTTGCAGTTTTTTCATCTATTTTAACTAAAGCTGTTTTAATGACCTTGTAGACAGAAATTGAAGATAATCAATATAATTAAAAATAGAATAAGAACATAATCTCTTTGGGTCTGCAGTTAGTAGTACCACTGCGTCTTGGCATAATACACAGGTTTCGGTCTGTATGTTGATATTAATATTTTCGGCGTGCATGAACATCGTATGCAAATAGACTTGCAGCTTTGAAAACGTCATCAAAAGTATCTAAATATTTTCGCAAATTCATGTCTAAACTGTTGATAAGCGCCCAAGCTTTAAGATAATCTAATGTGGAGTTTGGTGATATTGGCTTACTGGTGTTCATAGATCAAACATTTTCTTGAATACGAAGGTCGCCAGGATAGTTTCAAAAGGGAATTCAGCAATGCCTTCTCTTGGAACAAAACCTTTTGCTCGAACTCCATGACAGAAGATATGGGCACTTAACGCTTTTATCAATGCCACGTATCGAGAGGTAACAACGCGACTTATCGAGGCGTACCGGAAGCCAGGACGTCGGGGGGCCCGCGCAGACTAAGGCCCGGCTAGCAAATGCCACCTCCACTATATGGTCAGTCCGACGCTGAATGTGGTTTATGTAATGAAATTATCAAATTTCATTTTTAAATAATTTGCATGATTAGTGTGGAATTAAAAATACCTATATATATTTATAAACTGTCATTGTGTAACCTTACTCATACACACCCTTATTCATATATATATATATATATATATATATATATATATATATATATATATATATATATATATATATTTATGTACATATATATGAATAAGGGTGTGTATGAATAAGATTACACAATGACAGTTTAAATTATAAATAAAGTAAGTTGATAAAATTTATTAGTTCTCTACAGTGGTAAAGTGGTATCGGTAGAGGACTTCAGAACGTCCAGAGGAAGAATAAAAAGACTAAGAAGATACGTAGAGTAGAGAAGGTTTGACGGTAGAGAAGAAGAAACATTTATTTTAACTTAACATCGATTATTTTTACTTAGTTTACAAAACGCCCGCTTTACACATATCGCTGTTATAATGAGGCAACTCGAGATAAATTTTTCTTGACACTTCAGTTGGTTATAACTTATTTCGTAGTTGGCAGTCAAAGTGTTGGTAATATACCAGGTGGGCCATTGGAAACAAAGCAGAGGGATTTTCGGATAGTTAAAGATGTATTCTAAAATATAATTTAGAAATCATATATCTATACGCATCGTTCCATTTTATAAACTGTTTTCTTCTTTCCTGCGTATAAAAAGTTATCATAGACATGTCTGACATGCTTTTATTTTAATATCAGCATAGAAACAATCATTTATCAGTTTTTCCAAGAAAATACATATAAAACAATAAAATATGTAAAGTTATTATAAAGTTCCTAAAGCTAATAAAACATTATAGGATTTTTTTTATAATTGTACATAGAATTATAATTTTTATTAAATATTGGCATTTTTTTGGAGAGGTGGGAGTTTGGTTCCGAGCGCCAGCGAGTTAGCAATCACACCTAACCAAAAAAAAAAACATTTTCATCTCGAGTAGCAAATGCAATTTTTTCTACTGATTTCGGTTGTAGAATCCATAATTCGACTTTAATAAATCCAATTCGAAACTCAGATCATGACTGCAAACGTCATCTACAAAGGACAGGCAATCTACATCCACTCCATCGTTCTTACGTCCCAGGTAGATACCACTCTGAGCTCCCAAATTGTTCAGTTCCTGCGCAATTCTCTCATAACCTTTTCAAGGACACAGTTGAATAGAAGTGTGGAAAGTCCATCTCCTTGTCTCACTGCAGTGTTTATTTCGAAGCTTTTTGAAATCTCGCCTCTAAATTTAACCTTGGAATGGGTGTTGGTCAAAGTTTCTAGGATGAGTCTGTGGGTTTTGTTGTCTAGCCCTAGTTCCTGCAGTACTTTGTTAAGCGTTTCTCTGTCAATGGAATCGCAGGCCTCCCTAAAATCAACAAAGAGTATGCAAGTACAGTTTTAAGATTGAGGATCTGTTGAACACAGGATCGGGTCTTCCTGAAGCCCCCCTGGTATTCTACCAGTTGACTATCCAACTGATTTTCTGCCCTTGTTTGTAACGCCTTCGAGAGAATCTTGTATGTTACCGGGGCGAGAGAAATTCCACGGTAGTTGTTTAGATCAGTAAAATCTCCCTTTTTGTGAAGCGGATCAGAGCAGATTTCCAATCGGGTGGTAATTTCTGTTTCCCAGATGTCCTGATTGATCTCGGTTAGCTTGCGCACGGCATTGTTTCCAGCACTTTTCCACAGTTCAGCAATGATAGAGTCCTCTCCAGCGGCCTCATTATGCTAAAGAATTTAAATGATCTGGCCAACTTCTTCCAATGAAGGGGGAAGCGAGTTCGTGTTTGGTGTGGTTTGTTTATGGTCGAAGTATTCGCTGGGTGGGTCACAGTTGAGTAGATTTTTATAGTAGTGAGCCAAAAATTGGCAGTTGTCCTTGTCGTTATAAGCCAGTTTGCCTTGTAAGTCTCTAAAGTTGGGGCTTGGCGGAGCGTATTTTCTGAGTGCCTACTTGAAGGTTACAAAGATATCTCTGGAATTATTCTTAGCAAAGCTCTCTTTGATTTGGGTTATTTAGTTTTGTGTGAAGGTTTGTTTGGTTCCTCCAATTATCTTGGCTGTAACCTTTCTTTGTTCCGTAAATTTATACCAATTTTCCTTGGTCTTTTTAGAATTCCACCTCACCCAGGCTATCTGTATTTGGGCTATTGAATTGTCACAGTCTTCAGTCCACCACGGATGCTTCCTTCTTCTAGCAAGAGGGGCGAGTTCATTGGCCGCCTTGACAAGAGTCTCCTTCAGTTGGTCCCAGCTGTTTAGGTCTGTGTTGTTTAGTCTCTGACTTACTTCTTGACTGTTCTTGAGTCTATCTACGTCAAATCTTACCATTTTGGACGTTTTGTGTAATCTAGTGCTTCTAGGCTGGAGTCTTATTTTGATCTTTGAGAGGTAGTAGTCTGAGTCCAGATTGACGCTTCTTAGTACCTTCACGTTTTGTATTTCCTTTTGAGATTTTTGTGCAATGGCTACATGATCTATATGGAATTCACCCAGGTTGGTATTATGTGAAATCCAAGTCTTCTGCTTCCTTGGCAAGTGTTTGAAGGCTGTAGACTTCATGAGCAACCCAAAAGTCCTACACAGATCCACCAATCGTTCTCCGTTGCGGTTGGTTCGCTTATGCGCCGGATAATTGCCCACTATGTTTCTGTATTTTTTCTCTCCTCCCAATTGAGCATCGAAGTCACCAAGCAGTGTGACGGTGTGCCTCTCTGGAAGTTTAGAGATAATGTTGATTGGGGCATGTACATTGACTATACTGTAGCCCTTGTTTGCGCATTTGAGAGAGAGGATGGATACACGACTACTCGGGGAGGTAAAGTCGGTGACTAAATCGAGTATCCTGTGACTGATTATAAATCCTGTACCTAAGGGGTACATTTTTCATTACTCGCTGACCCTTTGACTTTCCCTTTGAGGATTCTGTAGCCTTGGGACTCAAAAGCATGTTCGTCCGTAAATCTGGTTTCCTGAACTGCTGTCAATATTATGTGTGTCGTGTTAGTGAATCAGTCAAATGTTTCAGTTTACCCACTTTTAGCAGTGAGTTGACATTAAGTGTTGCGAAGAAGTTTTGCCGCTATGGTCTGAGTTTCGAATTGGATTTATTAAAGTCGAATTATGGATTCTACAACCGAAATCGGTAGAAAAAATTGCATTTACTACTCGAGATGAAAGTGTTTTTTTTTTAGGTAAGGTGTGATTGCTAACTCGCTGGCGCTCGTGAGCAAATTACTACCACCTCAACAAAAAACACCACTTTCATCTATTGCTGTAAAATATACTATTAATTAATTGTACAATTAATAAAAATAATAATTCTATGTACAATTATAATAAAAAATGTTTTATTAGCTTTATGACCTTTATTTTATAATCTTATTTGTCTTGATTCATCGTATATTCGTTTTAAAACGTTCATATTAAAGTTTGCATTGTTTATCTGGTACCTACCACCTAATACTCTAGTTATTTTTTGTATTATTTATTTGTTTACATTTTTTATTTTTCTAATTAATAACTTAATCACAATAATAGTACTATAATAATTTTACTTTGTATATCTTTTCTTTTACATTCCAAAATATCAACCCGTTTTATAATTATCTAGTTATTTTTTGTATTATTTGTTTACATTTTTTATTTTTCTAATTAATAACTTAACACAATAATAGTACTATAATAATTTTACTTTGTATATCTTTTCTTTTACATTCCAAAATATCAACCCGTTTTATAATTACTTTTATTATAACATTTAAACAACGGTAAAGCTTTATAATCAAATTAAAATAATGAAATTGTTATTCAACTTTGTCGTTTCGTTGAATTAATATTCACAGCATTGTGAATGTGTTCATTTCCTTGTCTGGTTCTTATATTCAAATATTACTATTTACCGTTACATTGTTTTTTTTTGTATATTATGAACATGATTTATGTCATGTTTTACTATTACAGCTTTAAGAACTAATAAAATGTTTATTTTATATGTTCATTTTATTCTATCGTATGTAATTACATAAATGTTAAGTTTATTATTTATACGTAGTGGGAACGTCATACTGCCTGTCTCAAACAATCTGCACTTTTTTCTTTGATTTATTACTTCTGTAATGATTATTTAACACATGTGTCGTCAATTAAGAAATACTACAATTATTTGAAATACATTACTTGTTGTAAAACGTGCCAATTGTTTTCAACTAGACATTTAATCGAAATATCTATAAATGCAATTGCTTTAATAATTGATTATTAATATGCAAAAATAGATAAATGCAGGGTGACCTTCATGCTCATTCTTTATGTAACTATTACTGTTTCCGTGAATATCATGAATTGAAATGATTCAAAGAAATATTTTAATTGAAAAACATTGATTCAAATAAGTTAAAAAGTTCAATTTCGTCTTTGTACAAATCAAACTTTTAATTCAATCTTTTCTTTAAATCATAAATGAAAATGACAAAATTTGTCTTTTGACAAAATTTTTATACTAGTGATAAACATGTAATCGGACGGCAAAATTATTGTTTATGATCAAAAAATTTTGAACTCATGTTGGACAGGGTGTCTCAGCTCTATTATAAGAATTGGAAAAACGATGGAATAAATGTAAGAAGATGCTTTAAATGGGATTGAGAAGATACAGTTTAAGCTAAAGTGACACATTTTCATTGAGACAAAGCGTGACAAATGGGATGAATCGAGAATTATAATTGAGTTTTGAAAGCAGACCAATAATTCAAAAAAATATTTTTTATCTACTCACACACCAAAATGAACACATTATAATATATAGTATTGTATGTGAAGGATGCCATTATTATAATAGTGTGTAAAAGTATCCAAATCGTGCGTAAAAGTGAAATATAAAACAAATCGAGTTTTATTATTAAACGATTTCTGTTTGTTGTTGCTATGGCATCTTTTTACCAATAACGCCTTATCAAAACAGACCATTTTCGCAAATATTATTTTTCGGAAAATGGTTACTAATATATTCAAAAGATTTTTCCACATATTCCCATAAAATCTCCTTTTTTAATGTCACCCAATGAAAATTTCAGAACAAGGTGCCATTAAACGAGCGGATTTTCTGAAAAAACTCAGAAATGTTTATAATAACTTCTTGGAATATCTTGAAGAATAGACAGTTCAATTCGAGGATATTAAAAAATTTCATTGGGTGACACTAAAAAAAGGAAATTTTATGGGAATATGTGAAAAAATCTTTATATATCACAATGCATTTTATATATCACAATGCATTTGAAATAAAAAAATTGAGATATTTTCTAAAAAGCGGGACATTTTTAAAAATCGGCGGGACGCGGGACAGTTCTCTAAAAAGCGGGACAGTCCCGCCAAAATCGGGACGTGTGGTCACTTTATTTTAAGCCGACTTTGCATATTTCTCTATATTTGCAAAATGAAAGACGTCATTGGTTTTTGTTTTCCCAGAAACATACCTATATTTTGTCATATTTTAAAATAGCTAATTTTTCTGAACAGATTTAAAAAAATAATTTTCCTTTCTTTTTTCGTTAAAAAATTATAAGTAAATTTGTGAAGAAATAGTAGCCTCTAGAAACAAATACCAAAGTCATATTATAATATGAACCAGGCTTTGTTCCACGCTATATTTTACTAGTTAAACAGATGATAGTTAAGAAGTTGTATAGTCAATAAGTAAATATTAAATTGTTTTGTTGTCATTTGACTTTGAAAAAGGTTCACGTCCAACGCAATAATTCCGTACGAAAATTTTTGAAAGAAAATGGTTATCACGATTATAAACTTCAGAACGTAGAACACTTATCAGATCAACATCAACATCGAAGAATTAGTTATGTTGCTCTTTTTTCAGCGCTGTGGACGGAAGAAGGCCGTTTTGTTGGTAAGGGTAAGCCCAATAACAAAATGGTCATTTTTGGGCTATAGAAAATTCACATTTTGTCTAAATGAAAACCAAGAACACTTCGGAATTAATGTTTGGTGTAGTGTTATTAATGGGCATTTGTTTGGTCCATATTTTTACGATGGAATTTTGCATAGTGAGCGATATTTGGAATTTCTTCAATAACCACTTCCTGTACTTCTCGAAAATGTGCCTTTACAGCTGCGAGCAAATATGTGTTTCGAGCATAACAGAGCACCACATAAAGCAAGAATTATCCAACAATATTTAAATGAAACATACTAGGAAAGTTGGCTAGGTGTGAATGGACCGCTACTCTGGGCACCTAAATCACCGGACTTGACCTCCCTAGATTTCTTCTTGTTGGGTTATTTTGAAAAATAAAGTTTATAGAACATCATTTGTTAACTTAGAAAAGGAAAAATCAAAAATACTTACGAGGAACTATCAAGACAAATGTTTCGGGATGTTTCAGTGAGAGAAGTAAGGCATAGAAGTGCCCAGAAATAATAGGTGGTCACATTGAAAATTTGTTGTAGTAATTTGTTGTACCTAACTTTGTTTCGTTCTGTGGTAATAGTAGTAATAGTAGTGTTCTGTAATGTTAAATTAATAAATAATGTTAATTAATAATAAAAAAAAGACAAAATAAATTTCGTCCTCTCGTCACCAGTTAATTCCACATTTGAATATAACCCCTTCTTAATCACATAATACTAATTAATAATGTTTAATTATTGACAGATGCTACCTTGCTTTTTGTTTCTAAAGGCTACTGGTTTAATTCGTGACGATTGTGATAAATGAATTGTGAATTTTTTTAACGGAAAAAGACAGCAAATTTTTGTTCAAATTATGCTGTAATTATGTTAAAATTTGTACAGAAAATTTTTGGGTAATGTGTAAGTTATAAAACGATGACAAACATTTTTGTTGAGTCTTGTAGTGTTTAGTAATTCTTAGATTGTGGTTTTAGTAGTATAAACTGTGGGTGCAGAATTTTGAAGTATTTTATTTTTGAATGCGTACACTATGAAAATATAATGTTCGGATATAACCAATTTCTTCCGTATATATAAGGTTAGTATGAAAAGATCTTTTCTTCAAAATTATTTTCAGAATATAGTTTTGTATTGTGTTCAGTTTTTGTAAGGAATTTTTATACATTGCACCCCACATCAGAATACCGTAACGAAAAAGTGATTTAACTAGAGAACTGTCGAAGTTGGTAAAATTTATATAATAATTTCCTCAACTTTTTTCTTAGATAATTAACATAATTGTCCCATATTAATTTTTATACCACGTTTATTTCTTTTTTTTTCCTCTTTCCTTTCCAATTTCCTCTTTCACACATGGAACTTTAATACTGGAAAAATTAGGTCTGTTTGTTTTTGTTATAGAGAAGGCTAGGTAGTGCGTCTTTCTAACGTTAAGCGAAAGACGATAATTACACATCCATTTATTAATTGTTTCCATGGTTGACTGCACATAATTTTTTGTTTCCGACCATGTATTTCCACTGAAAAATACCACAGTATCGGGAACAATGCGTCGGTCATCAGCGTAAGATATAATGCCTTTTACTTTCCGAGTATTGAATTTATGTATGTTGTTATGTATGTTTATGTAACAAAGTATTGGACCTAGTACAGTTCCTTGGGAAACCTCCATTTTTATAATCGTAGTTTTACTTACTGTATCATTTATTTTAACACATTGTTCCCGATCGGTTAAGTAACTGTGAATGACATCTAACACTGCACAACGTATACCATAACGCTCCAATACGTTCAGAAGTATTGCATGATCAACTGTGTCAAATGCCTTTGTCAAGTCTAAAAATACTGCAGTATTTTTTGTTTTCATCTAGACCCTCTGTAATACTTTTGATGACATTGTACATGACATTGGTGGTAGCGACACCAGCACGAAACCTATACTTTTTAATTTGTATGATTTTATTTTTATCAAATAATTGTACTAACCGATTTTGCTTTTACTTTAGATTTTGCCAAAGCTGTTTATTGTGCTGATAGGTCTGTAATTACCTATTTTAGTTTTGTCGCCAGTTTTATGAATTGGTGTGATTATAGAGGATTTGAACTGTGTAGGAACGTGTCTCTTTTCTATGATCAAATTGAATAAATGTTAGAGGGGTTGCAGTATATATTAGTGGCTTTCTTTAACCCTTAAATGCATTTTGTTGCAGTTATGCAACATACACTTTCTGCTTATATATTTTTGAGTGTGCGAAGTGGAGGTCACTAATGCATGATGTAACAGAACTACTACATTTTGCTCGGATATGGAAAAGCAGATTTGACCCCAAGTCGCCTTTTACGTTTAGGCAGCACACGTTTATCGATCCGCTGTCGTGATTTCTAACCTCTGAATTCGGACCAGTGTTTACACGGCTCAACAGCGTGCAATAAAGCATTGTTTTACATATAAATAAATCATAAAATAGACATTAGGGTATGTATAATGTAATCAATATGTACAAACTCAACATACATTGTCACATCAAGTTGTATATAGTGTTATACATCTGTTGCATTTCTGCAACATCATGTGGATATAGCACAGTCTATTATGATGCTGATCTGCAACATTATGAATTTAATTCATCTATATGGTTAGATCGTGTATTACGAATTTTTCAGAATGGCAAAAAAGACCCACTTTCACATGAAGAACTCCAATATTTTGCGGATCATATGAGCGAAATCAGCAGTGACGAGGAGCCCTTCTCAGACACCGATTCATTAGCAGATCCGGACTACGCACCCGATGATCATGACGATAATGTAGACACCGTTTATGATGTTGTCGATAAAAATGAGGCTAGAAGTTCAAATAAAGAGAATTGTCCTCTCAAGAATTCAGCAAAAGAATCAGACTCTATCATAAAATGGAAAAAGAAAAATTTGATCCTCACCGAAGATCAGTTACAGTTCCTTGGATCAACCAACATTCCCGATGAACTTTTGAAGCTAGAAACACCCTACCAATGTTTTTAATTATTTTTTACAAAGAAATTTCTCGAAAACGTTGTCTCAGAATCAAACTTATATGCTGTTCAAAAAAATATAAATAGGCTACTAAATTTGAGTGTTCAAGAACTAAATGTGTATATTGGAATTGTGATTTGTACATCCATATCACGTCTACCTAATGTACGGCTTTATTTGTCTCCTGATATTGGTGTTGACAGAATCAGAGAAAGAATGACCATCAATAGATTTGAGAAAATTAGAGCTTATATTCATTTCAACGATAACACAACGTTTCTACCAAAAGACTCTCCGAATCACGACAGACTACACAAACTCCGACCAATGATTGATCATTTGAATAGTGAATTCTCTAAAATTCCTTTTCAAGAAAAGATAGCAATTGATAAACAATTATGTTCCACCAAAGTTAGGCACTTTATGAAGCAATATCTACCAATGAAGCCCCAAAAATGGGGATTCAAGTTATTCGTTTTATGTGGCAAGGATGGTTTTGCCTATAATTTTGAGATCTACTCAGGGCAAGAAAATTGTGCTTCAAAGAGAATATCGAATGAACCAGATTTAGGAGCTTGTGGCAACGTTGTTATCAGACTTTGTCGCATAATCCCTGGAAATAAAAGATATAGAATATATTTCGACAATTACTATACCACTCTAAAACTACTATCCTATCTGGCCCATGTTGGAATCTTCAGCCTTGGTAGTTTTCGTCGCAACAGAATTATGAACTGTAAGCTACCAACTGAGCAGTATATGTAAAAAGATGTACGTGGTACATCGTATGAGTTCGTTGGTACAGTAGACGATATAGAAATAAGCTCACTAATTTTGAAAAAGATTTATAAAAAGATGACAAATTGGTCACCCTTGTGTCAACATTCTGTGGACAACAGCCAGAATCAACAATCAACCGATATGATAAAAAGCGAAAACCATTGTTGAAATAAGATGTCCATCCATTATAAAGGAATATAACCAACTTATGGGTGCTGTGGACCTTTTAGATGCAAACATAGCAAGAAATAAAATTACCCTCAAAAGCAAGGAATGGTACATGCCAATATTTTATCATTCTATTGACATGGTACTTGCTAACAGTTGGCTGTTATATAAGAGAATAATGAAAGTGAAAAATCCTGATAAGTCCGATATCACATTTTATGACTTCAGAAAAGACGTGTCGCTATGTCTGCTGAATATCGGATATGCTACTCAACAAAAGAGAGGTAGACCGAGTGAACAATCGTTAGAGTTATAGCTACAGGAAAAGAGAAAACGAGACCCAACACAATATGCACCACCACAGGACGTTCGGTTGGATCAGATCGGTCATTGGATTTCCTGGGTTGATCAAAGAAATAGGTGTAATCTACCTAATTGTAAGGGATTTTCTCAAAGGAAATGTGACAAGTGTGGAGTTTACTTGTGCTGTAATAAAAAGAACAATTGTTTTAAAACATATCATACTATTCGCTAATATATGCATACTGTTGCAGTTATGCAACATATATATTTGTTTCTATTTATGTGAAAACACCATTCTAATGTGACATCATTTATTATCAATAAATGTTACAGAATAGTAACAGAATATTTGTTTACTTACTGTTCCTTAAATCATGCATTAAAAGGCTAATTACTTCGGTAGATATTCCGTCTATGCCAGGCGAAATGTTTTTTTTTTCAAAGTACATATATGCTCTATCAATTCATTTTCTGTTATTGGATTAAGAAACATGGAATTTGGATTTATTTCAATATTTTCATTCATTGTTAATGAAGTATCTATATCTTACCATATTTAGGCCGTTGTTACTGAAGTAATCATTTGAATAATTTGGCATTAATTTATTATTACCAAATGTAATACCATTTTTATGAGCAAAATCTGTAAGAAATTTTTATTATTATGTATATATATATATATATATATATATATATATATATATATATATATATATATATATAATGTTCATTGGTAACTTCTGATATCAAGATTTTTTTATATTATTTTTATTGAATAAAAATTAATGGACATATTTTATTCTAAATAAATAATGTTTTATTGATTTTATCAAATCACATTGGTTATATCAGAAAATTCTATGGTTTGTTTGTTTATATAAATCTATGATGAATTAAATCTATAATCTATTATGTTGGAAATAACTGTTTAGCTGGATCATCTTTATTTCAATATGGAATTAAAAACTAAATAATATAATTCTTGTAACTTTGTAATCATAAATTTATTATTTTACTAGAAGAGTTATTTACTTTTAACAAGAATTTAATATTTAAGACTACACGTGACCTTTATTCGTTAAAATTATATTAAAATTAAAATACATTTCAGTAGTTCAAACTCGTTCTATCAATGTTTAATTTAGTCATCTCAAACTTCAATTTTCTAAAATTGTTATTAAGTCGTTCATTTAGGAACGACGAAATGTAACATAAATGTAACGAAATCTAACTAAAATTACGAATTTTAATATTAAGGAGGACAAATTTGAACTTGCTTAGATGTATGGAGAAAATAAATGTTGGGGAAACATGGTGAAACGTAGCTCTTCAACATCAAGCGATAAAAAAATCACACACACACATATGCTCAGTAAGGTTTGTCAAAAATGCTCAGTGAGGTTTGCCATTTCACCATGAATAGACTAACAAACGAACAACGCTTGCAAATCATTGAATTTTATCATCAAAATTAGTGCTGTGGGAGAAATGTGTTTCGTAAATTACGTCCATTTTATGGTCGTCATTATCGACCCACCGAACAGGCCATTCAACCCGTATGCGAAGAGTGCGTACCGACGATATATTACTGCTATATCGGACAATGTCAATGAAGATCGCAATATGTCAATTCGTCACAATTCTCAAGAATTGGGATTGTGTTATTGTGTAACCACCTGGAAGATTTTACGTAAAGACCTCGGTTTGAAACCATATAAAATAATGGTGCTGCCAGAACCGAAGCCAGGTGACATACCAAAGCGTCGTTTGTTTGGTGTATGTGCCTTAGGAAGGTTGGATGAAAATCCATTTTTGTACCGAAAAATTGTCTTCAGCGACGAAGCTCATTTTTGGCTTAATGGGTACCCATTCAACAAACAGAATTTCCGAATTTGGTGTAAAGAGCAGCCATAGGCAGTTCAAGAGCTGCCATTGCACCCTGAATGATGCACTGTTTGGTGCGGTTTGTGGGCCGGCGGCATCATTGGACCGTACTTCTTCAAGAACCATGAAAATCGCAACGTTACAGTCAATGGAGCAAGGTACCGTGCGATTATTACCGACTTTTTTTGCCCAAAATGGAAGAATTGGACTTGATTGACATGTGGTTTCAACAAGACGGTGCCAAATGCCACACGGCACGCGATACATGAACAAAATGAGAGGCGAGTTTGGTGAGCAATTCATTTGAACAATCGTTTTGGAGCAGTCCATTGGCCGCCAAGATCATGCGATTTGACCCCACTAGACTATTTTTTACCGGGACAAGCCAGCCACAATTCCAGCCCTGGAAGACAACATTACAGCTGGCATTGGTGAGATACCGGCCGAAATGCTGGAAAAAGTATGTCAAAATTTGAGCTTACGGATGGACCACCTACGGAGTTGCCTCGAGCAACATTTAAATTAAATAATCTTTATATATATATATATATATATATATATATATATATATAGCACCTGCTCGGAACAGTTTATTTCTAATACATGAGAACAGAAGAGATGTTTTTCACTTCCAAAAGAATTTATAAAATGGCACGTCGTTCACGATTGTAGTAACAAAACCGATTTATAATGAAACGGTATGGCCAATAATCGAAAAGAGGGGAAATCTTTATCTTCCTTTATCCCCTTGATCAGTTAAAAACGTCAGTTAAACTGATCAGTTTAACTGACCGTGAATGCCGGGCTTATAGGTGTTAGATCGCACGATATTGTTGGCCAGTCGACGTCAGCTCTTTTCGAAATAACGTTCCCCGAGAATATCTCTTGCAATATCTCACGCGTATCACCCGCTGTGTAGCATGTGGCACCATCTTGTTGGTGTTCATATCGTCTACTGCGGGCCACAAAAAGTTTCTTATCATGGTTCAATACCGTTCGCCGTTAACAGTCACCGTCTGATCTTTTTAGTTTCGAAAGAAAGTACGGACCAATGATGCCCCCCACTCACAATCCGTACCAAACAGTCAGTTTCAGGGGAGCTTCCAGTATATGCCGTGGATGAGTGTCGCGTCAAATGCGGCAGTTGTGTTTATGTACGTTTCCATTTGGCCAAAAATTCGCTTCGTCGCTGAAGATGATTGTCTCGCAAAACGAGGATCCGTCTCCAGCTGCTCCAACGCCCAGTCAGCAAACGTGTGACGGCAGCCGTGGTCTCGTAGCTTTAATTCTGGTACCTATTTATACGGGTACAGATGCAAGTTATGGTCTCAGAAAAACCAAGTTGTGGTGAACGACGAAAAATGGACAGATTTCGGTCTTCACGTAAACTTTCAGCCTCAGTAGTATTGTTTTAGATGGACGGCCTGGGACGATCACGTATAGGCTTTACTCGATTACAAACCGACCCAGTTTCCCCAAACCAGTTCTTCATCAATCGTCCAATGGTAGTCTTGTTTTTATTTTACAAAGTGCGCTTTTATAGAGTTCTAATTTTTTTTATTTATTTATGGGGGACGTAGCAAGCACATTCAGTTAACTTGACAAGTGGCCTCCCTGAAAACTCACGGGCATCTTGGAACCGCTTTTCGCATATCTTCAAGATGGCGTTGGCTTTGACCTTACGCGATGTCCTTACGTCCCCCATCCCCGGAAGGTGATTAGGGGTTCAGGTTGTATTCAGTTTTCGTTGTCTATGTTGTTTTGTCCGTTCATCCTGTTCTTTCATGCTTAGTATGTCCCTTATTATGATTTCTGTTGCAGAGCAGTTTTCTTCACTCCTAAGCATTGTCTCCGTGAGTGTGCTAGTTTCTAAAATTGTTTTTGTTTTTATAGAGTATATGTCCCTCTCTAAAGACCACCTGGGGCATTCGAAGATTGTGTGATACACACTATCTGTTTTATCACAATAAACGCCCTGGTTGTCCAATTCTGTGCAGGTAGTCTATAAAGCATCCGTGGCCACTCAGTGCCTGTGTCAGGTAGTAGGTAACTTGTCCATGCGTTCTGGTGACCCATGGATCCAATTTGGAATCAGGGTTCTCTTCCATTCGCCCCTCTCTGAGGCTTCCCAGTAATCTTGCCAACTTTCGAGCATTTGGGTCCTTGCCTTTCTTTTCACTTCCTTTTTGTTTGCACTTTTCTTTATAAATAGAGTTCTGACTAATAGAGCACAAATTTGGATAATAAATGTTCACAATTTGTGTGTGTTGTTGAAGCGTGTACTTTTACATGATTAAATTGGGGCTACAGCAAGATACAAACGTATGCGAATAACAACACAGCGTTTGAAAACCGAAACACAATTAAATGTCAAAATTGACTCGTGACCTTTGAAAGACTATATTAACACACATCCGAGCCGTGTCAGTGTGAGTAAAAACCTTTTGACGTTTCAGTGATTCTCGCTCCAACATCCAAAATCATCAAGAAATTTGGAAATAGACAAATTTACAAGCGGTAAAGTAAGAATAACTACTATAATTTTGTATGGAATAAATTATAGAACACCAAAGAATTTGCTTGTCCTTTTTGTACACATATACTATAATAACTTAAAAACACATCCGTTAAATATAAAATATCACGGGACAGTGTCACTGTTGGATAAAAAGCAAAACTGTTCCGGATGAGTATATAGGTAGATAATTCAATTATTTAAATACAGTTCTGTAGCTGGAGTGTTCCTAGCAACCAATGACATCCAAGGTCACACTAATCGTTTTGATCAACCTTTTACAAATGTGTTATTTTGATAACTACTATAATTAGGTAATAATTAGTAGATAAATCTAAAATGCGTAGAACACACGTAACAGTAGGAGAAGGAGACTAGGTTGCCAAAACAAACAAAAGAAAATCAAAAAAAAAAGAAACTAGACAGGTAATAAGAGATATTGAATGTAGACATGCTAAACCATTGTAAACATGCTAACTCATTAAATAGTCAAATGTGTTTAATAAGAAAAATAAGTGGCAGTAGTTAAAATTAACCAAATATTTAATTTAATATCACTTTATTGATATTCAAATAAACCTACTTTACTTTACTATAATTAAAATTATGTATTAAGATTTTAGTTCAAAATTATTAACAAAATATTTTTAGTGAGTAAAGAAATAATAAGCTACAAGCTATTCAGAAAAAAATATCCCTATGGTCCGAGTTTTGGTCAAGGGGACACCACCATGTTTATTTATTTGCATGATTTATTTTTCACAATAATGTAATCTTATTATATTATTATTATATAAAATATGGTTAGGTTAGTTTATTTTCCATAAATATCCAGTATGACTTTCCAAAAAAAACTAAGCTGATATATCTCATTACAAAAATCAAAAAGTGTTTTTTTAAGCAACCTGAATTTTAAAAAATAGCGGGGGGGGGGGGGGGGGGGGTCTGAGATATCGGGCTGAGACAAGCACTAGGCTTGGTAATACATACGACATAAGAAAGAAATTTAATCTGCTTCTATCTAAAAGAACTTATCAAATTTAAAAATTCCTTGACAAATATTACTGCTTTATGAATAAATAAATATATTTCGCTTGTGAAACAAGAATTATTGTTGTCTTATAGTTAAAGATTAAATTTAAGGAATGAACAAAATAATCTAAAATCGTTTGTTTTGTGGGTATTCCGAGGATAAATTTATTGGGTAGGAGTTCTGTAGAAGTTTAGAGATTTACTAAATGGTGACAAATGCGTGTTTTCGTTCGGAACAACTATATGGATTCCACTACATAAGTCGTATTATTATTTATTACACACCAATTTCAAGTTCCAGTTGTTTCTTGAACACCTGAAAAAAGGAAAGGGAGATAAAGATTTCCCCTCTTTTCGATTATTGGCCATACTGTTTCATTACAAAACGGTTTTGTTACTACAATCGTGAATGGCGTGCCATTTTATAAATTCTTTTGGAAGTGAAAAACATCTCTTCTGTTCTCATGTATTTAAAGAAACTGTTCCGAGCAGGTGCTATATATATATATAAACGTTGTATATTTTCACAAGTGAAAATATAGTTTGATGAGAATGCAGTCAAAACTTTTGGTTGGGCAAAAGAAACTCTTTGTTATTTACTCGAGCTTTCGGGAATGTTTATTCCCTTTATCAAGGCAACTACAAAAATCTATTTATTCGTTAACTCACATGGTCTTTAGACAGGTTTTATAAAAATACTTACTAACGTGAGGTTAATACTAAAAAACAGCTTCATGAACAACTGAACTGAACAACTTTTAAAAAATAACTGTTAATCCTTCATATATAAATACTTTAACAGATTGAAAAAAAAAACAAATTGACATTTGAAATATTAATAAATTTAAAACAAATTTCAAAAATTTGAAAACTAAAAATAAAATAAAAACAACAAATTCCATCTTTTCAGAAAGAGAAAGAAGATGATGTTCTAGTTTTAACAAGTAATCATAGATAATACTGAGATTATTCACATCTATTTTCTTGTTCATACTATTTTCCTCGTTTTTTATGTAAAACATTTCTTTAAAAATTCTTTTATGGTAATTGTTTTCGGTGCATAACACTCTTACTTTGTCAAAATCCATGGAATGTTTGTTCATAATGACATGTTCAGAAAGGGCACATGATATTTTCTTTAATTTGCAGTCACTTCTGTGAGACGTGATGCGTCCCGATAGACACCTAGATGTTTGTCCTATATACATTTTATTACAATTTAGACAAGGGATATTATAAACTACGTTCGATTTTTCTAATGTTTCTAATTTTGTTTTTGTAAAAATATTATTATTAGTTAGACAAATGCGCTGAGCAATCCTGATATCCTCACATTTAATCACATATCCTCACATTTTAATGAGCTTAGGAGTTAAAGACTCTATATATGGCAGCGAGCAGAAAAAAGAGGGGTTGTTGTTTTGTGTGTTTTCCAAATTGATTTTTTGATCTCTATTCGTTAATATACATAAAGATTTGTATGTATATATATATATATATACATAAAGATTTGTATGTATATGTATATATATATATATATATATATATATATATATATATATATATATATATATATATGTATATATATATACATATATATATATTATATATATATATATATATATATATATATATATATATATATATAAATCTTTATCTCCTTTTCCTTTTTTCAGGTGTTCAAGAAACAACTGGAACTTGAAATTGTTGTGTAATAAACACTACCACACGACTTATGTAGTGGAATCCATATAGTTGTTCCGAACGAAAACACGCATTTGTCACCATTTAGTAAATCTCTAAAGTTCTACAGAACTCCTACCCAATAAATTTATCCTCGCAATACCCATAAAACAAACGATTTTAGAATATTTTGTTCATTCCTTAAATTTAATCTTTAACTATAAGACAACAATAATTCTTGTTTCACAAGCGAAATATATTTATTTATTCATAAAGCAGTAATATTTGTCAAGGAATTTTTAAATTTGATATTAGATAGTTCTAAGATAGAAGCAGATTAAATTTGTTTCTTATGTGGTATGTATTACCAAGCCTAGTGCTTATCTCAGCCCGATATCTCTACCACCCCCCCAGCCCCTTTATTTGTTTAAAATGCTTAAAAAAACACTTTTTGATTTTTGTAATGAGATATATCAGCTTAGTTTTTTTTTGGAAAGTCATACTGGATATTTATGGAAAATAAACTAACCTAAACATATTTTATATAATAATAATATAATAAGATTACATTATTGTGAATAGATTAGAAAATATAAACATACGATTAAATTTAATGTGATGGATGTGCCTGAATATTATTGCACCGCAAATGTATATCCTCCTCTCAATGTAATTTCCAAGGAAATAGCACTAAATAAGTTATTATTCACTCGTGACCTTTTTTTAAATCGGGAAATACTTTTCAAGACGCTATCAGATAATTGACAATAATAAGTTTCGTTGATAACGACATGTTATTTTCACCAAATAAATCATGCAAATAAATAAACATGGTGGTGTCCCGTCCCTTTGACCAAAACATGGACCATAGGGATATTTTTTTCTGAATAGCTTGTAGTTTATTATTTCTTTACTCACTAAAAATATTTTGTTAATAATTTTGAACTAAAATCTTAATACAGAATTTTAATTATAGTTAAGTAAAGTAGGTTTATTTGAACATCAATAAAGTGACATCAAATTAAATATTTGGTTAATTTTAACTACTGCCACTTATTTTTCTTATTAAACACATTTGACGATTTAATGAGTTAGCATGTTTATAATGGTTTAGCATGTCTCCATTAAATATCTCTTATTACCTGTCTAGTTTCTTTTTTGTTTTGATTTTATTCTGTTTGTTTTGGCAACCTAGTCTCCTTTTCCTACTGTTAGGTGTGTTCTACGCATTTTAGATTTATCTACTAATTATTACCTAATTATAGTAGTTATTAAAATAACACATTTGTAATAGGTTGATCAAAACGATTAGTGTGATCTTGGATGTCATTGGTTGCTAGGAACACTCCAGCTACAGAACCGTATTTGAATAATTGAATTATCTACCTATACACTCATCCGGCACAGTTTTGTTTTTTATACAACAGTGAGACTGTTCCGTGATATTTCATATTTAACGGATGTGTTTTTAAGTTATTATAGTATATGTGTACAAAAATGACAAGAAATTTCTTTGGTCTTCTATAATTTATTCCATACAAAATTATAGTAGTTATTCTTACTTTACTGCTTGTAAATTTGTCTAGTTCCAAATTTCTTGATGATTTTGGATGTTGGACTCACTGAAACCTCAAAAGGTTTTTACTCACACTGACACGGCCTCGGATGTGTGTTAATATAGAGTCTTTCAACTGTCACGCGTCAATTTTGACATTTAATTGTGTTTCGGTTTTGAAACGCTGTGTTGTTATTCGCATACGTTTGTATCTTGCTGTAGCCCCAATTTAATCATGTAAAAGTACACGCTTCAATAACGCACACAAATTTTGAACATTTACTATCAAAATGTGTGCTCTATTAGTCAGAACTCTATAAAGAAAGGAGCAGTGCAAACACAAAGGAACTGAGAAAAAAGGCAAGGACCCAAATGCTCGAGAGTTGGCAAGATTACTGGGAAGCCTCAGAGAGGGGCGAATGGACGAGACTGCTGATTCCAAAATTGGATCCATGGGCCACAAGAAGGCATGGACAAGTTACCTACTACCTGACGCAGGCACTGAGTGACCACGGATGCTTTAAAGACTGCCTGCATAGAATTGGACAACCAGTGCGTTTATTGTGATAAGACAGATCTCTTCGAGTGTGTATTACACTTATCTTCGAATGCCCCAGGTGGTCTTTAGAGAGGGACATATATTCTTCAATATCAAAAACAATTTTAGAAACTAGCACACTCACGGAGACAATGCTTAGGAGTGAGGAAGACTGGTCTGCAACAGAAATTATGATAAGGTACATACTAAGCATGAAAGAACAGGATGAACGGATAAAACAACATAGACAACGAGAACTGAAAACAACCTGAACCCCTAATCACCTTCCGTGGATGGGGGACGTAAGGACATCAAGTAAGGTCAAAGCCAACGCCATCTTCAAGATATGCGAAAAGCGGTTCCAAGATGCCCGTGAGTGTCCAGGGGGGGCACTTGTCAAGTTAACTGAATGTGTTTGCTAAGTCCCCCATAAATAAATTAAAAAAAATTAGAACTCTATAAAAGCGCACTTCGTTAAATAAAAACAAGACCATCATTGGGCGATTGATGAAGAACTGGTTTGGGGAAACTGGGTCGGTTTGTAATCGAGTAAAGCCTATAGGTGATCGTCCCAGGCGGTCCATCGAAAACATTACTACTGAGGCTGAAAGTTTGCGCGAAGACCGAAATCTGTCCATTTTTCGTCGTTCACCACAACTTTATTTTTCTGAGACCACAACTTGAATCTGTACCCGTATCAATTGGTACCAGAATTGAAGCTACGAGACAACGGCTGCCGTCACACGTTTGCTGACTGGGCTTTGGAGCAGCTGTGGACGGATCCTCGTTTTGGCGAGACAATCATCTTCAGCGATAAAGCGAATTTTTGGCTAAATGGATACGTAAATAAACACAACTGCCGCATTTGACGCGACACCCAACCACGGCATATACTTGAGGCTCCCCTGAAACTGACTGTTTGGTATGGATTGTGAGTGGGGGACATCATTGGTCCGTACTTTATTTCGAAACGAAAAAGATCAGACGGTGACGGTGTTAACGGCGAACGGTATTGAACCATGATAAGAGACTTTGTGTTTCCCGCAGTAGACGATATGAACATTTTCCAACAAGATGGTGCCACATGCTACACAGCGGGTGATACGCGTGAGATATTGCAAGAGATATTCTCGGGGAACGTTATTTCGAAAATAGCTGACGTCGAGTGGCCAACAAGATCGTGCGATCTAACACCCTTAAGCCCGCCATTCACGGTCAGTTAAACTGATCAGTTGAACTGACGTTTTTAACTGATCAGTTACAAATGATTTCTCCACTTACTGGCTTTAAATCGGTCTTCCTTTCTCGATTTTTGCGTGCTGTATCTGGCTAGCAAATTTCTCACGGCGTAACTTAAAACAATGGATTCGGATTCTGAAGAGGATATTCTACTCATCACGGCTGCTGCTTGTAGCCATTTAATGAAGAAAAAAATAATTGGTAAAAAAGAAATATCATTAAGTTATCTCATATTAATTTGTTAAATGAGTTGTTACTGACAATGAAACCGAATGACTGGCGTAACTATTTGAGAATGAACGAATCTACATATTTCAAGCTATTTTTCTATAAATTATTCAGTTATTGCACGTCCTGACGCCATGGCGGTTAAACTACGAAAAAATTGCCAAGTCATTATAATTATTATAGAAATAAAATTGTTTAATGTTGATACGGTCACTGTAAATGTTGATAGATAATTGATTAGATAACAATTTATAACAAAGTTGTTGAATAGGTGCTTCCATAGACACTAACTAAAATAACTTCTCTCACATGAGATCTCACTTTTAATAGTTTGAGAACTTTTTTTAGCGAAAGAACTGCATTACGAAACTTTTTTCAAACATTTTTTACATTTTATGGATTTGATGGGATCTCATTTCTTTTTGTAGGTCTTTCTTTTCTCGGGTAATAATCTTGTCTGCGCTTCCCCTTTCCAGTAGCAACTATACGTACATACGTACAAGCGCGATGCGTTAGATCAGGGGTCTCCAAACTACGGCCCGAGGGCCACATCCGGCCCGCGGATAGATTTTGTCCGGCCCGCGGAGAGCTAGCATACTTGAAAACTCCTTTTAGAGAACATATATAGCAAATTAAATTTAGTTTACTGAAGTATTCTAATTTTATGTTGAATAATTATTAATCTACATTGATATGGTCATGGGCTAACTACTCATAACATTGTTGTAGGCTTATTGTTATTGTTTTTGTGATAAGTTGGATAAAGAAACACAGAATTGTAATGAGTAAAGACATGTATAATATGCAGAAAATTTAACTTCAGTATATAATAACTAACAAATTATTGAAATTAATCCAACTAACATTTTATACATTTTAAATAAAAACATAACTTATAACAAGCATAATGACATATGAAATACTAACGAGATTTATGTAATTGGGATTTTCCACTGACAATAGTTTGTAGTTGTGGACTAATTTTACTTGTACCAATTATTAAAAGAGATTTAAGATGCTCAGTTAATTTAGACCTGTAAACATTTTTTGTGTACTTCATTTTGGAGAAGGTCTTCTCACACAAATAAGTAGTACCAAAAACAGAAAACAGCCCACGAGCAAATTTATGCAAATTATCAAATTGTGTCAGTGGAAGACTCTTATAAAATTCCAACAAGGATGAGTTTTGATATTTGTTCTTAATTATATCACTGCACTGTAGATCAATCATTTCCATTTGAAGTTCCGGGGCTAGGGTTTCAATGTCAGTATCAAAAGGATTCTGAAAAATCTTAATTTGATTCGCAATGGCATCAAAGTCCGAGAAACGACTATCAAAATTTATTTTCAAAGCACTCAAAGTTTCGATTGCAAAATCGATAGGAAACTCAGTCTCAGTGGTGCGGCTGAATATTTCACATGTTTTAAAATGTGAAAAACATTTACTTCGTAGTTGTGATTGAAACAGTATCAATTTCTTCCGGAATGATTTGATATTAGTGTATAAATCAGGAAGATGCTGGTTTTCTCCTTGCAATCTCAAATTCAGTTCGTTCACATGTTTTGTCAAATCAACATAGAATGCTAACTTCCACAGCCATGCGTTGTTTTGTAATTCAGTAAGAGGGCGATGCTTTTCATTCAAAAAAATTTCGATCACTGCTCGAAGTTCAAAAAAGCGCTGAAGGACTTTCCCACAACTAAGCCAACGTACGGCAGTATGATAAGGTAAGTCATTTTCTCCAATCTCTTCAATAAATTGTCGGAATTGTCGGTGATTCAGCCCAAATAATCTAATAAAATTAACAGTTGATATGACTGGTTTCAGAACTTCAGACATATCCAAATATTTTCCGCACAAAGACTGTTGATGAATGATACAATGTAAGACTAATGGTTTTGAACCACCGTCATTTTCTACAGCCTTTGACACAAGAGCGACCACTCCTTTATCTTTCCCACTCATGTTTTTGCCTACATCAGTTGTAATACATTTCAAGTTTTTCCATCGAAGGTTCTTTTGATTAATGGCCATTTCAACTCCTTTAAAAATATCTGTACCAGTAGTTGTGCCATGAATACTATACATATCAAGAAGGTCTTCATGCACTTCATAGCTTTTATCTACTCCTCGAATATAAATCTACACCTGAGCAGTATCTGACACATCCGTTGACTCAAAAGAAAACCACTAAACATGTCCATTTTTGTCGAACAGTTGAGAGGATATATTTTCAGCGATGTTTTCTACCCTTCGAGCCACAGTGTTTGCTGACATACTGACAGTTTTTAATAAATTTACCTTTTCAGGGCACATTTCTTCGGCTACTGCAATTATGCATCCTTTGATCATTTCTCCATCGGTGAATGGTTTTCCACGTTTTGCAATTTCAAGAGCCACACGAAAGCTGGCACGAGTTGCAGCCTCTTGTTTTGTTTTGAGTTTTGAGTTTTGTAAATAAAGATTGCTGCGATTTTAATCCGCGCTTCATAGCTTCGAATTTTTCTGTCCGCAAACTTCCTGTATATTTTGAGTAATTTTGAAAATGTTTTGTTTCATAATGACGTTTAATGTTATATTCCTTGAGAACGGCTATGCTTTCATTGCAAATCAAACATAGCGCCTTGTTACTGGACTCAATTACGAAATACTGAATGTTCCACTGATCTTTGAATTTTCTGCATTCACTATCAATTTTTCGCTTCTTTTCCATACTACTAAATCACACACAAAAGCAACAATTCAAATCAAAATACTGTTACAAAGATGTCTTAAACTTAAACACGCACAAACACGTTTTAAGGAGGTACGCACTATTTTATTTCACAACAGTGTCATAGGAACTGACTTGTGGTTGCGCCACTAGCCTTCTTATATATTCCAATTAGATTATTATTCTACGAGATTATTCTGTACGTGCTATTAGCGCCATCTGTTAGCGATAGAAGGTACTACCTAGTTCCGCTTGTGTCCACCAGATGTCGTGTCACGTTACTCCTCATGGCTCGTACTCTACGACTAATCTAGCAATTACAGATAATGACAGGAAAATTAATAATATGCCGTCTTGCGGACTTTAGTCCGATTTGCAGCCTTTTTTAAACGTTGCGTACTTTTTCGGACTTTTTTTTTCATCACTGGACTATTTCACTTTTTACCACCGGCAACAATGATAATATGGTTTTGGCCCTCGGAACTTACTGGAGTAATCAGTATGGCCCTAAGGCTGGAATGTTTGGAGACCCCTGCGTTAGATGAATGCAATTTTTTATAATCATTTTTTTTTTATTTAATGGATAATTAGATTTCGGGATTTTTCATTTTTTCCTACCTTTATAGGCTAAACTCTAAGTAAAATTCAAAATTTGAATTTTGTAAGAATTGCTTGAAGTACCTACCTTAGAATTTTGATGATCGGTGACAAAATTAAGAAATTTTTAAAAATCATTATTTTTCATTTAACTCTTTCGTCCCTGAACGTTAATAATATTTCAGAAATAGAATAAACCTTATGTTTTGTAAATTTGTTGTTAAATAAACACAATATATCGACCATGGATTTAATTGTCCCAAGAGATGAGTGGTACACATAATTTATCTTATCTGCTCTTCTTGTCTAATTTTGTGGAGACTTTTCAAGTCTTATCATCTAGCCATATTCAATCTTGTTCAATCCTGTCCAAAATTTTGTCCAACATTGTGCAGTCTTGTTGAATATAGACGAGACTTAGCCAGACTGGTCCAGACTTTTTGAGTCTATTATTGTCTTGTAAATGGTTGTTCAGTATTGATCAGTGTTCCATATTCTGCTCAGTGATTAAGTAGCGATCATATTATCAATCAAATATGTTCTGTTTCGTCTGGTTTCGCTATGTCTAGGCTTATTTGGTTGTGATCTATTCTGGTCCAGCCTTTTAGTGTCCTGGTCTATCTTGTATTATCTGGTATTGTCTGTTATTATTTACAACAACAATATTTGACTTCTTACATATAACATACACGAAAAAATGCCTGGTAAATTTTAGAAATATTAGTAGGAGATATGTGTACCATTCGGGGCTAAAGGGTTAACGGACAGTGAAATTTCGGGATTTTTCATTTTTTCCTAACTAAAATTCAAAATTTGAAGTAATATTGCTAGAAGTACCTTTGAATTTTGATGATCGGTGACAAAATTAAGAAATTTTTAATAATCATTTTTCATTTAATGGATTATGAAATTTCGGGATTTTTCATTTTTTCGTTCCTTTATGGGCTAAAGGCTAACTAAAATTCAAAATTTGAAGTTTGTAAGATTGTTAGAAGTACCTTAGAATTAACACTTACAAAATTTGACTGGCGATAATTCGTAAACTATAAATAAGGTATAATTATTAGGTATATTGGCAATATAACCAGTTATAGTATGTCTCTTGATATCTAAAAATTCAAACTTCATCGCTTCGAGAAAACTATGAAAACGTAGTACGGCTGTGCTCGACTTGGCGGGGGCACTGCCGTCGCCCAGGATTTTGCTGGTTCCTCGCCCCATACAATTAAAAATGTACTTCCTTATTCATAATTATTTGTTCACAAAATTATCCCCACTGACGTGAGTTTCGGTCTTGGAATTTGAAGCTTTTGGGCATTTGTAAGGCTGAAAGACTATTTTTTTCTATTTTGTATTGTTTTCTATTGTTCTTACAGACTCACTTGAAATTCTCTTTTCATGCTGTTCCTAAATTGCAAAGTATTCACTTCTGTTGTAACAGTTTTTGCCTCTGCAAGTTTAGTATCCTTAAGAGAACCTGTTCGAAGATATTTTTCGACCCATCTTGCAATTGTCCTGTAATTTGGCTGCACTGGAAAATTAAACTGTTGTCGAAACCACCTCTGAGTTTGAATAATGAAGTTCGTTTTATTAAAATGCTCTACAAAAGCAATCCTTTGTTCAATCGACCACCGCTCCAATAAAAAAAAACTTCAATTACTACATTACTTCTTTTTGTTTTATGAAGTTAAATTTGTTACCCTTTATATAAAAAACTAATCCCATTACATATAATTAACAATAGTTTTATTGTTCTTTGTAAGCCATACAATATTTATTTATTACAATGTTTGAAACTATCCAATGTCGATGTATATCATTGCGATATTTACTTAACATTCATATCAGTTAATCAATAAACACAATAAAAAACAATATAAAACCGAGTTGATAAATAAAATACTACGCCGTTAAGTCTACTTTATTTATTCTGTAAGCATTGCACAATAGAAATGAATATACAATTTTATAGTATTGTTTTTTTCTCCGTATTTAATAGGCAGTTAAGATATTTATTTTCTTATTGAATCGGGAATGAATTCCTCGTAAAATGGTTTTAAAAATGTAGATTTAGAGCAGATATAAGGTCAATATACCAACTATATTTAATCGTATTATTTTAAGAGACACACCGAAGCACTTAAAAATAATTAGCCTCTTTTTTATTTCTATTTTCCATATCATAACATACTAAATTTGTAAAATGATTCATTTAGGTTGACATATTTTCAATGAAATATTGAAGCTATAAAAGGAAATTATTCTAACGTTAATATATCTTGAAAGGCAACTACGTTTCATATAATATAAGGAGAGAAACTTTGACATTGATCAACATACTACACGACGAGTTACCAAAAAGATCCAGACAAAAGTAAATTTATAAACATAGTCGTATAATATTAGATAAGCAAAATCAGACAGACGATTGTATATTGTAGATTTCGGTGGTGACTTATACTGCCCTTCATACATTTATTGTACCCCTCCTTCTTCCTCTAATCGTTGGTATACTTACCCATATAAAACGCGTCCTCTAGTTCTGATTCCTTTAGGAATTCTAGGATCTGGGTGGGATTGAAGATCTGCAACTCCTATGCGTTCAAGCAGTAGGCTCCTAGGTACATTTGTCTCTTGCGGAGCAGTGCTCCGCAGTCTTTGAGCAGATGTATGGGAGTTTACTCTGCTTAACCGCATAATCTGCATCTGTCATCTTCATCTAAGCCTAGGGCATTGAGGTGTCTGAGTGTCTGAGGAAGTCTGCACTGTCCCGTCGGGAGTCCTGTCAGAATTCTAAGCTTGTTCCTGTTTAGTTTTAGGCAAGCTTTTGTTCTTTTGTGGTTAAAAGATCCCATCATTAATTTCGATTAGCTTAGCCCTGGAAGTTCATTGCATGTTTTCATTCATTGTTCTCTTATTTCTTCATTTAAACTTTTGTGGATGGTTCCGGACATATAAAGGGATTAGCGGATCCCTCGTTTCCATCTATACCAGTGTGTCCTGGTACCCACTATAGCGTTACTTTATTTTCTCTGTTGAACTTGTTTAGCTTTCCCACACAGTCCTATACCAGTTTGGATCTGATGGTGGATGAGGTGTATGATCTGATGGTGTATGGCCTTGATGGCCGCTTGGCTATCTGAGAGGATCTGAGAGAACTCGGTTATAGGTATATTGTTTAAGTGCTCGCAGGTCTCATTATCATGGTGTACATGCATCGCAGGATTGTGGGATTACAACCCCACGTTTTCCCTGCCAGATTTCTGCACACAATTAGAGCGTTTGGCTTTTCCTTCCTTTTCTTCAGCGTGGCTGTTCCATAGGGGTTTGCTATCTTGTGTTATACGCAGATACTTTATATCCCCTGTTTGAATTCTACTACCCTCCCATCTAACAGTATGAGCTATAGGCAGTTTAACCTTATCTTCCTAGAATATATAAAATGTCTAGAAAATATATATAATATATAAAATGGTATCATCGTGGTTCTCGGGTTGAGTTTGACACCCACTGTTTGACACCATCTATTAGTAACTTTAAGGCCTATCTGTACGATTTCACTATTACCATGATCCATATCAGTGGTGATAACACACCTTCCAAAAAACCTAACCCAAGTTGTGGATATCTTTATTGTGTCTTTTCTCACTTGTGCCTCCTCCGTTCTAGTTCTCAGCATTTCCCCCGTCCACTTTGAGGCAATGCTATCGATATTCTTTCTTTCAAGAGCCGATTTGACAACTTCGTGCGAGGTGTTGTCAAAGGCTCATTCAATATCTAAGAAGGCACGTATCGATACTTCCTTTGTGTCTAGTGGTGCTTCCATTTGTCTCTATATGCATGCTGATGTAGTGCACCTACCAGCACTGTTGTCCTAAGGTAATTGTCAATTCCCTTCTTCATTGTCTTTAACATGAAAGATGTTAGACTAAAGGGTCTAATTGATTTCTTTTGAGTGGTGTCTTTCTTTCCCACCTTTGGTATGAATACTACCTTAGCCCTTAACTACGTTAAACTACTTCTAAAGATTTTTAGTAAATACGGCATTAATTCTCTCCGTCCCTTTTGAAGGATAGCGGGAACTAATCCGTCCACACGTTGGGCCTTGAATGGCTGGAAACTGCCGCTAGCCCTGATTCGGTTTTCCGTACAGATGGACACGGCCCTCCTCCAGTCAACCCGACTTGGTCTCCTTGGTTGCATAAAGCCCTCGGTCTCTTCCCCACCTTTGGAACTATAAAAGACTATTCAAAAACTGTTATACAAACAAATATAGGCAAGAGTAGAAAGGCTAGACTAGACTATGTGCACCCTGTTTTTTGGGCTTTACGGTCTATAATGTGTATACTGAATATACAAATCTAGAGAGACAACTTTTTGGTTGAAATAAGAAAATATAATATAAAAATAGTCTAATCTAGAAGGATCAAATAGACGAGACACAACCAATATTAGAGGGACAAGACAGCTAGGTCTAGACAAGATAGATAGATAGGACTAGACAGACGAGACTACACTAGACATGCAATGACAAATTCCTAAAAGAGGCTAATTAAAAACTAATTGTTGAAATACATTTTTGAAAATATCAGAAAAGATAATTGTTTTTTTGGTTTTTATCTTTATGTGTTTACTGTAGTAATCAAACTTCAATAGTATCAAAATAAATATATTTATGAAAAGAATAAAAAGTAGTAGTACATATTATTACAACAAACAATTATTGCATTTAAACACATTTTTTTCTGTTAATATCTGCAATTTATATCCTAAAGTATGTCGTTTCACAGCACATTGCATGTTTGCGAATTTAATTATGTTAATTTGAAACGACAATACGAGATGCAAACGATTGATATTAACAAATTTATATTTTCCATATAAAAATATGCGATGGAAAAATAATATTTTCAACAACAAAAAACAAAAAAACAGATCTTTAATTTTGCATATTGACATGCTCTGGTGATGCAGAAGATTGATATTAATAAATTTATATATTTACATATAAAATACGCGATGAAAAAATAATATATTCAACAACAAACAAGATAAAATAGATCTTTGATACTGCTTATTGAAACACTCTGATGATGCCAAAGAGGGATATCAACGAATCGAATTTTAAGTTACCAACTATTATATTTCTTTGTATATAGAATTTCAGATACTACTGAAATGTGATGCGTTGTGCACTCTAAAATCTATTTCAGCAAATATTTCTGTAAATATTTCCCCTATAGATTTGGATACAGTTTAAATAGTTCTTTTTTCTGCTATAATTACAAGCTACACTGATGCTTAGAAAGAAATGTAATTATCATAATAGTCACAGTAAAAATTGGGCATGATTAGTAATAATATAAATATAGATAAATAATTGCATAATTTCTTTAAATAAATGAGGCCTAGTCATGAATACAGCGTTCGATATTTAATTTTAAATAATTAGTTGTTTGTGCTTTTGTGTACAGACCATTGATTTCAAATAACACCACAAAAAGTAATCGAAAATTGTTCAATCACAACTTCTTGTAGACCAATTTATAGTTCTTGAAATTATCAATTCATCAAATTTTTCGTGCAATAAGTTTCTTTAATACGTCTCTCATAAGTAATTAATAGTATTATGACCATGTGAACACATGGTATTGATATAGTCTTCTTAGAAATATGTCATCCATACATTTATCTGTCAAATTGGTAGATGTATTCAATATACATTTCCCGATTTTGTACTTATACCGTACCGATATATTAACGTAGGGCTACATAGACCTCACACCCTGCTTAGCGTTGGGCTACATAGACCGCACACTCTTTTATTGTATTAAAGCTGATTACAGCTGAGTAAAAGCTGATTTAAGCTGATTCAAAGCTGATTAATATCGAAGACTTGTGCTCAGGCTAGCCCTCACCTTAATGAGTTAATTTCCTCCTTAAACGTTTCCTCCAAAACGTTAGTTTCCTTCTCATAACCCACCCCATCAATTGGGGTGAGCTATGAAGAGATCATAAGATTCCATGTGAGTTGCTGTAGAGTGGATACAAACTTCATAGTAGTGTCGTGTGAATTTATGGGGTTGTCCATCGATCATCGCGAATTATAGCTGGAGCCATTTGATGGGCATTAGGGTGGTCCAATTTTTTTTTTTTTGTATTTCACTTTGGCCACCTCGTAAATTTGTAAGGCGTATCTACAGTAATAACGTTGTAAATTTTGAGGTGACTAGCTTTAGCGAAAGAGGGTGGTCAAGCGAGTGTAATTTTTTTAATATTTTTGAAAAATAGTGCAGTTTGATTTCTTGGTTGCAGGTTAGGTTTTCAGTGTTAAATAAATCATATTAATAATGAAATAGAACATATATAGTGTTTAATAAACGAATGTCGAAAAAACTTATTTTAAATTACTAGACTCCGAGTCAGTGTACCAGTGCATTAAAATGAGTTATTTATCACGTAATAAAGATGACATTTTTCTACTTGGAAGAAAAATAAGTGAAAAATAAAGACGGAGAAGTAAAGCTCAGGTGAAGACCTACATA
The DNA here is from genome assembly GCA_944588485.1 of Phosphuga atrata. Classification (NCBI taxonomy): domain Eukaryota; kingdom Metazoa; phylum Arthropoda; class Insecta; order Coleoptera; family Silphidae; genus Phosphuga; species Phosphuga atrata. The sequence goes on from OX155894.1 coordinate 32,483,417, forward strand.
AATAAGTCAAAAAAGTAAATAAATGACAATAAATAAAATGGATGCGAGTGGATTACACGCACTAAAGCTAACCGGAAACATGGACGAGAACTGGAAATCATGGAAACAGAAGTTCGAAATTTACTCAACAGCGATGGAATTGGACAAGAAGGATGAAAAAATATAATGTGCCCAATTATTACATCTCTTACAACACATTTCAATTCACGTACACGGAAGCGGACAAAATAGCAGCAGTTAAGAAAAAATTTGATGATTACTTCATACGTAAAAAAAATTGGTATATGAGAGATACAAATTCTTCACCGCAAGACAAAATAATACAACAATAGAAGAATGCATACGGGACGTAAAAAACCAGGCACAACAATGTGAATTATATAGAGCTCACGACGACAATGGTGATTATCAGAATTGGAGACGCGGTCATAAGGGAGAAGCTACTAACGTGAGTCCCAAAAGTCTTGGAATCCACTCTTGCCATGAATTTGAAGACGTAGGTCATTTCTTAATTCCAGACATAAAATGAAACAAATTATCAAATGTAATTTTTAAGTATGTGGCATTCTTTTTTGTGTTAAGTTCCACAATTTCATTAGCTATATATATATATATATATATATATATATATATATATATATATATATATATATATATATATATATTTATATATACATTATAGTATTGTGAATTATAAAATTAACAAAGAAGTACAAGCATTACAACATATTTGAATGTGTTAGGTTAGGTTCATTTTCACGAATACACAAATTAATTCGACGTTTTATGTTATCGAACACATTTTGTAATACTGTGTTGTCTATCTCTTCACATTTTCTTATTACATTGTTTCGCAGATCTTCTACTGTTTGCACTAGACTGCTGAATACTGAATTAGATATATTGAATTACATAGAAAAAATATTGGACCGATAATTCTGCATGTTGACATTGCTAACCACACACCAACTTTGATTGGATGCAGTGGGGTCTCTCTAAAAAAATGTGGGTTGCCAACACTCCACATGCGCATGTTTTGGGAAGCAATGTATCCGTTTAGATGAAACCAGGCTTGATCAGTGAAAAATGTTAAATTTAACACTTCGTCGTTCATATTTTTATTGAACCACCAACAGTAGGCCAGTCTTTTATTATAATCGAGTGGTAAAAGTTCTTGGTACATTTGCAACTTATATGGTTTCATGTGAAGATCTTGACGAATAATCCTGTGAGTGGTAGTACGACTTAAATTCAACTGTAGTACTAGTCTCCTAATTGAAGTGGTAGGTTCGTCTTGGACTGTATTTCTGATGTTGTTTATAATATTCTCATTATTAATAGGAGGCCTTCCACTTCTTTGTTTCTTGTTAATGTTACCAGTACTTCGAAAGCAAACAACTGATCGTAATACCTGCCTTCTAAACTGATTCCTATTAAATACAGCCATAGGAAAACGTTGCCTAAATTCTTCAATGCACGGGTCGATACTGTATTCGCATTCACCATTTTCCAGGCGTCTACCATTACGAAAATAACTTTTGACAATAAAGGTTTTCTGCTCTTTTGTAAACATTTTTAAATCAAATAAATTAAGTAAGACCGGTAGAAATAACATAAAACGGCGAATTAATTTGTGTATTCGTGAAAATGGACAATACATTCAACATCTGTTGTAATGTTTGTTCTTCTTTGTTATATTTTATAATTCACAACACTATAAAATAAATCACTGATAAATTTATGAGAAGGCGTTTTATTTATAACTAATGAAATTGTTGAACTTGACACTAAAAACAATGCGAAACAACCTCAAGACCACTGACAGCTACTTAAAAATGACATTTGATAATTTGTTTATTTTTATGTCTGGAATTAAGAAATGACCTATGTCTTCAAATTCATGGCAAGAGTGGATTCCAAGACTTTTGGGACTCACGTTACTTTGTAGTGAGTTTCAATATGGAGGTTTAGATTGTTTATTCATATTTTTCAGAACATACAATCAAAATATTTGCGTGCACATTCATTACTTTAATAATGATTCAAAAAGAGAAGTTGTTCGATTCTGTTAAATGCGCGAGGAACTTCGTCCCCGACGTGAAGTTTTTTTTAATAATTCTTTGCTGTCTCCTTTGACTGTTTTTTTTTAAATGTTAAAACACACATGTCTTGATTTTTAAAGAAGAACATTTACATACTCTTTATACCTCAATACTACTTTATACCAATACATCTTTAAGATGAGCCCTCTTATCTAGATTTTTGGAAGATTTCTCATGAAAACCCTAGAGAGAATAAATTTGACACGTTGGTCAGCTAGAGAGGATGCATCTAGAAGTTTGAGTGTTTGTTCGCACGAAGTTCTTAAAACATTGGAATCAATCAAGGATGATTATACCGAGAAACCTGTAATGCGAAACGAAGCGACGGGAATACTTTTAAATTCAGAAAAAGTGGAAATGGCGGTAATGGTTGTTGTGCGGTGTGTTTTTTTTTTTGGAAAGAATAAACAAAGTGAATACAGGTCCCCTGACCGCATAAGTTTTTTTTAATAATTCTTTGCCGTCTCCGTTGACTGATTTTTTTTAAATGTTAAAACACACATCTCTTCATACCTCAATACTACTTTATACCAATACCTCTTTAAGTTGAGCCCTCTTATCTAGATTTTTGGAAGATTTCTCATGAAAGAGTTGTTTTGTTTTGAAACTTATATATGAGCTTTCGACTTATGACACATAAACAAATTATTGAAATACCCAATTATATATCTGTAAACTGAGTTGGATCATATAATAACAGGATTACGCGTAGAAAATTTTATTATTAAAATCTTTGGATTAGCAATTTTCCGCTGGCTAGTATCCCTTTATTCGCTCCGAACGCAATAGCACTAGCGCCAAAGGTGACACTTTTAAGAACTTCATGACCAGTTACATCATTATTTAACATTTATTTGTATATATTGACATATATTTTGCTAAATAAAAAAGTGTTTTATAATTTTACATACACTAATAAAGTGCATAAATTGAGAATTGATTCAAGGTCAAACCTATATTTTGTATATCTTGCTTATGTGTAACTTTAGAGCGAAGTAAACTCGAAAATCGTTTTCCGCACTTCGATTTCCCTCGGATAAAAAAAAATCACGAGAAGAGATCTATCTCTATCTCTTCTCGTGATTTTTTTTTAAATCTTTTTTTTATATCTCAGAAACGGTTGCAGATAATCAAAAACAGATTGCGGCATCGTGTTCAGAAGGTTTCTGTATTCTCCTATTAACACACTCAGATTATCCGCGGGAAATTCATTATTTTCCAAGATCTCTACGGAAAAGAACGAAAAGAGCTAGTGAAATATAATTTGCATATTTGCAATCAGCAGCAAAAATGCTTTCAGAAACGTTTTTAAATTTTGCTGTAACTAAAAAAATAACGATTTTAGCAAAATCGATTTTCTCGCATTTCGTCGTTTCTTCGATATTGACTATTTTATTTATTAAACATTAAAAAATAAAAAAAAATATTAATCGAAAGCTTCCTAAGGCATATTATATACGTTTGCCGAATAATTTTGGGGCGCTGATTGATGAGGAGTAGGAGTCTCTGTGCTGAGTCGTTAAAAAGTCATGACGGCGTGAAATCTGCGGGAAATGCGAGATAGTGTATTTTAGTGTATTTATTGTATATTTTTTTTAATTATTTTTGTTTTTGCCTGTTGTTTTTATACACTATTATTGGACACGAAGTTGTCTTTTTGGTCACGGGTGGCGCTAAGCGCGTTTATGCACAAAGCCAATAGCAATTCAATATCTAACAACGTCTTCTAAAATGGTGAAAAAACAACTTTTAGATTCTTTGAGAAAGCGTTCTTAGGTCAGTCTTCCATTTTATTGAGACCATTACATTTATCAATTCCCAAGAGTTCGTTCCTCATGATTTGTTAAAAAGACTAACAGTAAATCAAACATTTTTTTCTTGAGGTTACGTAAATCAATAAAGAAAAAGTGGTCTTCAATTTATAAAAATGGATTATGGACATTGAATCATAGATAATATATATTGTATATTTTATATACTTATTTTTGTTGTTTATTTTATATTGCATCAGAGATAATTTACTCTCTCATTCTTTCGATACTGCCGTAAGCAGTAAAGGAATTACTCTTATTGTTCACTCTCCATATTCGTCGTAAACGTCAACTTGACCCATTTGCAATGGCCGTCGACTCTCTAGCTTGTGCCGACGCGTCGCTACGTCAAGGTCGTTGAGAGCGACATCAGGAGTCTTTTCGTAAGTTAGAAAGGTGTTTTCTTTTAATTGTCTAAATAAAAACCAAATATTTTTTGAAAAAAATACATGATTGAATAAAATGTATGATAGATTTATTATTGAAATGAATAATTTTGTGGATATTGAGATGGATGGTTTTGCAAAATTTATATTCGATCGATAAATTTAGAACCGTGGATTATGGGGAAGGGAATTATGAACAGTAGTTAGGTGTAAAAGTAAAATCGACCGAAGCGGGAGACCCTAATGTCATGGAATTTGGCACAAGAAATCGCATGCGCTTCGTAGTCAACGATGAGAAAGGAAGGACACTAATTCCATTTTGTACACTCAAATATTTAACTGCTATAATTTTAATGGGCCATACTCAGCGCACGCATTATCATATCAGTTTATCTCATACTATTTTGTTTTTATCCAAATTTGTTTCCAAGCTTAATAGAGAAATAGATTTTTAAACTAATTTGTACCCTTAGTTATTTAGCATTGTTAAGATAATTAGAGATTAGTTAGACTAAACCGACAAGTTTCGAAGATTATATTAGATTACATTAATAAAGCACAAATAATAAGAAATATTGGGTTGGCAACTAAGTCTTATATCTTATAATAAATTTCCCAAGAAAATTAAAATAAGAAGTGAATATTGGTGAAACCATACTAATTATAGATACAATCATATAAACTTATTAATGACGAAATGTAGCCTGAATATATGTATTAATATATTCAACCTGTCTCTATAATATTAAGGCTATGACAAATCTCATGTTGAAACAACAAGTTTCCTGGCTAATACATCGCAGGATATTGAATTATCAACAGACATTTGAGAGATAAATCTCGAAACGCGTCTGCAGATAGATGGCTATTCACCTAATTTAAATAGAAAGATATGATATTAAAAACAATTTGTTTAGTGGTTGTTAATAACATGCACTAGTACTGGTACTAGTAATAATATGCAAATGTTGTAATGAGTATGTTGTATAATTCAATATCCTGCTTGGTATTAGTCAGGGAGTAGTTGTTTCAACATTTAACTACAAGGGAGTAGTTGTTTCAGATTTGTCATAATCTTAATTAGACTTAATATTATAGAGCTATGAACAGTAATATATTACTGAATAATACAGAATATATTTATATATTCAAGCTACATTTTGTCTATATAAATAAGAACTATATAACAACATCTATATAACAACCATAAATATTAATGGTGTAGTATTTTCAGTTTATTCAGAACTTGTAATATATTATAGTATCTATCTTAATCATTTGTAATAAATTTAAAGATATCATAAAATCATTTGTAATAAATTTAGAGACATTTAACGTTCTTGACAACTCTTGTCAAGATTAAACAAAAACTGAACTGTTTTTTCTTTTTTGTTTCAATTAGTTTAGCTTGATAAACTAAACAAAATATTATTTGTTATGTTTTTAAAAACTTTGGATTATTTTGCATGTCCTCAAAAATAGTATGAAACGAAGGTAGATAAGAATTAGGACACAGCTATGATCTAAATAGGAGATTACTTGGTTATTGAAATGTAAGCAAACTAGGTTTGTATTGCATAGAATGGGGTATTTAATCTAACCAGCACTACAATGATATATTTGGAATATAAATAAAACATATAGTATGACTAAATGCTGCAATTTTATCGTTATTATTATTGTATTAATATAATCAATTTATCCGAAGGATAACTATGATTTAATTTCATTTGACTGATCTCTATTCTTTGTGTTTCTTATGTGAACAATTTATCAAGATGCCATTAAATTATAGTCTAATGTGGAATAATGTGGATTCTTGTTATTCGTAGGAACCTTCAGATAGTTTTCATAAAGTTGAATTGATGGGAACTCTTATATATTTATAATCTTCGCCGCTCGTCCTAGATTTTTTTTGCAATTAGTTTTTCTCGAGGGGTGTGAGATCTGATTTCTTAGCATCTGATGGATTTAGATAAAAAAGGAACAGAAAATCTGATATCCTTGTTATTTGAAATACTCGTATAACAGATTCGGGTTATAAAATGAAATATTTACAAATTGTTATGAATTTAAATTCCACCCTAAAATTACAATTAAATATTTGACTACACTGGTTAACACAAAACTTGCCATAGGAGACATTCTTTCTGTTGTTTTCACGATGAATTAAAATCTTCAATCAGAATCACTTGCTAGGCTACTTATATATACTAAGAATTAACTAAGGTTTATAATAATTGTGTGCTTGGTATAGCTTTCTCCTTCAAAAACAAATTAATAGTATGAAGAAACAGTTTTTGAGAAGATGGATGACTATTTCCTTTGCCAAAACGCAGAATCTGTAACCCTTTTCTTCCAGCCGTAGAGTTTGAAATGATTTTAGAATCTGTAATGTCCCGTTAGGATTTCTGTCGGAAGTCTAGGTTTTTTTCTTGTTAAATTTTAGTTAAGCTGTATCAACCGAAAAATGATTAATTCTGGTTGGTACTAGAACTATCGTTTATTTGAATTGCCTTCTAAGTCTTGGAAGCTTCTTCCAAGGTTTGAAAAGTCCATTGATGGCACAGATTTTTTGAAGATGGATGGGTATTTCCTTTCCCAAAACGCAGAATTTGTAACCTTCCAGTCATAGAGTTTGTAATGCATGCTTCTGCTTATACTTATACCGTTTGGGATCGTCCATTAAAGACGTGAGGCTCGAAAGTGGGGGGGGACGTTTGGGAAGAATCACGAAATATCATGTGGGGGGGAGAGATATCACGTGTCTTTATTTTTGCGTTGAACGCGCGATTTTTAAACTGAAAAGCGGTGTGCGACTTGTACCAAAAAAATACAAGTGATTTTGAGTAGGGGAGGGTTTGAGTAGGGGAGGGGGAGAGTTTAACCTAAAGCCTCCCCTAGGGGGGAGGTAGGGCTTAAACAGTTGCTAAAAAACATCACGTGATTAATGGACGACCCCTTAGGAATTATGTCGGAAGTCTAAGTTTGTTCCTGTTCAATTTTAGTTAAGCTGATGGATAACAGACGAAAGATAATGATGAATTGTGGTTATTACTTTAACTATTATTGTTTTGAATAGTCCTGTTAGTCTTGGAGGTTTCTTCCAAGATTTTATACACTCTTTCCATATTTCATTTTATCCTTTAGATATTGTATTGATTCCCCAAAAGCGTTCCGGAGCTATAAGGGTAGATTTCTTATTTAATACTTTGTATGCTTTTTTATTGTGTCAATTGTTGCTTGGTGAGCCTATTTCCTCTATATCTGCTTGGAGAGATTATTACTCAAAAATTCTAACAGAATAGCAATTTGTTTCCTGCGACATTTCCTGTATAAGTTAAACTCTGTATATCTTTTTTCTCTGTGTGATAGGTACTGATTGGATGAGTTTCCAAACATTTCTGCTTTCTGCTCATATATTTCTGCTTCTTTCTTCGTGTTTGATAGCCTCTACTATTTATATACCATATATTTGCTCTATGTTGTATACTGTAGAACTTATTCCCAAATCTGTGAAAATCTTTGATTCAAAATAAATGATATACTTGATAAAATAAATCGTTTTACAGTTATTGGATTTTTGTTTTACATTCCGCTTGCTACATTACTTCTGTTTGAAAAATTTAAGACTTCCGTTTGCTTCAGTTCGCAGGGGGTTTTCAACAACCTTCACTCCTCATTTCAGCTACTTTCACACTATTCCTTATATTCGGTATTACGAACAAAATCAGATTTATTTTTTAAATAAAGTTAAAGTTTATAAGTAAGTTTGTAAGATACTCTACAAACCGGGAAAAACCGAACTAGTTTAGTTTCAGATATGAATATAATGTAAATGATATGCACCTTATGTAAACTTAAATTAAATTAAAATAAATTAAAATGCTTTATAAACCTATTTAAGTTAAAATCTATTTTAATTTAAAAAAAAATGTTGCAATGTTACATATTCATAAACTAATTATAAGGCTTTGATAACTATCAACTGTTTATAATGGTTAAGGCCGGGGCCGCACTACGGGTTTTTCCAGCGACGGTAACCGCTTGTATTCGGCTAGGCCGCACTACGGCTAAACCGCCGCGGTTTTTAATCGCATGATTTTGTGACTCAAGTAAGCTAATACAAGCGGCCTCACTTGCGATTTCTTCCCGCGACTGAATTTTCCCATAGCGTACTGTGTGTTTCTCGAGCGGTTACGCGGTTATTGCGGTTACCGCTCGCGGCAAAAAACCGTAGTGCGGCCTCGGCCTAACTTGAGTCACAAAATTACGCGATTAAAAACCGCGGCGGTTTAGCCGTAGTGCGGCCTAGGCCTAAAGTGTACAAATTGGATGATTTCGCTAATATGCCACAGATGGCAATCAAACAATATTTCAGATTCTCCAATGTCAATTGGGACATTTGCTGGTTATGTTTGTTATTTACAAACAACCCATCGCAAAAGCTTATTACAAAACCCATTAAAAAGTACCATCGCAAATACTTAAGAGCTGCGCGGACGCAGCTCTTACGTTTTCAAAAGGGGTTGGAATTGTCTGAGGGTATATACACGTTCCAAAAGGGGTTGGAATTGTGTAACACCTTTAAGGATGTTGTTTGGGTTGTTGGTATATATACACCTTTAAGATTGTTTATAATATCTTGTTTTGCTTGTAATTCGTTTATGGAACTTTTAATAAAGCATGACAACCAGTAGGAAATGAAGAAAATAAAAAGTTAGGGGAGGCAACTGGACCTCTGACGATAGGTACTTTTCATTTTATGATATAATATAAGACATTTTCATTATTGTCATTATAAATTTCCAGGCTTTGCTCCAGGAATTGATTCCTAAGCAGGTTTCAATATTAGGTTATAAGAGAACTTATATTACTAACACAAATAAGTCTAAGCAAGATGCCTTTACAGACTTACAGCAATGGTACATTCATTTATATTAAGTGATTTTAATGAAATATTTTTCCTTGATTTTGTATTACAATCAATATATTTGTTTTATTAATTCCAATCACACTTGGAAAGTTTCTGCATTTCATGCATTTAAAACGTTGTTTCCTCTTCCAAAGACGACTTTGGTATTTTGATATAGCTGCATGCATGTCTTGCAAGAGCATCTGCGAATTAGACACACTGTAGCCTGGCAAAGTCCATGCATATCACCATCATCATCTTGCACCTTATATGCAAAGGGAATTCAGTATAAAATACTAGTAAAAATAGTACTAACTTCTCTCCGACCCCAACACCACAAAGCTACGGCCACTTGCAACTTTGGTGGAGTTCCAACACCCCTCTTATCTAGCTGTTATTAAATTTGTTATTTTTTCAAGAATTCTTTTTGAAAAGTGGTTCTTCATCTGCAATTCTTGTTCAGACAACAAAAGGGATCAGTTTCTTAAACATTTTACCTTGCTAGGTGTACCATTTAAAACATCTATGCAAAAACTAATTTGCGTGTATTTAGAATGACAAAAATCGAGGCAGAAGACTTGTGCATCCATTTTCCTTTTACAATTAATAAATTTGAAATTTTTCTGTAGGAGATATTTTAGATATTTGAATCTGGCCACTATTTTCTAGTTTACAATAGGTTTATATAAGACAAAACACCTTTATAAAATTTGGCTTTTTATAACTGCTTTACAACTCTGTTTTAACGTTTATAATTCGTTTATGAATCACGTTTAACGTTATAATACAGGCCTGGGTAAATGGCGGCCCGCGTCGATGTTATATGCGGCCCGCGAAACATTTTATAAAATACTTTCATTAAAAAATAATATCTATATTGGTTTTGTTATCGTATCCTACTTCACTGAGAAAGTTTTTAATGCGGCCTGCGGTCTAATATTCATCCATAATATAGCCTCACAGTCAAAAGATTTTTAATTATTTATTTTTACAATTTATTTCTTAATTATCTTAATATTCACAATTTATTTTATTACGATTCTTTAACTAAATATTGCTAAGGGCTAATAATAAAGGTAAAGCTATTGACGGTTAATACTTTCATTGCAATATTTTCTTTATAAAAAAACTATTCCAGTTAACATACCAATGTAATATTGGCAAAGTACACGACGAAGGCGTGTATCTGACGACCGCATTAAATCTTGTTCTGCATATAACTGCTCAAGCAATGACAAATTATTAATAAATTCTAGTATTCAAGAAAATAAGGTCACATCCTAGATTTTCCTCTGAAAATGTATGGTTTTCCCAGTTGTCTGGTCGAGTGACTAAATTTCACAAAATTTTACTCGATATTACCAATTTTATCAAGTCTTATTTTGCGAACGAAATCAGCTAGAAAAATTTCTATTTACATTTTTGTAACCATCAACAAAAACACTTTTCAAAACCCCAATAATCTTTCAAATAACTTTTCCAATAACTGATAAATAGTAAATTTTCTCACATTTTCCACCTATTTCACGATGCCATAACTTTTGGAAGGTTTATCATAGAGACTTCTAGTTTTCACCAATCGATTAAGCATCCCAAAATTAGTCGGCGAACATATAATGGTTAGATAAATAGATTTTAGATTTCGGTGGTAACTTGAACTGCGACCTTTATAGATTCTACCCCAGCCTCTTCCTCTAATCGTAGGTATTTCCTTATCGTTGGTAGTTTCTGCTTTCTTTAGGAATTTCAGGATCTGGGTGGGATCCAAGGATTGTAAATCCTACTCGTTCACGCAGTTCACGCTCCAAGGTATATCTGTCTCTTACGGAGCAGTGCTTGAGCATGTGTATGGGGGTATCTTCTGCTGAGCTGCAGAATCTGCAATTGTCATCAGCCTAGGGCCTTGAGGTGTTTTCTAACAGGAGGTGTCAGACTCTTGTCAATTCCTGTTTAGTTTCAAGCAAGCTTTCCCAGCATTACTTTCGATTGTCAAATCAAATCAAATCATTTTATTTCATTATTAAAGATATATCAATATAACAAAAAATATACTAAATGAAATATGTCAGAAGAAAGAAAGAGGGGAATAAAATATACATACATAATAATAATATACAGAAAAATTACAAACTATTCACTTTATGTATGGCTCTATATTGACTATTAGGTTAAACAGTTCTCTTTTGGCATTTTTTAGATTAGTATTTAGTTTGATCTTCCTGGGTAGTTTATTAAATTTATTTAAGATGCTGTAAGGACGCATTTTTTCAGACATAGATTGTGTCTAGGCAGTTCGTAGAGCTCCTTGTTGTATCTCGTATTTCGTTCGGTTGGAATCTGGAATTTGTCGAATAGATATTTATGTTTAAAGAGAAACATTATACTTTCATATATGGATGTGCCGGTGCAGGTTAATATTTTAGCCCTTTTAAATTACCCTCTACAGTATTCTCTAAACTTTAGATTAAACAGTAAGCGTATCACTAGCTTTTGCACTCTAAATATGCGATTGATATACATGCCATTCCCCCAAAATATGATTGCAAATGTTAAGTGTGAGTTAAAATTTGCATGATATACCATTCTTAAGACTTCTGGATCTACATATCGACTGAGAATTCGTCCAGCGTAGACTGCGTTATTCAATTTCAATATAACTTTGTTAATATGTGACGACCAATCTAAAGTATTGTCTATATGGAGACCCAAAAGCCTCACTGATTTTTGCATGAGAATGGTTTCATTATCAATTGTAATTTCTTCTGGATAGATGGATGTTTATCTTTTTGTTTGAAAGATTATCGACTTTGTTTTTTCTTTGTTTAGAATTAATCCACTTTCGATGAACCAATATAGCATGGAGGACATTGCTATGTTTGCATTATGCTTAATTTGTTCTAGACACTTATTTATTATTAGGATCGTCTTGTCGTCGGTATAGTTTACCATCGTATGTTGGGATGCGATAGGTATTTGTGGTAAATCATTTATATATTGTAAATAATAGCGGGCCGATGGTACTCCCTTGTGGAATGCCCATATTTACAGCTCTTGGCGCGGATTTCACGACCCCATGCGGTGTTTCCAACCTTGTAATATGTAATCTATTTCCTAGATAGGATTTTATCCAAACCATTGCCACTCCTCGAATCCCATAGTTGTACAGTTTATTACATAATATTTAATGGTCGACCAAGTCATAGGCTTTACTAAGATCAACAAGCAAACCGTGAGGTATACTTTTTGCTTCCAGGTTTTCAATTACATCTGCTACAAATTGATAGCAAGCGGTATCAATACTCTTACGCTTTATGAAGCCATGTTGTTGCGGACATGCAATAATTTTTTGTTTGTTTAAAAATGATTCCAATCTTTCACATATCAGGTTTTCAATGATCTTAGAAAATAGAGATAGGATGCAGATAGGTCTGTAATTGCTAATGGAGGTTTTATCACCACTTTTAAAAATCGGCGAAATTAAGGCAACTTTCAGTCTCTGTGGAAAAACACTATATTCGAAAGAATTGTTTATAATGTGTTCTAGTGGACTAAGCAGATTTCGGAGAATATTTTTGATGACAACACTAGGAATGTCATCATTGCCGGCACTTTTTTTATTCTTAAGACTCATAATGGTGTTGTATAATTCTTTTTCAGTTACGGGTTTAAGAAATATTGTATGCTGATTTTCGACTATTCTATTCAAGAACGGTACCCTAGGTTGAGCCTTTGATAAATTAAGCGCTTTATCCACAAAGAAATTATTGATGTTCGTGGCCAAAGCACGTGGTTCTCCAGTAATATCACAAAACGCTAGTTGTTTTCTTTTTAATCCAGTAATTTGTTTTACTATGTTCCAAGTTGTTTTTAACATTTGGTGTGCCTTTTAGTTGTTTGTTAAAATTGTGTTTTTGTTTTCTTGTCTGAACATGTTAATATACCTTCTACGCAGCTTGTTGTAGAGTTGTTTAAAACTACGATTACTGCTGGATATTGTATGAAGTAGTTCCAAGTGTTTTTTCATATCAGTCTGGAATTAGAAATTATCCGTGGTGTCGCTCGTTTGCTATCAATGGTTATTAAGGGAAATGCTTCATTAAATTGTACGAATAATATATCCATGAATACATTCCATTGATTGTTAATTTGTTTATGGTCAATAACATAGAGTTCATTCCATGATACCTTCTCTATTAGCTCACGGTGATGACTTCTATTCTCTTAACGAAAGACACGTATTCTTTTACGAAATCTCGGTTCTTTCTTTCTGGTTTGCAAGTTTAGAACTTGGGCAAAGTGGTCAGAAATTAGGTAATTGAAGGTTTCGATACTGTATTTAAGTTTTGTATTCAGTATAACATTATCGATACACGTTCCAGATTCGGGATAGCTAACTTCTCTTGCTGTTGGTGTCGCATTACATGATTTTAGTAGGGACACAAATTGTTGGCTTGAATTAGAGTGTTTTAAGATATTAATGTTGAAGTCGCCCGCTATAATGAAATCTTATTCTTCATTGGCAAGTATTATCAAGAGCTCGTGGAGTTTCTCTATAAAATAACGAAAGTTAGTCAGAGGGGCTCTGTAAATTCCAACTATTATAATATTAAACCCGTCTAAAACTGATTCTATAGCCGCACATACAAAAACATACTGCTCCGCCATGCCACTGATGTCACTCCTTAGTTTAAAAGAAATGCCTTCTTTGTAATAGATAGCTACACTTCCGTGTGCGCCCTCCTCTACAGAAGTAGGCGGCTAGTGTAATTTTTTTAATTTTTAGTATCTCTAATTGTTCAACACTTAGTTTGTTCAACGTTTGTTCACTTAGTTTGTTCAACGTTTGTTCAAATTGTTCAACGCTCAGTTAGGATTAGATATAAACAATTTTTAATATTTTCTAACATAAATTCAACAGTTCCTACCGAATTTCCTAACGATTGCACATTTTGGTTGACTAGTCGTACAGTTGATGGTGGTGTAATTCTATGGCGTTCTAAACTCTTTGTATTTACTTGACTACCCGCCTTGCCACAAAAAAAACGTTTCAAACAAGTGTGACGTGGCCATGTATCTGGATTATTTAAATTAGGTTAATCATCACTACACAGATATCTTGAAGGACGAGTATTCTGTCGGGTGACTTGATTCTAACTAGTCGGGTGACTTGACTTTATGCAAGTTCCACCTACATCTATTCTTACGCATTATCGCTATACTGTGTACCAGGACATACTGGTACCGAGGAAAATGAAGAAGCCCACTGGTATCGAGGGAACTGAAGAAGATGGTATTTTTAAATTTTTACTAATTAATAGAATAAGAACTGATAAAATTCTGGGAAAACTTAGAAGATATAATCTCTAAACTTCCAGAGAGGCACGCCGTCATACTGCTTGGTGACTTCAAAGCTCAATTGGGAAGAGAGAAAAAATACGGACACATAGTGGGCAATTATCCGGAGCATAAACGAACCAACCGCAACGGAAAACGATTGGTGGATTTGTGTAGGACTTTTGGGTTGCTCATGAAGTCTACAGCCTTCAAGCCAATCTGGACTCAAACCACTAACTCTCAAAGATCCAAATAAGACTCCAGCCTAGAAACACTAGATTGCGCAGAACCTCCAAAATGGTAAGATTTGATGTAGAGCGAGAACAGTCAAGTAGTTTGTCAGAGACTGGACAATACAGATCTATACAGCTGGCACCAACTGAAGGAGACTCTTGTCAAGGCGGCCAATGAACTCGCCCATCTCGCTAGAAGAAGGAAGCACCCGTGGTGGACTGAAGTCTGTGACAATGCAATAACCCAAAGACAGACAGCCTGGGTGGAGTAGAATTCTAAAAAAACTAAGGAACATTGGCGTACATTTTTGGAACAAAGAAATGCGACAGCCAAGATAATGCGAGGAACCAAACGAACCTTCACACAAAACCAAGTAACCTAAATCGAAGAGTGCTTTGCTAAGAATAACTCCAGAGATTTCTTTGGAACCTTCAAGCAGGCACTCAGAAAATACGCTCCGCCAAACCTTCACTTCAGAGACTCACAAGGCAAACTGGCTATTAGCGACAAGGCAACTGCCACCTTTTAGCTCAGTACTTTAGAAATCTACTCAACTCTGATCCGCCTGCCGACGACTTCGACTATAAACAAACCACACCAAACCCGGACTCACTGCCCATTTCATTGGAAGAAGTTGGCCAGATCATTCAACTTCCTAAGAATAATAAGGTAACTGAAGAGGACTCTATCGTTGCTGAACTGTGGAAAGGTGCTGGAAGCGATGCCGTGCGCAAGCTAACCAGGATCATCCAGGACATTACTACCCGATTGGAAATCGGCTCTTATTAATCCGCTTCACAGAAAGGGAGATTTTACAGATCTGAACAACTACCGTGGAATTTCTCTCGTCCCGGTAACATACAAGATTCTCTCCAAGGCGCTACAAACAAGGGCAGAAAATCAGTTAGATAGTCTACTCGGAGAATATCAGTGAGGCTTCCGGAAGACCCGACCCT
This sequence comes from Phosphuga atrata, assembly GCA_944588485.1. Taxonomy (NCBI): domain Eukaryota; kingdom Metazoa; phylum Arthropoda; class Insecta; order Coleoptera; family Silphidae; genus Phosphuga; species Phosphuga atrata. The sequence continues at coordinate 32,499,155 of OX155894.1, forward strand.
GTGTTGAACAGATCCTTAATCTTAAAAGTGTACTTGCATACCCCAATATGAGAAACCGCAAGGTGATCATAACATTTGTTGATTTTAGGAAGGCCTACGATTCCATTGATAGAAAAGCGCTTAACAAGTACTACAGGAACTAGGGCTACACAACAAAACCCGCAGACTCATCCTGGAAACCTTGACCAACACCCATTCCAAGGTTAAATTTAGAGGCCAGATCTCAGAAAGCTTCGAAATAAAAACTCGAGTGAGACAAGGAGATGGACTTTCCCCACTTCTATTCAACTGTGTCCATGAAAAGGTTATGAGAGAATGGCGCAAGGAACTGATTGGAACTTTGGTGTTAGGAGTGGTATCTGCCTGGGACGTAAGAACGATGGACTGGTTGTAGATTGCCTGGCCTTTGCAGATGATATGGCACTGATTGCTGATTGTCTTGAGATGGCAAAAATACAGGCAAATTGCCTCAGAAAACAGGCTGCCTAAGTGGTTCTCCAAGTGTCGCTGGAGAAAACAGATTTTTTCACCAACATCAAAGACGCAAAGAGAGAGATGTTACTAGAGCAGGGAAACATCAAGAGGACTGAGAAATTTAAGTATCTCGGCGAATGGATTGAACCCCACTTATCAGAAAGAGATCATTATCCATGAGAGTCAACAAGTTAGAACTAGCCTATCAACTGACTAATAACACCTACAACAAGAAATGCCTGTCACGCAACCTGAAACTTAAGCACTACACATCAGTCTTACGACCAGAAGCTCTGTATGCCATGGAGTGTCTTTCCTTGAACCGAAGAGGTCTAGTAGAGTAATTGGAAATCAGAGAGAGGAGAACCCTTAGAAAGATCCTTAGCCCGGTAAAGGAAGATGGGGAATTCCGAAGGCGACATATTGAGAGGCTCTCTGGCTGTGCAAGGAAAAGAAGGGTAGCTTTCTATGGCCACGTTGCAAGATTGCCTCCAAACCGAGTAACCGACCGTCTATTCACCTTCTGGCCAAACAAGATTCGTACCACTTCGTTGACAGAAACCGAGAAGGATATTAAAGAACTGGAAGTAACAGATTTTCAAAACAGACAGTCTGTGGGGCACACCCTGAAAGAAGTCCGCGAATTTCAGGAAAAACCCCGAAGGAAAGTGCTCCCTGGACAGAAGAGAGAAAGGAGTTACACCGGCAGAAGATGCGACAATACTGGTCAAAGATCAAAGCCCAATAGTCGAACAAGCGTGGTCCAAAGCAGGCCTATTCGAAAGAAGAACAAGAAGGCATTTATTGAATTTTGGAAATTTTGAAAACTGGACAAGATTAGACAAGTATAGACAAGGTTATACAAGTTTAGACAAGTGATAAATTTTGAACGGTTCGTTGCAGCAATTCGTTGCGTTGTAGGTACAGTCATCGCAAAAAATGCATAGTATTGTCGTATATAGTATTGCCGAAAAGCTTAAAATTTTGGAAATGGTCTAAACTCAGACTTCAGTTTATTGAAGGTCATTTAGCATGTTTTAAGATTTCTCGAGAAATTTTCAACATATATTTCTATAAATTTAATAATAAAAGAATCGCAAATTTTTCTAGTTATAACTAGAAGAAAACCTTGCTAAATGTTAGTGAAAATACATTAAAATTTTGAGAATCCGTTAATAATTCGATCAAAGTAAACTGCAAACTTATTTGTTGAGACATTCGATAAAACTTTCATTATTATTATATAAAATAATAATTTTATTCCATTCTCCTAAGAAAAGATTTTTCCAAACAAAACAGCGGTTTAAGTATCATTAAATAAATTAATTTCTGTCAGCATTATTTTCATCTTTACGTGTTTACTTTTTCATCCACGTATTTTCTTTCTATTTTGATGACTGGGAGGAAGTCATCAATTTAATTCAACCAACTTAGTCCAACTCGATTACCCATTCCGCGAAACCTTTATTTCAGCACTCCTTCAAGAAATTCGTTAATTAAAAAAAACAGAAGTTTCAACTACACCCACACACTTCAAATTCTTCTGCGAATCTACACCTTTATTTTTTCAACATTGCTAGTCTTATTTCAAAACCATTTAACATTAGCATTAAGTTTTCTATTGTTAGTCCAGGGCTGCACTTTATTTCATCGATTAACATATATTTTAAGTTAGTGTAATTAATTAGAGAGTTAGTGTTGGCAATTCCTTTACAATAAATAACGCACAAGTCTGGTGTAAATAACTAGTTAAGTCGATGGTGATAAATATTCAACTTAAATAACATAAATAAAATATAGCATCAAGCTATTTAACAATTAATTTATAGAAATCTATTTACGTAACAAATTGTACGCAATATCATTTAGATATACTAATAAGGATACATTTTTTTCTGTACATAGCCTTGTTTATTTGGTATTATTTCGTCTAATATTCGTCTATCACATCTTTCTTTCAGTTTGTTCTTGTCTACTATTGTCTGGCTTTGCATCGTCTTTCTTGGTTGAAATTCTGTCTAAACCTTTTCTAACGAACGAAAAACTAGATAAAATCGGACAAGACTTTGCGAGACAAGATTAGACAAGATTGGTTAAGGTTATACAAGTTTAGAGAAGATTAGAAAAGACTAGACAAGAATAGGCAATATCAGACAAGACCGGACAAGACTAGACAACAGCAGACAAGACCAGACAATATCAAGCAAGATAGACAAGACCAGACATGACTATGCAGGATCAGACGAAAGTAGACAAGAGCAGATAGGATCATCCAAGATACGACAAGAACAGACAAGACCAGACAAACCAGACAAAGCCAGACAATACCAAACAACACCCGACAACACCAGAAAAGACCAGACAGGAACAGACAAGAGCATACAAGACTAGACAAGGCCAGACAACACCATACAGCACCACAAAACACCAGACAATACGAGGCAAGACAGGCAAGACCGGACAGGACCAAGCAAGACCAGATAAAACTATGCAGATAATACTAGACAAGATCAGACAAGACCAGCTGAGATCAGGCAAGAGCAGACAAGACCAGATAAGACCAGACAAGTTCAGACAAGACTAGACAACAACAGACAACATCAGACAAAACCAGACCAGACAAAACAAGATTAGACAAGACCAGACAAGACGAGACAGGCCGAGACAAAACCAGATATGACCAAACAAGACCGGTTAAGACCAGACAAGACCACACAATATCGGACAAGCCCCGACCAGGCTAGACCAGATAAGGCCAGGCAGGATCAGACAAGAGCATACCAGACCAGACAAAAGCAGACAAGTCCATACCAGACAAGACGAGACAGGACGAGACCAAACCATGCAAGACCAGAACAGACCGGTCAAGATGAGACAAGCCCAGACAAGACCAGACAATACCAGACATCACCAGACCAGGCTAGATCAGATAAGACCAGGCAGGATCAGACAAGAGCATACCAGACCAGACAAAATAGATAAGTCCAGACAAGATCAGACAGGACCAGACAAGATACGACAAGACCAGACTGGACCAGACAATACTAGACAAGACCAAGCAAGACCAGATAAGACCAGACAAGACGGGCCAAGACTGGACAAGATTAGACAAGATTAGGCAAGATTATACATAACCAGTCAAGACCACACAAGACTAGGCAAGACCAGACTAGAGCAGATATAACGAGAGAAGACCAGGCAGTACCAGACAAGACCAGATAAGACTAGACAAGACCTGACAATATCAAACTGGACAATGGCCAGACAAGACCAGAAATTATCAGACAAAACCAGGCAATACCAAATAAAACTAAACAGGACTAGACAAGAGTAGACAAGATGATGGCATGACTATATGAGAGACGCTAAACTTGATTGGAGTAGTTTCGTTCTCATTGTCGAATCTTGGCATAATTATACATTTTCTATTTATTTACTCATAAATATTGACATTGAACTTGATTGAAATAAAATACATTGTTTAAAATAGTGCCTTGGCCAAGTATATTTCGTATTCTCAAGGTCATATTTACGTCTAACAAGGAACAATTACTTGAATATCGATCTTATTTTAAATAATTTAGCAAAAAATCTTTATTACATAGACAAGGTATATATATATATATATATATATATATATATATATATATATATATATAGTAAGGAATTTGGAATATTATATATTACTATGTTAATATAATAAAAAGTAATGGGAATACAACTTAGTGCAATGAATATATTAATCTTAACGGCTGGACCGATTTTTATGATTTTTGATTTATTGCATTTGCCTCCACCCCTGCTATTATAGTTACTATAAAAATATTGGAAAAATTCACGAAAAATGGTAATAATACTGCAAATAATTCATTTTCTCATTTTTTTTATGGAACGCCACATATATTCGCACAGTCGAAGCTACGTAAGCTATAACTTAAGTTATGCCATTAGATAGCGCTTTTCATTCCCCATTCATAAACGTCGTCCACGTGTATTTCATTTGGCGGTGCATCTACAAAATGGTCAACGAGTTTATTTCAACGCATGAAATGTTGCTCAACGTTCTGAAACACCTCCAGTGACAACATTTAGAAGTTTGTTTTTTATTTTCCAAAGCGATCCATTTGCACGTTACTCTACTCTCTAATGTTCGTGGGCCGACATCCATTGAATCACTTCGAACTGTCAATGGTTCAGTGTGCCCCACTTTTCGTGCTGCATGTCAACAGCTCAATTTGCTTGAAAACGAAATTCATTAGGACATTACAATTGCTGAATCAGTTATTTTTTGCATCTCCAAATCAGATACGCACATTATTTGTTATCATTATTTCGATCGATGTTTCCGATCGAATCCAATTGAACTGTGGAACAAGTACAAGGATGACTTGTCAGACGACATTTTATAACGAATTCCGGTCACCTCAGGAAATCCCGATCTCGAGGTGAATGAGGAAATACATAACCAGGCTTTGCTTTTGATAGAAGACATGTGTTACATCATGTGTGGCAGTTTGTTAGTAAAGTTAGGAATGCCAACGCCAAATCTTGCTACGAACGACGTTTTCAATCGAAAATTGGAACATGAACGTGAATTCGACCGAGATGTATTAAACGAATCAGTTTGAATGAGTGTTACTACTGTTGATCTCAACATAGAAGGATGTGTACGATAAGTTAATGAAGGCAATTGATGATGGAAATGGTGGCTTATTTTTCCTCGATGCGCTCGGTGGAAAAGAAATTCCTCATGTCATTGAATTTAGCCACTGTTCATGCGAGATCTTCAGGTATAGCGGCCACGTTGCTAGAAGGATGCAGAACGGCTCATTCAGCGTGTAAACTACCGTTAAACCTTTCAACGACTGAAACACCCTCAGGCAACTTTGCGTAACAATAGGCAACGGCCAAAATGTTAATAAAGCGTTAAATCAAGTAAAATTATCATTTTACGTTCATTGTGTAGGAACTACATTCTACACATTTTTTATTTTAATCATTTTCTTTCGCAATGGGGGTTTATTTCCATTGTCGGGACCACGGGCCGTTTATCATAGATCCTTCCAGGTATGAATTATAAAAGATTCCAAATCTCTGATTTATCTAAGAATTTTCTAAGAATTTGTAATGGGGTTTGTTTCTATAATTCCCTTGGAAGATCAAGAGGCAGTTTCCGTTGCTCGAGCATTCTACGATGGCTGGATCGCGCTTTTCGGAACTCCATTACAGATCACCACGGACCAAGGCAGACAATTCGAGTTTCAGCTGTTCAGGCATTTGAACTGTCCGACCGGTACGACCCACCTACTCACCACTGCCTGTCATCCAGCGGCCAATGGCATGGTTGAACGTCTTCACTGCCAACTGAAAGCAGCAATTAAATGCCATCGAAACAGTAGATGGACCGAAGTTCTTCAAACCGTATTGCTGGGTATACGCTCAGCATAGAAAGAAGATTTGCAGGCTACCGCGCCTGAACTAGTCTATGGTGAACCTTTACGGCTGCCAGGAGGATTCCTAGTCGCTAGAGACCAGATCCTCGCAGACGTCTCCAGCCACTTTCTGCAAGATCTCATACAACATCTGGAAGATTTGCGCCCGATCAACGGTACGAGTCATGGAGAGAAGACCTTTATCTTCAAGGACCTTGCGACCACAAACTATGTATTTGTCCGCCATGATGGGCCAAAAGAAACCACTTCAGCAGCCATAAGTTTTTGTAATGGGGTTTGTTTCTATAATTCCTCGGAAGATTTGGTAATGGATATTTTATGAACAGATCCTAGAAACAATGCCCCACGATCAATCCCTCATACCTGAAGGAGATATAAATACGGTCACCCCCGAAAAACGGACAGTACACACGGAGACCCAAGATCGACACCACCATCAAGTTTTAAGTTTCATAGTGCGAGGATAAATTGTAAGAACCCACCATTATATTATTATAGTGTTTTATTTTTATGTTTGTAAATACATTGTTTATAAAAATCGTTTTTTATTTTAAATCGAGTTATATTTACTGAACCCTTATCACCCACAATTGGAAGCACTAAACCATGAAAGATCTTCGCCATGACTCAAGATGTTTTGGAGGCGCAATGATACTACTGCCTGGCGATTTCCGGCAAACCTTACCAGTAATTCCAAGATCCACCGCTGCCGATGAAATAAACGCTTGCCTCAAATCATCTACTCTGTGGCGCTATATTAAGAAACTTCAGCTGACGACAAAGATGAGAGTTGCATTGCTAAACGTTCCATCTGCCGAAGATTTCTCCAAGCAATTGTTGTCAATCGGTAATGGCCGCCTTCCCATCGGCGAAACGAACGGATTGATTTCGTTTCCGCATATTTTTTGCAATTTCGTCTCGACTAAGGACGACCCCATCAACAAAGTGTTCCCAAACATTATCACAAAAATTATTATTGATTGAATGAACGAGCAATTCGATTTTTGTGGTTTGCGCTTTTTTTATACATCGTACCTTATGCGAGGGGAGGACAGACACGATTATATTCCCATCTATTATATAATCGTGTACAGTTTTGTTACCAGATATCGATACGGGTAATGCCCGTTCCACACTCTCGCGAAGTAGCAAGGAGTTGAGTGAGGAACGAGAGTGTGGTCAGGTTACTCGGTCCGGTCCGCCTTGTGGTTCCTCGCCTCGCCTTGGCTAACTTCGCTCCAGATGCGTTTTTTCGTACCCGAGTCAAAGGGACACGAGGCGCGAGTACGAGGAAGGGAGAGTATCACGTCTACACTTTAGTGTTTACTCGTCCTTTAATTTAGTCAACTGTATGCAGGTGGGTTAGTTCACAACCGTTTCTTGAACGATTAAAAACTAAAAATATTTTTATTTAATATTATTACATTTTAGCTAACATTAATTTAAATAAAATTAAAAATCATGAGCGATTGGTCCCAAGAACTCCAGTTACAATTCCTTGAGGCTTTTCAAAGGGAATCAGTTATTTGGGATAACATAATATGTAATAATAATTAAAAGTACAAATAGCTGCAGCAGCAGCTACTACCGGTTCGGTGTCGGTCTTGGCACTGAAGTCCTCGCGAAGTAAGGCGAGAGTGTAGATGCCTCCTCCGTGTAGTTCCTCGCCTCGAAAAACTTCGGCGAGGATCCTCGCCAAAGTTACTCCGCGAGAGTGTGGAGCAGGCATAACATTTGACTGACTTTAATTCAGCTAATAAGATATTTTTTAATGATTATAGATTCTGAGGCGATAAAAGGCAATACAAACAAAATAGTGTAATGACATTTTTTTCTTTCAGCAGTCATTGAGTACGTGGAAATTACAAGCAAATGCTTGAATAGACTAAACAAAAAGCAAATATATTTCCACGTTTCCTTTGACGAAATGTACGAAATCTTTTCCTTGTTTAATGAAAAATAAATAAAATAAATAAATATGTCGAAGTAATTATTACAAGAAACAGAACAGCGGTTTTGTTTATTTCCTTGTCCTAACAGAAAAAAGAAACGAAATCGGTGTTTGTAAAATATAAACAAGTTTTGAAATTTTTAACGGAAATTGTGTCAATTATTAATTAAGCAATCTTAATTCTACAAAAGTTTGACAATAACAAGCAAATAACATCTTTTGTCCGATTTTGAACAATTATAAAACAATTAGGTTTTTTTAAATAAGACTAGGCAAGATTATGATATTTATTTTATGGTATTGTTTCATTGTTTCAATTTTTACCTGAAACTTGCATAGAAACTGAAAACATCTCAGACAGATTATATTTTCCAGACGACTTAATCCCCTTATAAATAGTAAGGACAGCCTACTATTTACCCATATGTATTAAAATAGATTTTTCTAAATGAAATCAATAACGTGTTAGAATCTGTTTCACATACATTTCTCAAGAATATAGCTCAGAAATAAAAAAATAATTTATATACTATATAATATTATATATTATTATTTATATTACCTTCGATATATTTTTATTAATATTAACTTTCATATCATAGGAGAGTAGCAGGAAAGATGATGTGTATGACAGACAAAACTAGACAGACGAGACTTCTTTTAAAACGTGGTTCGGGGGGGAGCTCTCACTAAACCTACTTTGGTCTTGTCTACTTTGGCATTTTAGTATGCGCTTCCCCGGTATCGCATATTTCGCATTCATTCAGGGTGGGCAGCCTGGACGGTTAGTGAAAACCACCCTAGTTGTTTCCTTCCCGACCTATTGTCAACTACACTACCGAGGAGGACAGACAGATAAAACTATACAGAAGAGTTTTTACAAATCCTGAAATAGGTAAAATGGAAAGGCATATTAATTTTTTACAAACAATTGCACACTCTGATCCCCGATATAATGAAGTATACAATTACTTTCGCAGGTTCGGCAAACTGCACAGAAATGTCAAAAAACATAACTACGAGAATCAGCTCAAAGAATCCTCAAATATACAAAAAACAACTTGGCATTTAGTTAAAGAAATAACACAGATTAAATCGACACAAGGTACATGTTGCAATTATACCCCATCAGCACAAGAAGACGCTAAATCTTTTTTGCCGACAAGACGATAAAGCACAGAGCTTATCCAAGGCTGCGCCAATATGTGAACAATATACAAGGAATTTATTCGACCATTTTCCTAAAACCCACTGCCAGGGAGGAACTTTTTGACACAATAATGAGATTAAAAAACAAAAAGAGTACTGGTAATGATGAAATATCTAATATCATTATCAAAAATTCAATTTCCAATTTGCTCAGCCCATTGCAACATATAATTAAGAACTCGTTTACATTTGGTATTTTTTAAGAAGTAAAAGTTTCATTAATTGCCCTATATATACAAATCTGGCAATAGAACTGATATTGGCAATTATAGGCCAATCAGCATTCTGTCGACATTCTCTAAGATCTTAGAGCTTTGAGCTTTTGTGTTCTAGAGTTCTGTCATTTGCAGGCAGATATAAAATAATTAAAAAGCAGGTAGATATAAAATCTCGATGAAACTGACAAGCACAGCATGGTTTCTAGAAGGGAAAGGCATCGAGACTGCATGTTACCAAATTATGAGTGCTATAAGCGAAAACCTAGAAGCAAAAAGATACCTGTGAGAATGCTAATGGACCTCTCCAAAGCCTATGACTTAGTGGACCATAGCATATTGTTTGATAAGATGTATAATTATGGCATACGAGGAGTAGCATTACACTGGTTACAATCATTTTTGTCAAACAGATCACGTATAACTAAATTAGTAACAATGCATGGTACAGTGAAATCACCACCAAGGCTAATTAATAAACATAGACATTCCTCAAGGAAGTACCTTGGGCACTCTATTATTTATACTATTCATAAATGATTTAACTGAAACGCCTAGTACTCCCCTACATACCATGATCAATTATGCAGATGATACGACCATCCTTTTTATAAATGAATCTACGCAAGATATTACTCGTAATGCGAATCTGGTAATGAACTCAATGCTGTCCTGGTTCGCTGAAAATCGCCTAATAGTGAATAAAGAAAAAACAAATACAATTATTTTCCAAACAAAAAGATGTTCATCCATATTCCCAAAATAATTCGTACTTGGAAATGAAACTATTCAAATTCAACAGGCTGTGCGACTATTGGGAATTCACTTCGACAATACTCTAGACTGCTCCCACATCACTAAAATCTCGATGAAACTTAGCAAAACGGTGTATGCCATAAGAATCCTGAGTTATTATTTAGAGACAAACATCTTGAAAATGGTCTATTTTGCCAATTTCCAATCGATACTGAGATTTGGCATCTTGTTCTGGGGTAACGGAGTTAACATAAACAGTGTGTTTAGTGTGCAAAAACAAGTGTTGGGAATCCTATTAAACCTACCATTTCGAGAATCATGTAGAGGACATTTTAGAAAGAACAACATACTAACATGTACTGGATCATATATATTCGAAAATATTGTCTTCTTAGTCAAGCGCAAACATCTATTTGAGAAGTACATAAAATCAAGCCAAAGGATACCAGGTTTACAAAGTGTCATATGAACTCCCACGGCATAGTATGGCGATGACTGAACGATACCCACCATATAGTAATATGAAAATATTTAACCACCTGCCAACTGCGATAAGAAAAATCGACAACTTGAGGATCATGAAAAGGGAACTGCATAGACTTTTAAATGAAATTGAACCCTACAATTTAGAGGAATTCTATATGCTAGTAAAAAATATTTAATATTTACGATTAAGTGCAGATATACGGGTGTTTGCGCATGTATTCGACAGATTTCTGACCTATTTCATTGAGTGTTTCTGTTTATTATGAATTTCTTAAATAATGAAATAAATGATTTTGATTTGATTTGATTTGACTAGACAGACATGACTTGACAGACAAGACTAGACTGACAAGACTAGACAGACAAGACTTTTTTTTTAATATGTGGTTTGGGGGAAGCTCTACCAGCCTGTGTGTGAGTCTCTCACTCACTAAACCCCTTCTTCCACTTGGCTTAAAAGTACGCCACCCCGGTATCGCTTGGGCATTCCTTCAGGGTGGGCAGCCCGGACGGATTTTTTCCGCCCTAGTTTTCTCCTTGTATTTTGGTCTTGGTGAAATGAAATATTTTCTCATGGTTATAGCTGCGCCTCTCGGAGTTTTTTCCACTCTGTAGTATGTCTCTTGTCTTTTTGTGTCAAAATATCCGAAAACATTTTGCTTAGAGTGTCCCAGTTATTTTCGTTTTCTAGCATGAAATATACTAGTTTTCGGGGTTCCATAGTAGCGTCTCTCAGAGCTGTAGTTCTTTCCTTTTCCCATCTTTGACATTTTAGTATAGTGTGCACAACACTATCGTCCTGCCCACAGTAGTCGCACTGTCCGTCTGATGCTCTTCTAATATTATGTAGATAGTCTTTGAAGCATCCGTGTCTTGTAAAAACATCCATGTCCTTGCGTCAAGTGGTGTTTAATTCCCCATGTTTTCTGTTTATCCATTTAGGTATATCCGGAATTAGCAGTCTCGTCCATTGTTCTTTTTCCGTATTCTGCCAATTTCTTTGCCAGTCCTCTATAGTTGTTTGTCTTGCAATTTGTCGGTGTTCTATTGAAGGCGCTTTATAGCATATTTTCCTTTTCACTAGCTGTGTATTCTATTGGGGGGATTCCAGCAATTACCAAGACCGCTTCACTTGATACAGTCCTATATGCACTGCATATTCTTATAGCCGCTTTCCTTTGGACGCTTGCAAGAAGTTGTTTGTTTTTTTGTCTGGAGCAGTGCGTTTGCCCACACAGGAGCTCCGTATAGCATGGCCGAGTGGGCTACCGAGCCGAGCAGTTTTCTTTTGCTGCTCTTTGGTCCTATGAAGTTAGGCATTATTTTTTTCCAGTGCAGCTACTGTTTTTAGTCCTTTTTCCGCAGCTCTCGCAATATGTGCTTCAAAGTTTGTTTGCCTATCGATTATTATACCTAGATACTTTACCCATTCCTTGGGTTTAATTACTACATTTTGTATTTTGAAGCACATTGGTAGCACTTTTCTTCTTCCAGGCAAGAGAACGGCTTCTGATTTTGCCGGTGCCAGTTGCAGGCCCTTGCTGGCCATCCAGTTGATTATGCGGTTTATGGCTGCGTTTGATTTTTCCATTAAAGCCAGTTCAGATTTCGCTGTAACGACAAGCGTCAGATCGTCCGCAAAACCTATAGTTGTTACACCTTCCGCTTGAGCCAATCTAAGCACCACGTCGTAGACGATGTTCCACAGTGTGGATCCTAGTACAGATCCTTGTGGGGTACCACAGACAGACAAGACTAGACACACAAGACTAGACAGACAAGACTAGACACACAAGACTAGACAGACAAGACTAGACAGACAAGACTAGACACACAAGACTAGACAGACAAGACTAGACAGACAAGACTAGACAGACAAGACTAGACAGACAAGACTAGACAGACAAGACTAGACAGACAAGACTAGACAGACAAGACTAGACAGACAAGACTAGACACACAAGACTAGACAGACAAGACTAGACAGACAAGACTATGTATAGTCTTGTCTGTCTACTCTTGTCTAGAGAAAGACTAGACAATTAATACTAGACAGACAAAAAAAGACGAAATAGTTTATTAGACACTACTATACAGTTAAGACTAGGGGAACGATACTGAATAGATACGATTTGACTGGAAAGAAGCCTAGTTGGTTATTTTGTGGGGCTAAATGGGAGCTTAAAATAAAGCCTAGTTTAATATGCCAGGAATATATTGTAGTATTATGAAATATCTATATTATTCCGAATTTTATTATTGTGTCAAGTAATAATAAAGTAGCTTAACCCCTAGTTTATAAAGGAATTGTGTAGTAAATTAATTTTCTGCAGCGTGATTATATTACAAATTTCAATTGTAATATTTTTGAAGAAAATCTCGATTCCAGTCTCCAAAGTATTATAGATGTTCAAAATGTGTTAAAGAAATTTATTTGAATATTAAAAGAAGATGGTATTTTTGAAGGTCTTTTATATGTTATTCTAAGAAATCGTCTGCTATCCAATCTAATCTGACTTACAATTAGACATATCGGAGATGGATTGCCTTGTAAGCGTAGCTTCTCAATTTGAATTTTGATTTATTGCTTGTTTATGTCTTTATTAATAATTATTTTGATTAAATTGGGGAGATTCAATAACTCGAAGTTTCAAAGCAATTGTCATATTGTCGCCTTATAGGAAAAATTTGATAAGTCAGAATTACTTTTGGAGAACTCGATAACTCAAAAATTAGTTCTCGAATCTACTTCATTTTACGCTTATATATAAATTGAACTTCAATTTACGAGTTATACGGAATATATTTTGACGAATTTGGATTGGGAAACGCTCATAATTAATTTATTAAAGAAACGCAATAGTCTATGAATGCGCATAGAATACTTATTGTTAGACGATATTTAGATATACAAATACGTTTAAAACAGTTTATTATGATAATGTGCACAGCCTATTGCGGTTCGGGATCATGTTCTGGAGTAGCGGAACATAGATAAACGAAATTTTAAAAATTCTAAAGGAAGCTATCCTAGTAATTTTCGATCTGGAATTCACGGAGTCGTGCAGAGGAAAATTTGAAAAAGCGGAAATCCTAACAACAATCAAGTTTTAACTGTAATTCGATATAGAAATAACATATTCTATTTAACTTAAATCTATTTTAGTATAAATCAATTTAAATCTAATTTAAAACAATTATATTTATATTTTAATAATATACTTAATATGTTATAAAATATATAATCATAATTTACGTATTGAATCTCATAATTAGCGTATTATAGTTATTACAATATTATATGCAGTTATTACTTAATATGATAATATCGTAATTGATTAAACCAGCTCACAATCAGATGTCTTTTTATGGATTTCTTGGTATTTTGCTTATTATGTGACGCAAATATATCAAACGGGATGCAGTTTATTTGCAATTTCACTAAAGTATCACTAGAGTAATAAAAATAAATGATTTGAAGTTCTAATAATTTTTTTAATAGTATAAAATCAACATAAAAATAAATCTATCACAAGTCAAGCTCAAAAGTCTAGTCGTTATGTTGATCTTAGTTGAGTTATGCCAAGGGTCTTTGTTTCTAATATTTAACATTTTAAATATAATTATTGCATATTGAAATGTAGATTTAAATTATTTTATATATCTAGCTTTAGAATATTTTATCTATATTGATTTAGTATTTTCCCATAGGAATTTTCGAGTTCATATATCTAGTTTTACTGGCCAATGTACTCATTTTCCAACCAATATTTGTAAAAGTTAAAAATATTAAAACTATACTTTATACTAAAAATACACTTTTATATTACGGTTAAAATGTGTTTTGAAAAACTTAATTTATACTATTATATATATATATATATATATATATATATATATATATATATATATATATATATATATATATATATATATATATATAATGTTAAAACGAAAAACAAAAAAGAAATATGTATAGATTATTAATATGATGTTATATAATTATAATTAATTAAAAATAATTTAAATTAATTATATTTTTGAAAAAGTCAGTCATTTTTAATTGTTTTCTATAATATATAGCACCTTGTGGGTGATCTTCGATTATATCGTCTCTTTTTGGATTACCGATTCTCGGGAGAATAATATCCTGTCGTAATCTTACTAAAGCAAACCCGCTGGTAAATTATTTGTTTTGCTTTATTCGAGTTTTTGGTGATCATAAAATATGACAAATAAAATGTTTGGTAATCTGCCCGAGGATTGCACTATCGACGATTTATGGTAGGCAATATCCGGTGTCATAAATTTTGGAAAATACGCGGTGGTTAAAAAATTGGGGTTATAGAGATTATTTTGTATGTCAAATTTTACCATTGTACAAATTTTTACTACGGGTTATGGAAAAATTCGAGTTATGGAAGTTAATTTACATATAAATGCTATCTAAACGTATGAATTTCTAAAAATATTCGAGTTGCAGAAGTAAGTGAGAAGTAAGTTAATAAATATAATAAACATAATGTGCCATTTTTACAAAATGTCCTGCTCCTTCTTTTCCCTATCCAACCCTTCCCTCCTCTTCGATACATCCTACATCCACAGAATCTCTCTTAGATCTTTATTCAGTATTTATTCTCCTTTCCTTCCTTCTCTTTCTTTGAACTCTACGCATTCCTTCCACATATGCTCCACTGTCTCTCTCTCCTCATAGCACATCCTATACATTTTTTTTCTGCTTTCATCCAATATTTATTCTCTCTCTCCTCGTTTCCACATCTGAACCTCGCCTATTTATGGCTCTGTATTTTTATTTATTATTGTCATCTAATTAAAAAACTCAAATTAAGAACGAATTATCTATATTATGATAAAAGTGCATATTCGAGATAATGTTTGCATTTTTCGGCAAGTTATGCGCTTGCTGTGACTCCAGTTGGCAAAAATATACATTGTGTGCACATTATAGTAGTTTATGATACAAGTGTGTGCACAAAAGACTTTCACACACGAGTGTCACACATTATTTTATCTAAGAAGCAGGTAGAAAAAAAAGAAACATTATTTATTAGTTTGTCTTGTTTATATTAATATGTAAATTATCTCAATTTGTTAAATTACTAATAATAATTTTGGAGAAAATTTTCATTTTCATTTAGTTGTTGATGTGTTTCTCGGTACTCAATTCCAAATGAATTTTTTTTATGTTTCTTTGCTATTTTGCAAAGAGTTTTTTATGTAACTTTCCGCAAGGGTGGAAGATTTTCATCCTCCATGCCGTTTAACTGAAGAAATATCTGCACCCGAGTCTGCCAATAATAAAGCAGATGACCGTCTGAAACTATGTCTATGTATATAACTATATAACTTGCATATATTTCAGGATGTGGTGGATTAAGCAATGTAGCTATTAGAGAAGCTATTTTGCCGAATTGGTTAATACCTACTGGCTGCTTTATACACCTATTATTTTTATAGAAAACGAAAAATCGTTTTTGTTATTTGTTATTTGTTACTGGTGGTCGTAAGGAATCATATTTTCGATAGATTTCCAAGAAACTTGGAATTTTATCCTTGTTGTCAATAACAAAGTTCTAAAAGTTCTCAGCATATTATTTTTGCATTGCTGGATTATTACTATTAAAGCAGTTCCTGCATCTTGAATATTATCTGCTATAATCTCTAACAATTCTTGGCCCCGACAAGCTCCCGAAATTCCTAATTCCTTAGTTTATTTTATAAATTTAATTAATCAGATTTTTTTTATTATTTTACCTTCATCATTAGAAATTGGTTATTATTATATTAATAGCTTCATAGATAAATTTTGCAATTGCTTCTAAAGTAAGTAGTTTTGATTTTTTGGGTTTATAATTTTCTGATGTACGTTTTAGGAAGATAATCAGTTTTGTGAACTTGCTAATATCGATGTTCTTATTAATATTTAAAGTTGCCTTTAACATTGGAACATGTTAAACAAACAACAGTCTTCATCGCTTATTTTTCTGAAAAATCCAGTAGTTGCGATAAGGTAGATGCTTTGCAACTACTAGATTTTACAGAAAAGTAAGCGATGAAGACGTTTTCTGAATCATTATATTTATTCAAATATAATGTTTTAAATTTGATCGGTAACAAGTTTCTCACTATATGATTCGCAGTTTCGGCAATTTTTGAAGGTGCAGATTTATCCATAATCTAAATTTCCAAAAAATCTAAAAAAATTGTTTCTTACCGATAATTTTCAAAAATTATGATTTTGACAAAATAATTCTTAACACATTAAGGTTAAAACCTTCAGCGCCTCCGCGTCAAAAGTGCTAACTAATAAGAATGAACAGTGACGGGAACACTATTTGGTTGTTGTCGATATGATCTAGGTTAACCTAGATTTAATCTAGATTAGATTATGGTTAGGTTAAGTTATATTAGAGTCAGATAAATCCAGACCGCGAGGCCGAGACTTTTTGTTTCAAAATAAGAAAGATTAATTCAATTTTAATATACGTCAGAAAATTAATTTTCAATACGTCTATGTATTTTGACATGTGTTTTTTTTATGAAGTTTAGTCACCTGAGTTGTTGCCATAGTAACAACAAACAGAAATCGTTTAATAATGAAACTCCATTTGATTTACATTTAACTTTTACGCACGATTTGGATACTTTTACACACGATTATAATAATGACATCTTTCATATACAATACGGGAGATAGGGGAGGGATGGGCAGTCGGGAGGCATGGGCACCCCCTCGTAAATCCAATTTAATTGTAGTTTTTATTTTATCTTTAGATTGGTAGTATATTTTGTTCATTGGTAACTCTGTTTATCCATATACTCTGTGATATTTCGCTCAATTGTCGCGTTCAAACGCTTTGTAAGATTAGGCGCTCGTCAATGTAAATATTTTGTTGTGGTTTCGCAGTTAATAAACCATCATAATAAACCATTAACGAACCATCGAAAGGCGTGTGATTTTTTTATTTTCTTCTTTTGTATATTTACTAACGTATAAATTAACCCGTCACGCCAAAATATCTAACAAAAAAACATCATGACAAAGTTATATTGAAAAAGTATGCAGAGGGAGCAATGGGCCAGTTAATTTGAGGGAGGTTTAGTTTAGTTTGATATGCCCAATGCTCCCATCTATAATTTGGTGTATAAGTCGAAACAGTGTGTTGTTACTTGATTTAATTAAAATGTTCTAAAATTATTTTAAAATGTTCAAATAATTGCAGAAAAATGCCGTTCATTGTAAAAAGAAGGGTAAGCGACGCGAAATTCCAAAAAGACATAATATTACGTGCCATGGAAGAAGTGGCAAAAGGTGGTAAGATAAAAACAACTGCTGATAAATATGATATCTCTAGAACAGACATGCAATTTGCAAAAATCAAATTTGTTTATTTCGTTTGATATTTATACACTGTTTAAGATTATTTAACTTTTTATTTTTGATTTATATCATGGATTTTGGGTGTTTTAACATCATACCCAAACCTCCCTACCATTGGGAGCATTGGGCACTATTGACATGTTTCAGAAATCCTTTTGTAACTTTGAGACTGTTTATAATTTATTGACTGTTATTTGCAAACAATCTTGCCAAATGTATGCTGCACTTGACCTAGGAAATAAATATTTTATATATTAAAAAAGCTTTTTGCTGCTTTTTTATTACCTATTATGTGAATAAGTGCCCATCTCTCCCCTAATTTATTAAATAATGTTTTCATTTTGGTGTGCGAGTAGATGAAATATATTAATTAAATACATCAATTGCTAGTAAGAACGTTTATTAATTTAAGTAGAAGTATGTAATAATAAATTTTGATACAATATAATCTCTCTTAAAAATAATCGGAGATTACATTCTTTGTTTCATTTGATGCAATAGGACATAGTGTCCGTAATAACATTTTATAGGATTTGAGTGATATACAAAAAAATGTTACAGCTGAATCAATTATGTTAAACTTAAGTTTCATTATTTATTTCATTATATTTCATTATTGACAATAAACTACTTTTACTACTGTATTAGGAAAATGTATGCATCTGCCAGGCAATGTTATACCGTAATAATATACATATAACCATATTGGTTTGGACACATTCAGTAATCCGGCGCTCGGGGGAAACACGTGTATTTTCTTTACGCTGCCTCGCGCCGTGTATATTCCTCACGTACGGAAGAAATAAAGTCAAAACCAACACCATCCAGTATTCTTGGAAAAAGGTCTAACAACACACCCTGCTTTTTACTCTAAAAACTTGATTGACAATTCTGACCAAGCTAACTCCACTCTACAATTGTCTTACTATCTGTTCTAAGTTTGTACATATTTTTTTGTATATACACATTTACGTACATAGTTACACATTTTATTCTTTCTGAAATACAAAAATTGTACAAAAAATATGTAAAATTGTTATTGTTTTGCTTTAATTCTATTAATCTGGAATTTTTTTATAATCCGGCGGTCCCTGGTCCCATATGTGTCGGATTATCAAGATAATACTGTAATTAGTTTTAAAAATTATCAAAGAAAATGTTAAGGCGTATCTGGACTAGATTTCTAGATTTTAAAGTCTGATTGTATAAACTAGACTTCAAGGTCTTCAAGGTTTCACTTGGTTTCACAAAAGGTTTCACACATTTTTTTTTAATAATCTAGTCTGATTGTAAAGAGTAGTCTTCAATATTTCATCTCGGCTAAATTTATAATAATCTAATCAGATTATGTATACAAGACTTGGTCTTATATATGTATATGTTTCGTCTAGACTAGATTTATAATAATTTAGTCTTATTATATAGATATAGATTTTTTTTTGCCTCTAACCAATGTGGGTCCAGGGGGGTTAGCCCTTAAAACACTGCGGCCCATTGGCCTATTGTATTTCCCCACATTGTTTCGTTCATGCAAATAGATCCAGTCCCTCTATTAGGTCCAGGATTCTATGTGCTATGTTTTTCACGGGGACTCCCTCAGCTGTAATATCAAGCTTGTGTCTCCTAAGTGCAATTGCTTCACAGTGGAAGATTATATGGGCGGCGGTATCGTCCTTCTCATAGAATAACCTGCATTAAGGTTCATACTTCTAGATACCCATTTTATGCAGGTGTTCTCGTAGAGGGCCTGTAAGTAGGCCTACCACAATTGCGATCTGCTTCCTTGGCAGTTGCAGGATTTCAGCAGTTAGAGTTTCCGATAGGTTTACTAACATTCGTTTGCTGTGTGTCAGACCATTGAAATTGACCCACTGTAGACGGTGCTTAGTTGCTATCCATTTACAGATTTTATTTCGGGTCATGGTCTTGGTAATGTAGGGTCCGCTTTCAGCAATGATGTTTGCCTTGCAGGCTCCATCTTTTGCTAGCTTATCCGCCATTTCGTTATCCACCAGTCCCGTGTGGCTAGGCACCCAAGCGAGTGTGACCTTGCTGTGCTTTGCCAGGGCTTTTAGGTCCTGAAGACAGTCCCCAACTGTCTTGGATTTGATTTCGTGATGTTTCTACTTTTGTAGTCCATTCTCAAATTTTCACGGGCACAGACCATAATAGCGTGTATTTCTGCTTGGAATACTGTGGCATGTGTTCCCAGGGGTACAGATAGGCTGCACCCTAGGGACAGTCCATATATTCCTGCGCCAGTACCACTGTCCTTCGTGGCGCCGTCTGTATACCAATCCAGTCCTCCTTGGCAAGTGGTTATTTGATTGCCTTCTGTCCATCGTAGATGTATTTTGAAGGGTATATCGAATGACAGCCTTTTGGGCATCGAATCCCCCTCTATATTGAGGTACGATTCGTTATGATGTGTCCTGACCTCGCCAGAGATTCCCATGTGCCATTGCATATGCATCTGAAAGCTCCCATCCTTGCCTCGCCCATGATAAAGATATCCAGGGGAGGAAGACGTAGGATCACCTCCAGAGCTGCAGTTGGGGCGGTTTTCATCGCTCCCGTAATTGCTAAACAGGCCAGTCTTTGACAGGAGAGTTCTCTGATGGCCTGTTTTTGCTTCACTTTGGTCCACCATACTGTGGGGCCATATGTCAGAATGGGTCTAACTACCATAGTGTATAGCCAGTATACCATGCTTGGTTTCAGTCCCCATGATTTTCCAAGTGTACTTTTGGTCATCATCAGTGCCATTTTACACTTGTTGGTAGCTTTCTTTTGGTGTTGATTCCAAGTCAGTTTGGCATCGAGGATTACACCTAGATACTTGACTTCATCACTCACCTTTAGATGTTCGTTTTAGAAAATTGGGGGCTTTAGCCCATCCGTTTTTCTGATTCTAGTGAATGGCACTAGAGTGGATTTTTGGGGATTGACCCTAAGGTCGACCCCCCTGCACCAACTCTCCACCTCGTTCAGTGCTTCTTGCATAAGCGCTGCTATTATAGAGGGAAATTTACATCTGATATACCGCATAGCCTTGGGTGTAAAATCCTTTATTATTTAGTGACACAAGCAGGTTATCAACAACCATGTCTCAAAGGAGTGGAGATAGAACCCCACCCTGAAGACACCCCTTGATGCCAGCTACCCGCATTGTGTCACCCGCTACTGTAGCCTCAACATTTCTACCCTGTAGCATGGACTTAATCCATCTGATTGATGTTTTATTTGCACCATGACTGCGGGATGCATTGGCTATACTGTCGTAGGAGGTGGAGGTGGAGGTGGACGCACCTTCGATATCAAGGAGGGCACCAAGCGCCAATTCCTTGTTTTCTAGTGTGTTACCTATTCTAACCACTAATTGGTGTAGAGCAGATGCACATGATTTTCCTGGTTGATAGGCATGCTGATTAGAGTGTAGGGGCCTGTCTAACAAGCAGGTCTCCCTCAGATGCTTTTCAACCAGTTTTTCTAACGTATTCAATAGAAAGGAGGTTAAGCTTATTGGTCTATACGCTTTAGCCTGGGTGTAATCTAGACGCCCTGCTTTTTGTATAAATACCACTTTTACTTGCGTCCAGGGAGTTGGCACATAGCCTGATGCCAGACTTGCCCTGTATAGCTTGATCAGTATTGGCACTAGCGTTTCCCTCCCCTGCCACAGAAGGGCGGGGAAGACACCGTCCGGGCAAGCTGCCTTGCTAGTGGGACTCACTTTTTGGTCAGCTCACTCACGGATGCGGAATCTATGTAGAGAACCAAAGTGATTTCCTTAGGATCCACATTACTGCGGACAATACTCCATTCCTCTACGTGTAAGCCCCTGTTTTGGGTCTTAAGTAGGGGGAGTATTTTAGCTGGCTCCCTCATTCCAAGGAGTTTAGTTGGAAACCAAACCGCCACCTTGGTCGTACGGACAATATCTCTCGTGATACCCGCTCTGAGAATTGCCCCCTACCAAGGTTTAAGCTTGGCCAACTTCTCCAGGATCCAAACTTTTGCAGCTTCGTCGGCACAGGTAACGTTAGGTTAACGATATAGATAGGATTCATCTAGTTTACACTCTTAATAATCTAGTCTAATTTTATAGACTAATTTAATAGTGTTTAATGTTTCATCTAAACTATATTTTTAATAATTTAGTATTTAGTTTGATTATATAAACTAGACTTCGTCTTCACAGTTTCATCTAGACCAGGGGTCAGCAGACTTTCATGTGAGAAGAGTCAAGTTGACGAGGACGAGTCAATATCTTTAAAAGACGCTTTTAAAAAAATTGATTTGTTTAGCTTATATCTCATTCAATTAGAACGCTATTTTATTGTTTAATATCTATTTTTTTAAATAAATCAATCTAGTTTAACCACATTGATAACTCATTTAAATATTGTTAAAATGTTATAATTTAATATGCATAAATATGTTAAAATGTATAAATAATACGGCTTGGTTTTTTTTGCGTACAATAAATAGATGTTTTTTTACAAATAATATCTGGAAAAATACAAAATTCGGTTTATTCATACAAAAAGAGATTACTTCATCCAAAAAAAGGTTACTTCGTCCAAAATAAAAGCCTTGGATTTTTTACTTACAATAAATAGATGCTTTTTTACAAATAATATCTGGAAAAATACAAAATTCGGTTTATTCATACAAAAAACGATTACTTCATCCAAAAAAAATTACTTCGTCCAAAATAAAATATAAACGCCCAATAATCGATTGAATCTTACAAATAGTAATGATTTAGTACAATAATTGATAGATTTGTACAAAATAAAATCAGTTCACCCAAAAAAAGGTTTAACTGTACAAAAAAGGTTGATCCATCCAAAATTTGATTGCTCTTTACAAACATTTTTTTTACAAAATACAATTAGATCTTCACAATAAACGAATTTTACAAACAAGGACTTGATTCCTTCAAATGTTATTTCTAACTAACGCGGCGTGTAACGAAAGAGAGAGCGCAAACACATCAGTCTTACGACCAGAAGCACTGTATGCCATGGTGTGTCTTTCCTTGAACCGAAGAGGTCTGGTAGAGAAATTGGAAATCAGAGAGAGGAGAATCATCAGGAAGATCCTAGGCATTCCCGGTAAAGGAAGATTGGGAATTCCGAAGACGACAGACATAACTCTGAGCTCTACGAACATATTGAGAGGCTCTCTGACTATGCAAGGAAAAGAAGAGTAGCTTTCTATGGTCACGTTGCAAGATTGACTCCTATCCGACTAACCAACAGTCTGTTCACATTCTGGTAAAACAAGAAGGTTCGTACCACTTGGTTGACAGAAACCGAGAAGGATATTAATGAAGTGAGAATAACAGATCTCCATAACAGACAGTCTTCTGAGAGATGCATCCTGAAGGAAGTCCGTGGATTCTAGGAAAAACACTGAAGGAAGTCCGTGGATTTCAGGAAAACCCCCGAAGGAAAGGTACCCCCTGGACAGAAGAGGGAAAGAAGCTACACCGGCAGAAGATGCGACAATACTGGCCAAAGGTCAAAGCCCAATAGTTGAACAAGCGTGGTCCAAAATAGGGCTATTGGAAACAAGAAGAAGAAGAAGAAGATAGATGCACTATATATGAGAAGCACTATATATACTATATATAAGCAGATAGAATAATGCACTTTATTTCCGAGCTAATCCACTCATCAATAAGGTGAACAGTTTTTTCCTTTCAGTATTTTTATGCATATAATAAAAGTGTGCAGATTATTAAATACACTCGTAAATTTGCATTTTGCATTTATTAAGTAAAATAAAAAACCTTTTTTGGGTGAATTTCGAATATGTTTCGATTCAATCGAATATTGTAAGGAAAAAATCATAGTTTGTAAGAAAAAATCATTTATTGGATGATTACATTTTATTTTGGATGAATGAACCTTTTTTTTGGATGAAGTAATTTATTTTGTACGAAGTAACCGAATTTTGGATTGATTAATTTATTTTTGTATTTATCCAGCTATTTATTGTAGAACTTCATCCATTTATTGTATGTTGAGTTTTGTATACTTCTAATCGAATATTGGATGAATAAATTTTATGCGAAATAATACTAACTTCCGTTCCACAATAACTGAGCTATTTAACCTTTTTGGAAATTCCAAAATAAGTGAGCTATTAACAAAATTTAAGAACTTCAACAATGGAAACATTTTTAATGAATTATTCTGATACAACACATTAATAAAGTACAATTATTATGAACTGAACAAATTTACTAGTGGTTAAAAGTGAATTCCGCAATTATTTGGCAGTATTAATATTATCGGTGTTGCAATTGATACTAATCGGAAACTGCACTTCCCTACGAAGTTTTTCTTTAGACATATGTTTTAAATTAGGTTTTGGCATTTTTTCGCTAAACCCAACTCTTTCAAGAATTTTTAAACAAAAACTGTGATTGTAGTTGGTGTCAAAAATCAAGTCAAATTGTTTATCACTAGTACTACTATTAGCAAACGTCAACTTAATAACAAAAACATACTATGTTCGTAGCGTATTACGAAATACTATATGTTTATCGTTAAAATTAAAAAAAATGTTATTACAATTCAATAAATTTCAATAAAAATTGAAATGGCTCACTTATTATGGAACGGAGGTAGTATGAATTTTGCGAAATTGTTACGTAGGTTACGTGCACAAAATATCATATATCATTTTATCTACGAAGCATATTAAAATACTGTAGAATTTACAAAGAAATAATTGTTTCTTACCGATAATATTGAAAAATTGTAATTTTGTCAGACAAAATACTTATCACTGTACAAATACAAATCAATAAAAAAAATGCTAACTAGTAAAAAATGACTACAGAAAAAATGAAAACAGTAGAACACTATTTGGTCGTAATATCGATGTAATCTAGGTTGACCTAACTTTAAACTAGATTAAGTTATGGTTAGGTTAAGTTATATTAAAGCCAGATAAATCCAGACTGCGAGGCCCAGACTTCTTGATTCAAAATAAGAAAAATTAATTCAATTTTAATATACTTTAGAAAGTTTATTTTAACTACGTCTATGTTTTTGTTTAGTGGCGCGAGTTGTTGCCATAGTTACAACAAACAGAAATCGTTTAATAATGAAACTCCATTTGATTTACATTTGACTTTTACACACGATGTGGATACTTTTACACGATTAGAGTAATGGTATCCTTCACACGCAATACATTTCTTATTTATGTGTTCATGTTGGTGTATGAGTAGATAATAAAATAATATATCAGATTAATAATAAAAAAGTTATTTTGTTTAATATTTAGAATTGGTGAAACCATCCTACGTTATTGATAATCATACAAACTTAAAATAAACGGAACACATCCTGAATATATAAATATATTCAGCCTTTCCGAAGCTCTATAACAATTATTGAGTCTTTTTAGAACTACCAAAACAAATCTCACATGAAATTTATTTAGTTATTTAGTTATTTTACAGCTTTCAGTCCACCTCCTTAGCACTCAACAAAAACCATAAAAATAACATTGTTTTTAAGATCATGTCTTTCCGATACCTTAAGTGGATAGCCATCTGTGGACGCGTTTCAAGATTTATCTCTCATCAGCACAGCTTTGCTTCCATGAACAATAATTTGTAAACCACTCACTTCGAAACCCTTGAGGTGTTTAGGGTTATTTTCAAGGTTTCATCTCTTCAAAATTCTCTTCATTTACAAACATTTTATTGATATATCAAATTATTAATTTTTGTAATAATTGCAAATTAAAAGTTTCCAAAACTTGCAAATTTGAATTTACAAATACGAAATGGATGATTAAAAACAACATTTAAATTTGAAAAGTACTCCAAAGCTGAGAGTAGGTATAATATAGAGATAAGATATACCTACTCTCTGTCCATAGTGATATTGGTGGAGAGATAAGATTAGAAGTCTTAGGGTGAAATATGCCCTTGTTTTTCTAATTTGAACATAACGTAAATGTAAACATTAAATTAAGCGATTTGTATCGTTTCGTTGGTTTCTTGGCCTCGGGGGTTCAAAATATTTAAACAAATCGTGTAGACCGAATATTAGCGTAATCAGTGCAAATAAGGTGAGTTTGAATACGGTTCTGAACGTTTTTAGTTATTGGCCTGAAATTGCAAGGATTTTCTTGTGAGCATCAATTGCAGATAATTCAGTAACAAATGTGCTAAAAGTGAGATTGTTGTACAACATTTTGTCTTTTTTCTTTGAAATTGTTGATGAATTTTCTGCTTTGGTGAGTGAATTTTTGAACTGGATTTATTTATATATTTAAAAAAAACTTAGGAAAAAAAGGAAAATTGGAAACTTTCTTTTGTAAAATTTTGTTAAAATGTTTTGTTAAAATTTGATGAAAATTAAGGAAAACGAAATTTTGTTGTTTTGAAAGATGTAGGAATGTATTAAGACATAACTAAATAAATTCGATAAAATTAGGGAAAAATTGTGGAAAAATGGCGGGAAATCATTTTTTTATTTTAAATTCAAAACAATTCAACACATTTTCTTAAAACTAATGCGAAATTTAAGTAAAACGGTAAACGTTTTACTTAAATGTTAGATAAAATTTGTTGAAAATCTAAACAGGATTCTATTAAGATTGTGTAAATTAAAGGCGAGAAATGATTTGTAAATGTAGTTGAACTCACATTTATCAACTAACAATAAGTTGGCAAATGTGTACATATACCGGAAAATGTGTACATTTACCTAAATTCTTACTTTTACCGTGACATAATATTAAAAGAGTGTTTCTATAAAAAATTCTAACCCATGAAATTGTATAACCATGTTATAATGCTAAAAAAAGTTTTCATAAAGTTTCTAAAATGTTTAATGACATTGAGAAATGTCTTCTACAATAAAAATAATATTTATTGTAACATAAAAAAAATCGGCCAAGTGCGAGTTGTGACTCGCGCACCGAGGGTTCCGTACAAACTTGTAAGTAAGGTATCTTTAGGAGGACCTAACTTTATGCAACCCATATGCTTCTGGTGCCTGATAATACCACGCAACACATTAGTGTATTTTCATAAGTTTCTAATAGTAAATTCACATTTTTCTTGTAATTAAACTACATATTTACGGTTTTCAGATTTTTCCCATTACATGTGCTGTAAGACACCGCTTCTTGCCTAATTCCATGATTCTAGGTCAACGGGAAGTACCCTATAGGTTTTGACTCACAGCTGAAAGAGACCGCAGACCCGAGTATTTGATACAAATTTCAACTTGTTACTTCTACGCGTTCCTGAGAAAAATGGTCTTGACAGACAGACAGACGGACAACAAAGTGATCCTACAAGGGTTCCGTTTTCGGTACGGAACCCTGAAAATTAAACAAAGGACTTCCGACCTCTGTGACTTCCACATTTTCAGAATCTTTAATTTTTGTCTTTCCATCTTACATTTTTAGAACCATTATTAGCTGACCTAAACCACTATTAGCTGACTAAAGACCTTGTGGCTGGTAGGCTTTTATTACATTCATTATGTTGAATATCAGTTAAAAATACTTATACTTTAAGTTTGAGCTTAAGTTTAAATGAATTTCTCTGGATTTGTTAATAACGTGAATAGTTTACGAATCTCTCTAATTTTCAGTTGGTACTACATAATTACAAATAATTTTTGAAATTTATTGTTTTGTATACAATTAATTAAATATTTTTCATGATTTATTTATGACATATCATTTCTAATTTATGAACGCAATAAAATAAAATATTTAATTCGTCTGATAGTCATTTTATATTTACAATGTAGATACCGAACGTCCATCGACCATAATTAACGATTTAGTTTTCGTTGAAAATGAAAGGTAACATTTTAAAACGTGATACTTTTTTTGTAATGAGAATATTTTTAAATTTTAATTAGTTTAGTTGTAAAAAATGAAATAACAAGTTGGACAAAATTTATGAATTGTTATTACTTAATAATATTATTATTACAATTATTATATTATTATTAGTTTTATTTTTATTTGATAAATATTTTTATAAATTTAAAATAAAATGTACTTTGAAGTAATATTTTCTTTATTTAAAATTCCATAAGTGAAAATTTAACAGTTAATATTTAGATTTTGTTATATCAAAATGTATAGCTATTATAGGAAGAATTTTAATTCTTGTATGCACATAATTGATGAATGTGATGGATATATATATATATATATATATATATATATATATATATATATATATATATATATATATATATATATATATATCTGCAATCTTTTATTTACATTGGTATTCAACATAGTAGCAAACAACAGGGGTCCATTTTATCCAACCATTTTATTTGCGCGTGCCAAAAACTGTGTTAATAAATATAATATATTGATATATAATAGGTACTATTGGTAAAACCCCATACTATATTATAGATAATCATATAAACTTTATAAAGTCGGAACATAGCCTGAATATATAAATACATTCAACCTTTCCGGAGCTCTATAATATTATTGAGTCATTTAGGACTACCAAAACAAATCTCATGTGAAATTTGCCAGTTATTTACTAGCTTTCAAGCCACCTTCGTGGCACTCAACAAAAACCAGAAAAATAACATTGTTTTTTAAGATGTCTTTTTATTAACTTGTGAATAGCCATCTGCAGACGCGTTTCGAGATTTATCTCTCATCAGTGCAGCTTTGCTTTTATGAATAATAATTTTTAAAACACTTACTTGATACCCTCGTGGCTGACTCGGGCTTAGATATTTTTAATTTGACATTTCGTGAGAGAGACATGAACTTAACAGGCTATTGATTTAAATGATAATTTACTATTGGTAAAAGCATACTACATTATAGATAATCATATAAACTTAATAAAGTTGGAACACAGACAGAATATATAAATATATTCAACCTTTCCGGATTTTGATTTGTCGAGGAGTTTTCTTCACGGAAATTTTTTTGGGCAGGTTTTTCTTTTACATATTCAGATGATGATTTCATGTATCTTTTTGACGCAATTTGCACATATCTCATGACAAACTGAAATAATATTTTGTTTTAATGCCCACAACCATGTTACTTCTAAATCGTTCAAATCAGGTTTTCGTTCGCGCCACTTCTGACACGCGTTTAAAATTTTCGCTTGGCTTAAATAATCCTGATATTCGTAATATGTAAAATATTTTGAAAATTAACATTATTTTATTACTAGCAAATTAACTACCTAACTTTTTTTTTTTAAAGAGCAGTTGGTCAGTCAGTTAGTTTATACCAGGGGTTTCCAAAGCAATTCCATAGCAGCAATTTTTAAACGTAGTCATTATTTTGCTTGAAATAAACAAGAAATTCTAGCTAAAGAACTGTTACTCCAAATGGAGCTTTCTTATAATGCTATTAGGTCGACTCGAAAGTTCTGTCCATTTTTTTAGAATAAAACGAACTAATAAATTTTCAATTTATCGTCTCTCTGGGATAACGTTTTTTTTTTAATGGGGAATTGGGCTTCACGCGAAAACGATATTTTTCTCGTCACGTCTCGTCTCGTATCATAAAAGCGAGACGAGACCGTATGTGGTCTCACTCTTACGAGAGCGTATGTGGTCTCGCTCTCGCGAGACACGAGTGTCTCGTTTCTGATCTCGGTCATACTTCTTCTTCAATCTGTGACTTTAAGGCCGACGCCTCATTACGGTTTTTTTCCCGAGCGGTAACCGCTATAACCGCGAAACCGCTCGAGAAGCACACAGTACGCGTATACGTATTAAAATCAATCGCGGGAAGAAACCGCAAGTGAGGCGGCTTAGCTTACTTAACTCACAAAATCACGCGATTCAAAACCGCGGCGGTTTAGCCGTAGTGCGGCCTAGGCCTAATACGGGCAGCCGTAATATTTTCTTGAATAAATTTGAACTGAGGGCTCGGGCATGTTACATTTCATTATATAACAATTAAAAGAGTAGATTTCGTAATATGAAATAGATGTCGTAGACAATTTCAAATTATGTTCGTTATATTCGTTTTTATTATGAATTTATGAATTAGTCAACAAAATAGAAGGTTTATATAAATAGACATTTATGGTTTTTTGTTACAAATTTTTATGTGGATGGAATAAGACGAATTTCAAATATAGTATACAAATGGAAATTGTATCTAAACAGACATTTATAGTTTTTTATCGCTTCATTTTCATGCGATGGAACAAGGCGAAATTCAAAGATAGTAATAGTAACCAAACATAAAATTTATCTAAACAGACATTTATGGTTTCTTATCGCTAGGTACATTTTCAAGCACTAAAATGCATCGGTAATTTTTATGTGAGATATTTTTATAATTATATACATATTTTCACGATTTCTTATAAAGATATTTTGAACTTCAGTTGCAGCAAAAATGTCGTTGAGTGAAGGTGCTAGTAGTGATAACCCTAATAAAAGGCCAAGATTAGATGAAAGGGCTAACGCATTAACAAGGGGCCCCCCCGGACGCGTCATCACCGATTTGGCCCAAATTTACAGTATATGTAGGGCTTGGCTATAAATGAAAGTGACGCAAGCGGGAGGGCCAGATGGCCAAGCGTTAAAAAAATAACTCACTTCTTACGCGGACCGGTAAGTTACCTACAACTCATAAGCCCGCTATGTTAGCGTAAATTTCAATGGCCGGTTAGCGCATCGGTAAGAGTTCGGCTTTATAGTACGAGGATCGCTGGTTCGATTCCCCGTGGGGACGCTTTTTTTTTCTTACAATTTTTAAAATGAACTTTCTTTAATTATTATTATTATTTATTATTGTTTAACTTTTTAATTGTAATTATTAATTTGTCTATTTAATTATTTTATTAGTATTAATATATATTATTTGTTTCTTTATAACTTCAACGGTTAATTCATAAAATTGCTTTCTTTTATTTCCATTGTAGCGACCAAGGGCTTATAATAATAATAACAATAATAGTAATAATAAAATTGACTTTACTTTATTCATTTTATTGATGGTGATTGAAAACTACAATCATTAGCCATAGATTTCATTCCTTCCCAAGGTCATCACAGCGGTAAGGATATTGCCGAAATTTTCATCAGGTGTATAATAGAGTTTTTCTACCGATATATGTGGTTTCTACCGACATTTTTTCATTCTAAAGATGAAAATATTTTCACATCTAGAGATGAAAATGAGCTTTTAATTTTATGATTTTCTCGATTAAAACACCAAACTAACCAAATTTGCATGGACTTTCTTATTAATTACTTCAATATAAATTGAATATTTTATGTACAAACATAAAACGAGCCTGAAACTATTTAAAAAACCGAAATAAAATTA
Source organism: Phosphuga atrata (assembly GCA_944588485.1). Lineage (NCBI taxonomy): Eukaryota > Metazoa > Arthropoda > Insecta > Coleoptera > Silphidae > Phosphuga > Phosphuga atrata. Next base: position 32,530,442 of record OX155894.1, read on the forward strand.
GGACATTTGACTTGAAAAGTATCACCTTCTATGAGAATGCAACAATATTACCATTGAAACGAACAAATCAACGTTTCAATTTGTATTGACAGTTCCGATAGTTCGTTTCGAATTGGTTTTATTAATGTCGAATTATGGATTCTGCAACCGAATATCATTAGAATAGATAGAGATTAGAATAGAGAGGTCATTAGAATAGAATATCAGTAGAAATTGCATTTACTACTCGAGATGAAAGCGTTTTTTGGTTCGGTGTGATTGTTCACTCGCTGGCGCGAACTCTCACCTCACCAAAAAAACACCACTTTCATCTCACGTTGTAAAATATACTAATGCTTTGGAAAATAAAATTCAAGGAATCACTGTTGACAATGCATCTGCAAATACTACGTTTATGACCGAATTAAGTATATTAATGGCAAATAATAGCCATGGCATATTTTGAATCTTGGTGTTCAAGACATCATGAAAATGTTAAATGTGGGGCACATAGAATCCGATTGCAATAGTGTTGACAGTTTTATATCCAAAATAGAGAGTGAATATGATCAAGAAGTAGTTGATGATTTGGTTGAAGAAGAATTATCTGAATTAAATTGAAACAGTACGATTTCAGTCCATCTTCAGCTATTTCAAAATTGAGAAATGCTTTTATTAAAATTTGGAAATCTGAGCAATTACAAAAAAGTTAATGAACTTTTGTAGTCTTTCTAAAATTAATTATAGTAAACCTATTTTAGATGTTAAGACTAGATGGAATAGCACTCAAAATATGATAGAAGTAGGGATTAGCTTAAAAAATAGTTTCAATTTATTTTGGTTAAATTATGAACATGATAAATAAGTATATATTTTGAAAATGAGTTATGGCGAATGGTCGGTCATTGAACAAATAAATATATTAAAAAAAAAAATAGAAAATAGTATCAGACGCGATATGTGGCGAGAAATACATAACATTACCATTAGTTGTTGTGGCCTATAATTTACTTAAATCAGAAATTGACAGTTTCTGAATTAGATAATAAGCCAAACTGTAATTTCGTGGATGAAGCTCCCTTGAATGCTTTTCAAGCATCATGAGATAAAATGTTAAAACATTATAGAAAAACAAATGGGGTTTATTGTTTAGTTCTGGACCCGCGACATAAAATCGAGACATTTGATATGACCAAATGGGGCAAGGAAATGAAAAATGAGGCTGTCCAATGTTTTGATAAAGTTTATAAAAAGTATGGAAAGAATACCAATTTTGAGAGAGAATGCGTTCCGAAGTTAGTCGTCCATACGGAATTGAAGGATTCAAACAAATGTATTGATATTGATAGTCTGTACAATAATTCAGTAAAAACTTCAAAACATTGGGAAGCTGAATTTTTCGAGTATTTACTTCTGAAATGGGCAGATAGAAATCAAAATGTTTTAGAGTGGTGGAAATCCCATGAAATGATTTTCCCCACTCTTTCCAAGATGGACAAGGATTTATACAGCATATTGGCGACATCAGTACCTGTTGAAAGATTATTCTCTTCAGCAGGTGCTATAATAATCAAAACGCGAACATCATTAAGGGATGATGTGATGCAAGCTTTATTATGTTTGAATTTTTGGTCATCTTGTGACTTAAAGTGCAAAATTTAAAATAATTAAATATTGTAACCTGTATTTATGAATAAAATATTGTAAAATTATATTTTATTATATAACAATTATCTATATGTAACAAATAATCACGCATTTATTAATTACAATAAAACTAATGATTACCTCGTTTTGGACTATCTTAACAATAAGTTCTACCAAGAACGATATTTGACGAGATGAGACGACACGAGACGAGACGAGACGAGACAAACGGTTACGAGGGCTAGACGAGACGAGACGAGACAAACGGTTACGAGGGCTAGACGAGACGAGACGAGACAAACGGTTACGAGGGCTAGACGAGACGAGACGAGACAAACGGTTACGAGGGCTAGACGAGACGAGACGAGACAAACGGTTACGAGGGCTAGACGAGACGAGACGAGACAAACGGTTACGAGGGCTAGACGAGACGAGACGAGACAAACGGTTACGAGGGCTAGACGAGACAAACGCTTCCTACAGCGAGAGCGAGACTGAGACGAGAGTAACTTTTTTCACAACAAACGAGAGCGTGACGAGAGTTTTGAAACTCTCGTTCTATCTCGTCTTGTGTGAAGCCCTAATGGAAATACAATTTGCCTTCGCGCTGGCAAGAAGTCATAAGTAGTGATGTAAGAGGTTTATTAATTCCATCAATACTTATAATTTCTTGTGAGCGCGAATGCAATTTGTATTTCTCATTTTTTTAAAAATGGCTTATCCTTAGAGACACAAAAACCAGTGCTTGTCTCTTATCCTTGTCATTTTTCAATTTTTCACCCTGCAAAGATACAAGTGATAATCGGATGGCGCCAGGCCGGGGAACGAGTTTCTGACGAGTCCCCAAAGCAGCATGTGGCCTTGCATTATCAAGAACTATGTTGTCCTTCCTATTGAACATTGCTGGCCTCTTTTCTTGGAGTACTGTTTTTAAAAATTGAATATAGGGTGAAACTAAACTAATTACAGATACAATCATAGCAACTTATTACATATCTACTGATGAGATTTCATTTTTGGTTAAAAAACAATGTTCTTATCTAGTGTCTTGATTTAGTGTCACGGAAGTGAACTGAGTCTTAGTGAATAACGCAAATGTCTGTTGTCTTTCAACATGAGATTTGTTTTAGTCTTAAAAAGACTTAAGAATATTATTATAGATTCGGAAAGCTTGAATATTCAGGCTGTGTTCCGCTGTAATAAAGTTGCTACTGTTTTTTAATTCTCCAATTGCTGTTTTTAAATTATCATTATGTTTCAATTCATGTTTCAATTAAAATTATATTGTAGATTTGTTTTATATGCCTCAGTAACCACAACAAACAAGTTGATTTAATTTAATATGTAAACTAATTTTATACTTTTATTTTAATGTTTCAATGTTACCTTTGTAGGTTATTGGCATTAACACCGTGCGAAAAAAGAAACACTTTTTTAAAATTTAATTTAGTAACGAATGTTCGCCGTAGAAAAACTTTGTTCGTGGATTTTCGCAAGTGATAAATTACTTATTCATACTAGTTCTGCAATGCAGCGAGAATTTAGTGCGGTTCTTAGAATAAAGCAATGTATATATAAATCGGATGTACGATTAATTGTAACAAACTTGAATTTGTTCATTCATTCGTACGAGCTTGTTTGTAAGGTGTGGGTGGATGGTTAGTGCGTAGTGAAAAATGATGAGTTTTAGTCGAATCCTTGTGTTACTGCGCACCTCCTGTTTGGTCCTGTCGCCCGGGGTAACGCACTAAATGCCGCAGTTGTGCCTGACACCGGTCCGCGGTCGCACCGTGCGTTCTTTTCTCCCAAATTTCTCTCCCTTTGTGTGTGTGCATGTGTGAATCCCGTTCTTTTTATTAATGAAAAATGGGCCCGAATCCCCACATTTGCCCAATAAATCCATTATCTTGCCGTTGAAGTCCCCTAGGATGTGTTTTCATAGACCACAACCCCTCAAAACGCGTTTTATTTTATTGTGATTTCAAACGTTTGTAAATATTTTTGTTAAAACTTTAGTTAATTTTGTAAAAACTTTTATTTGTGCTGTAATTATGGAATCTCCATCGACACCGAATAGTTGGGGGGATGATACCGAAATTTGCTCAATTGGCATGACTATACAGCCGTCCAACAGTGCCTCATCGGGTAAATATTTAAACAAAATTATTATTAACTATTGCGTTGCAGAACATTTATTTGTCTATAATGTTGATGCAATTTATTTACAAACTACTTGTCGCGATATTTACGTAAGAAATATCAAGTTGACTCCATGCGTTGACTCCAAGAATTAATTTCACTTCCAACGAAAACAAACAATAAAAATAATTTATATAATTTGTATTTCGAGCTTGATCCACCTTTATTTTAAAGGTCTGTTTATGTTTAGATAAATAGAAGATTTCGGTAAAGGCTGAGTTATATCTTTAGCCGGGTATTTCCGCTTCAGTCTATTTAATTTGGTCGTATTTTGCTTTTAGTTTAATCTGTTTAAACTATTTCATCTGGAAGCTATTCTTTCAATCGGACCCAAAGGACGACTAACTTTTTATAATATTTTAGCTTTACTTATTGTAAGTACGTCCCATTACATTAAAACTAGCCAGACTATATATTTTTATTTCAAGTATTTTATTTTAATCTAAGAATTTTCGTAAAACATACTTAGGTATATGTATAAAATTATAGCTATTTTAACTTTTTATCCTAAATTTCACTGCAGCTATATTTTTAATATAATTCTGGACATGTTTCCAAATTTGTATGAATTAAAATGCTACATTATGCATGTTTTATTACATTATAAAAATCTTAATATTTTCTATAAGCTTTTGCCGATTGTATCTTATTGTTAGTTGCAAACTAGTTCTTAGTTCTGTTTTGATTGAAACTAGACCGACTAATACATTTTATTTTAAGTATTTGATTTTAAACTATTTGGAAGAATTGTCGTAAAACTTTATTATTTATCGAAAAGACACATAACATGTTTCACGTTCATTTAAAATATAATATTTTTTATTACTTTTGTTGAAAGAAAACAACGTTATTTTTTAAGTAAATATTTTGACGTTTTATAAATTGGCAGACATACAATAAATAAATAATTCGTTAACTCTAATTGTTTCCCATTTTTTTTTTTAATCTATGAACGAACATATGTTTTCATGCAAAATATTTGTAAATAATAAAAAGCTATTTGATATTATTATTTGAAAATACCTGCGAATATTTAAATTATGCATAAACTTTCAGAATTTTATAATAACAAAATTAGCAACAAATATGTGTGACATGCATTAAAATTATTCGCACAAAAAAACCTTAATAAACACTTATTCGATGGAATATGTTTATACATTAGTTAACTACTAAACTATACACAAATTATACATTTGTTATATTAATACTAAATTATACATTTTTTATATTAATACTGAATTATACATTTGTTCTATTATTACTAGATACAGTAATACTAGATACAATTGTTATAGCAGTAGACAATTATTACTACTAAATAATCTGATTTATATAGTTCCATTTGTTATAAATTAATTAAGTTTATTAATAAGTTCATAATAAGTTTATTTCATAAAAAGTTTAATTCATAATAAGTTTATTAATAAGTTCATTTAATAAGTTCATTAATCTAATTTTTCCAGATTATTTTTTTGTAGTGATAAATCATATTTTGAGTAATAAATCTAGTCGTTTAGTTAATTTATGTTGAAACTATCTAATTGTGAAAAGTATGTCAAAACTGCAGGTGTATCTGCTTTAATTTTGTATTTCCGACACAGTTTTCTTGGTTAATCTACATGATCTCTTGGTTGGAAAACGTCTAATATTTGCTTTACAAACATTTGAATACATACGGAAATTAATTTCATTTTAATCATCTAGCTACATAGCTTAAACTTTACATGCAAATAAAAATAGTTTCAGACAATATTAAATCCGATTTAGTTTAAAATTAAATAGTTCCTTTCCCCGATAACATTTAACTTTTCAAACAATTATTTTTACAGAACCTAATGACAGAAAATGTATATAACCCTCATATAACGCTGTAGATCGTGTTATATGAGATAGAATCGTTAGGAGAAGGGTTTGGTAGAAGGCTTAGGTTTCAACAACTTACTGATTTTTTTATTTTTTATTATTTACGTTTTCTGTCCCATTAAAAAAATGTGATTTTGGTTTGTTTGCGGGTAGAAAAATGATTCTGAATTTTTAGCTAAACTTAATCGTCCCTTTTATCATTCCTTACAATTTTTTCCATACGATCGATTTGATTTACGTCTTTTCATACCATTTCCAGCAAATCTCCTTCATTAATTTCTTCTTAGATCAATAAATCTCGAATATCTTCTTTAACCATATCGTGACAACCATCACCTTGCATCGATTTAGCAATTTTCAATCGCGTTAAAAAAAAATCCTATTATAGAACACCGTGTTATAGGAAGGTTTTTTCAAATATCGAAACTTCTTAGAGCGAATTCGTGTTAAAGGATACCGTATTATACTAGGGTTTCCACATAAAAATCTAAACTTGGTTAGAGCGAGTTCGCGTTATAGAATATTACCGGGTTACCTGTATATATTAGCTGTAACAACGTTTCATTTAATGGTAATTTAAATAAACTCACATTTATATTATAAAATTTTATTTCGTTATACGATTCTGCATTTTTTGTTTGTCTATGTAAAATCAGGATAATCTTTTTTCAAAGAAAAATAAAAGTTTGTTTAATGGTGTTGGAAGAAATTGATATTTTATGGTGGTGTAAAATAGCTCGTTAGCATTTTCGTTGCAAAAAGAAAATTAAATGCAAGATAAATGCATTTTTTATCGAGTTGTATAAGTTACGAAATGTGTGAATAGAAAATGAGCGAAGAAAATAAGCTATAAAGTGCAGATATGCCTTTTATAGGGACTTCAAAATTTTATAAATAGGCTTATATATATAATATGAAATTGCTCTAATTTTTATTTTATTATAGTTTTTCTTTTAATTTAATTAGTTTTAAATATTTAATTATATTAAATATGTTTACTTTATCATATTCAAGAAAATTTAATTATTAAGAAGGAATATTGACTTTTTAAGTTCATACACTTATTATTTATATTTGATTTGGCTCCTCGAAAACAATTATAAAAAAAGCTATTGAAAAGCTATATAGAGAGACTTACTAAATCTATATAATTTATATCCTAACTATATATTGATAATCCAAATATAAACTATATATATATATATATATATATATATATATATATATATATATATATATATATATATATATATATATATATATATATATATATAGATGATCTAATTTTAAACTTTGTCTGTATTATCTATATCTTAACTATGTATTTTCTAATTTTTTTTTTGATTGTAGCAATATTGTCTAAATTTGGTCTTGTCCAATTATTATTTTAAATTTAAAATTTAGCGAACGACCCTTTGTTTACAGAACGTTACCGACTCCTGGTTAATCTAGATGTTATACATGCTTGTCTTACTAGGTAGGTCCACTCGTGGTGGTCAGACTTCATTAAGCAAATCCCGCTTTGCCTCTGAAAGTCACGTTTTGAACAAAAATTGTGTATATATAGCACGAAAATTCAGTTTTCATATTGAACACATTTAATTTTCAAGAGACTCTGGCAACCCTATTTCAACTATATAAACTAGTCCAGCGTTTCTCAAACTATGAATCGCGACTAGGGTTTCTGAATATCCGCACTTATTCAAAACCGCGGTTTTCGGTTTTTGAAAATTAAAAACCGCGGTTTCGGATTCGGTTTTTAAGGAATTTTGGTAGTAGTGTCTGCTATTTAAACGAGATCATAGTTTTGTACAAGAGTTGGCGCTTAGGGAAAGTGATCTTTTGGAGTAGGTGGATGTAGCTTTAATTGTAAAGACTGCTAGAAACAAAATATTTAATATTTTTGTTCTTGAAGTTCTTTTATATTTAGCAAACTCCAAACTTTACAAGTTTTCTTACCATTTGAAAATTACTTTTTATTTCCGCGTCTTCTTCGACGTAACTATTCATTATCCACATTTTCTACGTGCGATTCTTCAGGAAATGAATCTTCATCTTCACTGCTGCAACTGTTTACTACTAGAGATGATTTCTTGTAAAAAGTGTCACATACAGCGAGATGAAATTTTTGGTTAATGCAATTTTTTGGTTCAGCAGGACAATTTGTACCATTATTTAATTACCCGGGCATCGTCATGTGTAGTATCTTACTCAATAATATTCCCACGGCTATAAATCCCAGGCCCAATCAAACTTTGAGGTTTTTGCGACCAGAAATTGAAAACCGCGTCGAAATCGCTCGATAACTAACGCCGTGACGGCCCGTCAAAGTTAGATCTATAGAGGATTTTTTGCATTGGTTTTTTCGAAATTTCGCAGCTGCCGTAACAAATTCGACGTTTTGTTAGAGCAAAACGTGGTCGGAAAGCGAGACTGAAAACCGCGTTGCGAAATCTTTGACAACGGCGTCGCGACGCCACCGCAAAGTTCCATTTCCCAATGCGGCTGCTGCTTTTTCCGCCGTAGTTCTCGTAATTTTCAAGCTGGCGAAACAAATTTGACGTTTTGTTGAAGAGAAAGCGCGACTAAAAACCGCGTTGCGAAATTTTTGACAACGGCGTCGCGACGTCACCGCAAACTTTAACTTTCTAATCCATGTCACTCACAATATCATTTCTGAAACTGATACTGACAATAACTGATAAATCTAAATGTTTTTCAACACTTATTACTTTATTATTTGCACAACAAGTTCCTTCAATTTGCAGAAAGCCTAAATTGTAATAAAAATACTATTTTATGCATGAATACTTATCAATATTTCTAAGTATCTTTGGCGTCTCAAACTAGTCCACTCATCTAGCGTAATACTAACTTTTTCTCTATTTGCTTTTAATTCTTGGAAATTTAAAATCATTTCCTTCTTTCTTTCTTCCTATTCCTTTTGAATTAAGGTCATTACACCTGAAGAACATTTTGCCAAGATTTGGTTGAGAAATCGGCCAGCTATTGCTTTCCGAATAAATGCAGATTTTGAAATTGCTCCAACACATATGTGGTCTGCTAGAAAAGTATCCGACCTTATTTTTTGAAAACCTGATGGATTTGAATCAAGCGCGCTTGCATGAGCCGACCTTGAACCTTCGTGCGAATGCGTGAATTTTTTCCCGCCTGTAGATAGCGTCAGTTGCTGTCCAGCAGTTTTCGAGTGACGTAGTGTGTAGTGCTCTCGTCGGTTTTTCAATGCAAGTAAAATGACGGAACGAGTGGAGAAGCGCTACTGCATCAAATTTTGCCAGAAACTGGGCGACAACCACGTGGAAACCATTCGGAAAATTCAGACGTTTTTCGGTGACGATGCTATGGGCATCACACAGATTAAGGAGTGGTACAACCATTTTAAATACGGTCGCACATCGGTGGAAAGCGAGCCACGCTCTGGTCGGCCATCAACATGCCGAAATGACCATGTCATTGCCAAAGTGAACGCTGTGTTGATGCGGGACCGTCGTGTGACTCTCTGAGAAATTGCGACTGGAGTTGTGGTCATCTGGAAATTGGCGACTCCATCACGACAATGCTCTAGCACATTCTTCGCACTTGGTTCACAATTTTTTGACGAAAAACCAGACTCCTCTGGTTCGACAGGCTCTTTACTCTCCTGATATGGCCCCCTGCGACTTCTGGCTATTCCCCAAAGTCAAAAGGCCATTGAAAGGAACGCGATTTCAGACAAGAGAGGACATTATGGCTGCAACGACAGTTTAGCTCGACTGTCGATTCCGAAAGGGGCTTTCTCGGGAATGCTTCCGACAATGGCGGCACCGCTGGAAGAAGTGTGTGGAGTCCCAAGGAGACTACTTTGAGGGTGATTAGGTTTCCAACGCTCCAAGTATGCCAGTTTTTTTTTTACCGCCTAAAGGTCGGATACTTGTCTAACAGACCACGTATACCATCGATGGTTGCCATTTTTGCAACAACAGTTTGCAATGTTTGAAAGAGCACTAATTTAATGTATTTTATTTTTATTTATTTTTAGATAAAACCGAAAACCGCGGTTTTTTATGGCGGTTATGCGGTATCAATTTTTGCACAGAAAACCGCGGTTTTGCGGTTCGGATATATCCGCACCAGAAACCCTAATCGTGACCCAAAATTGCGTCGCATTACATTTGTATTGGATCGTGAAATGAAACTGTTTTAATACAAATGCAATGAAAAAAAAGGAAAAACATTTGTTACATTAATTTTTAATATTAATTATAATTAATATCATAAAATATATAACCTATTTTTTCTGTCCTCGCGATATAAAATCCACGAGTTAGCTACCGCTAAATCAATCAAATGCAAAATGGTTTTCACTGTCCATTTCCTTGATCTAGCAGATATTCTATAGTAACTTATCATCAAATATTTTGCACATCAGAATCTTCAAAATATATTGCGATGTCTGGGACTTTCCAGTATTTTCGCTCCAAGTGACTATCAGTAGGAGTTGCTGTATAAAATTGTTGTCCATTAAATCTAGCAGATTTTTTCAAGGAGTTTCGTCCATAACGAGCTTTCAAATTAATTAGGGGAATGTAAAATTCTGGATCGGAATCCGAACTTGAGTCGGCAGATGCTTCCTCTTCAGATTCATCTGAATCTTCTTCAGGTTGTACATCTAGATCTTCAGCAAAGTTTTCATTATTTTCACATCATGTTCTCCATGTTAAAGGTGGGTCTTATTGCTAAATATTGCTAAATAACAAAAATATTGATATGGGGTTCAGGAAAATAAAGTTGACAGAAAAATTCCGAGTCCATTTAAATGTACATGAATTAATTCCGACTATAGGGTATGCAAATTAATGTGAAATGAATAGAAATGCATTGTAAGAGTGAGATTAAACCTTTCTGCCTCTGCATTGAAAGTTTTGCTTTTGTATATTCGAAAATGTCTAAAACTTACAATCAAAGGTTGCCTTGCCGAACGCACTCATATTCGTCACCCTTTGATAGCTGATGATCAACTAGATATGGTTTTAGATTTAATATGATGGATTTAGTAAGTTTCCCTATTTGGTTCAATTTTTTTTAATTTAAATACAAATAATAAATTTATGAACTAAAAATGTCAATATTTTTCATTAATTATATTGTCATAGATGTGATAATGTAATCATATTCAAATGTCATTTTCAAATGAAAAGGACCTTCACTTGTAAACACACTTGAAATGACCTTCTCTTACAATTAGATACACACTTGAATATGACCTTCGCCAGTCGAAACTCGAGTCGTGTAAAATGTTTAAATTTATATAACTGCGAATAACAATTTATAAAATATTTTTACATATTAAGTGTGAAAACATAGTAGTGAATTTTTCAATTCATTGTCAGTGTAATTATGGATTATCGCGTTGTAAGTGTCGTAACCATCCTATTCATTTTATTTATTAGTTTAAAAGTTTGTTATAATTTATTAAATACATTTTAGTGATGTCATAGATTTAATTATTAAATTGTTTTTTATTTTCACAATTTCAAAATTTTTCAATTAAATAATATTACCAAATACTTTTCTGGATTTATTTCTTTCCTTGATTTAAAATATGTTCTACGGTTTGCCAAATGGTTCGAAAGTGCCCTTTATTTATCGAAATATTGTTATGATGAGTACGTTAGAAGGGCAAAAATAGAGAAAACGGATAACATAATAAAGGCAATAAATATATTAACGCTTCGTATCACTTTTTCGTTATTTTTCACAAGCTCTCGACAGCTGAAGAAAAACTAAACTATAGAGAGTATTTTTGTTAAAATAAAAATGTTCAAGTCGTATAGAATTCCATTGAGCTCATTGAAGTTATTGGATTAGAGCATTAATTATCTTTACTGGGAATTATAAAAAAAATATTGTAAAATATTCATTTGTGATGTTTTTTTGTTTGTATAAGTTTCATACTTTTAGAAAAAAATAGACACAAAAGTAAGAAATATGTTTCATTTAGTAATTGTAAGTGGGTTTGTTTTTTAATTTTGTAGATTAATTTCAAAATTGGAACACAAATTTGGAAATAATTCAGAAATATTTTCTCTTACAGTTAGCTTTAATTAAACCTCTAAGTAAAATTAGACAATTAAACCTATAACATATTAAAATAAACCTGTATAAACAATAATCATATTTATATTATTTAGGTTTTTAATCAAAATATTCGCGTTTAAACTTTCAGTACATTCGAAATTATACTTGTTATTTATAATTACTTTCATCAATTAGTTCATCAATTTATCCATATATTCAAGTTATTTTTATCTTACGATTTTTCTTAAGATTTAATTTTTCATATCTATTTTATGCTCTTATATAACATATAAGAAAGTCTAGCCTTTGTTACGAAATATGAAATTGTATGCCTAGCAGGGACAAACTAAATCTCCGCCCTATTGTCCCACAAAGAGTTTAAGGTATCATTAAAAATAAATCGATGAGACCCTAACATAAAGGATGCGAAGAAAACTGAGAGATGTAATATGTCATCATCCATTGTCATCAAAATTTGTTGAAGCAGTAATCATGTCATAAAAATATGCTATAAGTAGGATTTAATTTACAACAGTTTTTTTTTGATGGAATATTTCTTTTATTACCTGCGCAAATGTCCCTTAAGGGAAGCTTAAATGCAGTTCGGTTTAAATTTAAAGAAAAATTTTAGAAAAATATTACAAAAGAAAAGATTGATTCAAATATTTCGTGTTAATTTATTTATTATCAGTTAAATTATTGTTTCAATGAAATGAAGTCGTTTTTATAATGTTTACTAGTTAATTGTAAAATTAAGGTATAAATATACACAGTTTAATCACGTTATGTGAGTTGGCGACAGACAAAGGCATATGAAAGAGTTAAAACTAGACAACCAAAATATTTTGTATCTTTGATGAGATGTGTAACACATATTTATATGACTGATTATACAGATACATAGATTATAGATATACATATATTATAGACATACATATATTATAGACATACACAGATTATGAGCATACATAGATTATAGACATACATAGATTCTAGACATCCATACACTATAAACATATATAGCTTATCATAGATTTTAGAGATACATAGATTATAGACAAACATAAATTGTAGATATAGGTACATAGATTTTAGTGATATATAGGTTATAGTCATACATAGATTCTGGACATACATAGATTATAGACATATATTAGCCGTTTATTTTGAAAGTGACCTAACTCTATTTATGTTCGTATCGAGATATTGAAGGGTTTGCGTTGGATAATATTTAAAGATGTGGGCAATAGATAATATAATAGAATAATGTTTTGGTGTTTCTAAGGGTGTCAAATTTATCACCCCAATTAGCATATTTATATTATTATATAAGATTATATTATATTACATAAGATTATATTTTTATAATTACATAGAAGGTTATATTATTTATATATTAGATAAGATTGTATTGTATATGATAAGATTATATAAGAAATAATATCTTTTTGATGGCTGTAATAGACTTGGGCCACTTTCAAAATCAATGAAACCACGTTTCAAATTCTTAAGAAAGCACAAATCCATCCATACATAAAATAAATTTTCCTTGAAATAAAAATAAATATATACCCTTTAGGGCCTCTTTCACCATCTCTCAGTAATGCGTTGATTAGTTACTTCCCAGTTAACGTTAATCTGCAAGTAAAAGTTACGAGTATCTTTTGTCAATTTCACAAACGAAAATAAAGCTTCGAGTATCAACTTACGGGTTAAATGGATGTATACATCACAGGATACATCACAGGCTTGCTGTTGGTGGACTGACACCACAAAAATCAGCCGCACTTCTTAAGCAGGATCCAGTAGCAAGATATCTTAGCGTTAGTAGCAGACTTGTTTTTGTTGCAACTGCTTGATTTCTGAAATAGTAGAAGGGATTAAACGTATGGTTGCTTATTGCTAAGAAGTTCAGTAGATTTTATAGGTTATTACTAAAATCACTTGAATAATGAAAAAAATTCCACTAACCTTTGTGAATTAGAGATTATTTTATGTTTTATTAAGTTAAGCACTTGATTTACTGCATATTTCGATAGACGAAATCTGACAATAAAATCACTTTCATCTAGGTCCGTAAAATAATCCATACGCAATTTAAATACAAGAATCTTAGGTACTCGTTGCGTCCTAGAATGTTCTAATTTATCCAATTGATGATCAATCAAATCAATTAAATCTATTTATATTAATAAATTTTAAAATAATCTTTGGCGATATGATAAATACCTACACAAAGTGACAACTGACAATTTTTCACTGTAAAGTAAGTCTACCCACTAATGGGCAGATGTTGTGGCAAGTAAGTTACGGATCGGTTAATTTTATGATTAGTGCTACTCGAACGTCGTGAAACTCGCACATGGAGTTACGGGTGACTTTAACTGCCGGAAAGCCTACTGGACACTTTACTTGAGGATGGTGAAAGAGGCCCTTAATGTTTTAAAATAAAAATAAAATAACAGTTATTATTATTCAGTGTATGCAGGAGGGATTTAAAAGAATTTTTGTGTGCATGTGGTATACAATGAGGTATACAAAGGTGGTATGCAAAACATTCCTTGTATTTGAGGTTTGTGAGTGATCTCGTTTTTTTTGTAGATTTTTTATTTTTAAATTGAAGTTCATATTCTAAGATTGATAAGTTTTCTCTTGGGATATTTTAGTATATTCATATTCTCATACAGTTTTTTTGCAATTTAATTTGTTATAAACAAATTATAAACTAATTGCTAAAAATTACAATGGTATATCCGGAGACCCATATGAATCCATTAGCAAATCGAAACTGAAATTAAATTGTTTATAATTCATTGCTCATTGATAATTCAACTGCTACTTTAATAATTAAACATAATGGGTGCATCCGCTTTGGGCGCTCGCTCGTACGCTTTGAGCGCTCACACTTATAAGCTCAGATTATAGGTGTTTTTGTTGGCCTATGAGGGTTAGAATCAATAAGAGAATTTCGTTCGTTTTGGACGCTATGACACTATGAGAGTCAGTTAGCGTCAGAGTTAGCCTCAACATGGCGAATATGAGAAATGTTTATCCATTAGTAAATAATATATTGGAAATTATCAATCTGATGAATATGACATGATTGAAGATAGTGATGATGAAATGAATGGAAATATTGTAATATTTATTTAAATTTATCTTGTAAAAAAGAATGTTTAGGGAGACTTCAAAATTTTGTTGAAGAGGTTATACCATCTTTTACTGATATAGAATTTAAATCTCACTTTAGGTGATTATTAAAACTTTAACATTTAATATTCCAGAATTATTGATCTTTACCTTCTATTTTAAGTTTATAGATTATATTAATTATATTCAAATAAGTGTTTCAATAATTTTTGGATGTGTCGGTCAACATTTAATTTTGTTCTTGATACAATTAAACCATCCTTAATAAGAAAAATCCCAGGATTTAAAATGGTATCACCTGATAAACAGTTATTCATAGCTATATGGAAAATGGCAACTTCAGATTCATATCGATAGAATAAGAAAATATTACTTAAATTTCGAATAACTTCATTCAGAATAAATAAAATATTAATTTAATTTATTATTTCTAAAGGTCAATTTGCCAAAAGTTTTTTGAAATTTGATTTGCTTTGCTTTTTTTTAATTACCTGAATCTTCACTTGTAGTAAAATACAGAGCTTCATCAGTTTCCATGATATGTGTCATGGTAAAAGTTTCCATGACTTGTACGTATCAAACCTATAAATGTTTGGTTAGCTTACGCTCACACGGTATTCGTTTTGATAAATATTGAAGTTTGGCGCTCACGCTTTTGCTGCCCTACCTCTGTAGCGTGAGCGTCAGTGAGCGCGAAATCTGCATCAACAGCATCAAGTCGAACGCTGAAAACGACGTTTATGTGCGCTCAAAGCGTGTACGCGTCCAACGCGAATGCACCCAATGCTTACGAGATCACATAAACTGTAATTGCATATTTTCCATATCGGTTTGAAACTCTCACAATGGGACTTACACCACTTCAAATATCACTTCATTAACCCAGCCTGCCTATAAGCCCATCTTAATGATTTTAAAAAATATGTCAGTAACAAGTTACTTCAGAATAAAAGGAATATAATAAAAATATATCTATTAAGGTAGCTAACTCGATATTTTTGAAAATGAACTTTCAAAATAAACGGCTCATATAGATTCTAGACAGATATTGATTCTAGGCATCCATAAATTATAGACATATATAGATTATAGACATACATAGATTATAGACATACATAGATTCTAGACATACATATATTATTGTTTACATAGATTATAGACATTCGTAAAAAAAAGTTTTTCGTAGAACATAGTTTAGCCATGTTTATAATAATAACCATAAATAATAAGATTTCGACTTTGTTTCAAGGTTAATGACTTGACAGGTAGAAAACCATTAGATAAGAACCACAAGCTTTCTTATAGGTAATTTAATTCCCTACAGGTTTTATTTGAAACGTTTTTTCTAAATATTGCTTGGTTTCCAAGTTATTTTCGCATTTTTTGAAGAGAAAAATGTATAACAAACACGTTTTTGACTTTGTTCAATGTTTATTATTAAAAAATCACTAGATAACAAAAAATTAAATTCTCTGCACTTTTTACTCCAATCATTTTTCAAAATATCGCTTTCCGTGTTCCAAAGTTCCGTGTTATTTGTGAATATTTGGCACAAGAAAAATGATTTAACTTTGTTCGAGGTTGGTATTTCCAACTTGTCCGACAAAAAATCACTAAATACCAAGTTTGCTTATAGAACATTTAATTTTATTTAAGTTTAATTCAAAACGTTTTAAAAAAATTCGCTTCGTTTCCGTGTTATTTTCGCATTTTTGAGACAAAGGAATGTAAAACAACATTAGAAGATGGAACTTTAGGGGAGATATGTATATTTTCCTATTATTTTAATTGCATGCTGAATTAAATTATTACAAACTAGACCCAGGCACAAAGATTTTTTTCTTGTGGAGTTGAATAATTGATTCAAATACTTCAGATTTGATATATTTTAGTAATATGTTAAACCTATAATTCCTATAGAAATTATACTATACTCTATGTATGTCTGTCTATAATCTTTGTATATATATATATATATATATATATATATATATATATATATATATATATATATATATATATATATGTGTGTGTGTGTGTGTGTACATGAAGAGTTCGTGCTCAGATCAAGTCTCCAGATAATTTCTTTAAAAATTACAAATATTTGTAAAATAATTCGTAATATTTGTAATTATTATTGAAAGGTTACCAATATCCTTTGAGAAAACTGAAATCATGCCCATAAAACCTCTTTGCATAGATAGATTCTTCATAAAAGATCAAGCAATTACCATAGTTCTACAATTTAAGTAACTAGGAGAAATCATTTTGCACAACTTGGGTGAGAAAGCAACATGGATAAATTGAACCAACAAAATGAAAAGAGGTCTAACCTGGTCAACATATAATAAGAAATGCCTGTCAATAGACACTAAGATCCAACATTACAAAACTGTAACTCTCCCGGAAGCAACTTATACTTGTGAAACGTGAGTCCCAAAAGTCTTGGAATCCAGTCTTGTCAAGAATTTGAAGAAGTAGGTCATTTCTTGATTCAGACACATAAAATTAAACAAATTATCAAATGTCATTTTTGTAGCTGTCAGTGGTCTTGAGGTTATGTCGCATTGTTTTTAGTGTTATGTTCAACAATTTAATTAGTTATAAATTAAACGCCTTCTCATAAATTTAACACAGATTTATTTTATAGTGTTGTGAATTATAAAATTAACAAAGAAGAACAAACATTACAAGAGATATTGAATGTGTTGTCCATTTTCACGAATACATAAATTAATTCGCCGTTTTATGTTATCGAACACATTTTGCAATACTGTGTTGTCTATCTCTTCACATTTTACTTACTGTATGCCCTGGACTGCTGAATACTGATTTTTAAATATTGAAAAAGAAAAAGATCCAGAGGAGTTAGATCACAAGAACGTGGTGGAAATCGGTCTTTGCTTACTAGCCTGTTGTCGACGATTTCATGAAGATAATTTAATGTTTCACGGCAATGTGTGTATCAGAATCTTTTTGGAAGAAGCCATTTTGGCGTTCATCATTATAAAGTTCGTTAATAAATTGTTCCAAAATAAGTGGCAGCGTATAAATTACCATCGAAAAATATTGGACCGATAATTCTGCGTCTTCTAATAGCGTCGCTCTAATAAAATTTGGTTGTCAACACTCCACATGCGCCTGTTTTGGGAATTAATGTATCCGTTTAGATGAAACCAGGCTTCATCAGTGAAATATGTTAAATTTAACACTTCGGCGTTCATATTTTCATTGAACCACCGATAGTCTTTTATTATAAACGAGTGGTAAAAGTTCTTGGTACACTTGCAACTTATATGGTTTCATGTGAAGATCTTGACGAATAATCATGTGGGTGGTAGTACGACTTTAGTACGAAATTCAACAGTTGAACTAGTCTCCTAATTGAAGTGGTAGGTTCGTCTTGGACCACATTTCTGATGTTGTTTATAATATTCTCATTATTAATACGAGGCCTTCCACTTCTTTGTTTGTTGTTAATGTTACCAGTACTTAGAAAACAACTGATCGTAATACCTGCCTTCTAAACTGATTCCTATTAAATACAGCCATATAAAAACGTTGCCTAAATTCTTCAATGCACGGGTCGATACTGTATTCCCATTCACCATTTTCCAGGCGTCTACCATTACAAAAATAAGTTTCGACAAAAGTTTTCCGCTCTTTTGTAAGCATTTTTAAATTAAATAAATTAAGTAAGACCGGTAGAAATAAGATAAAAACGCGAATTAATTTGTGTATTTGTATATTGAAAATCGACATTCAATATGTTTGTTCTTCTGTGTTAATTTTATAATTCACAACACTATAAAATAAATCTGTGTTACAATTATTAGAAGTCGTTTTATTTATAACTAATGAAACTGTTGAACACTAAAAACCATGCAACACAACCTCAAGACCACTGACAGCTACTTAAAAATGACATTTGATGATTTGTTTAATTTTATGTGTCTGAATCAAAAAATAACCTACTTCTTCAAATTCATGGCAAGAGTGGATTCCTAAACTTTAGGGATTCACGTTATATATATATATATATATATATATATATATATATATATATATATATATATATATATATATATATATATATATATATATATATATATATATATATATATATATATATATATAATAATCTATAGATGTTTATAATCAACGCATGTCTACAATCTTGCATGTGTATAATCTCTGTATGTCTATAATCATTATAGACCGATCTAGATTATAGGCATAAATACATTATAGACATTCATAGATTATAGACATTCATCCGATAAAAAAAGATATTTCGTAGAAACTTTTGCTCCTATACCCATATTTGAAATATATCATAAGAAGGTTTTGATTTTGTTTCAAGGTTAGTTACTACTAAGTTAAAAAAAGATATTTCGTAGAAACTTTTGTTCCTATACCCATATTTGAAATATATCATAAGAAGGTTTTGATTTTGTTTCAAGGTTAGTTACTACCAAGTTGACAGATATAAAATCATTAGCTAAAAAGATTTAATTCTTTACAATTATTATTTTTAACATTTTTCTAAAATTTTATTAGTTTCCGAGTTATTTTCGCATTTTTGTAAAGAAAAATGTATAATAAACACGACTTTTTGATTTTGCTCAAGATTGACTATTAAAAATCTCTAGATAACGAGTCTTCTTATAAGAAAATTTAATTCCCTATACGTTCACGTGTAGAGAATAGGAATTTACGCGAGACGAGATAAGGCGAGAGTTTCAACAATCTCGTCTCGTTCTCGTTAGTTGTGAAAAAATTTACTCTCGTTTCAGTGTCGCTCTTGCTTTCGTAACCGTCTGTCTCGTCTCGCACTCGTAACCGTTAGTCTCGTCTCGTCTCATCCCGTCAGATATCGTTCGTGCTAGAAGTTATTGTTAAGATAGTCAAAACAGAGGTAATTATTAATTTCTTTGTAATTAGTAAATGCGTGATTATTCGTTATATAGATAATTGTTATATAATAAAATACAATTTTGCAATACTTTATTCGTTTATACAGGTTACAATATATGTAGTTACAGGTTACGAAACAATATGATGATTTAACTAACTGAAATTTTACACTTTAAGTCACAAGATGACCAAGAATAGGAAAATAATGCTTGAATCACATCATCCTTGATCATTACAGCACCTGCTATACAGAATAATCTTTCAACATCAGTACCTGTTGCGATTATGCTCAATAAATCCTTGGCAATTTTGGAAAGAGAGAGGAAAATCGTTTCATGCGGCTTACATCATTCTAAAATATTTTTACTTAAATCTTCTCTTCTCAGTAGTAAATACTCCTCAAAATCAGTTTTCCAATGTTTTGAAGTTTTTGCTGAATTGTTAGTATAGATTATCAATTCATTTTTTTAATGACTTCCGTCCGGACAACTAACTTTTCGAATTCTCTCTCAAAATTGACGTTATTTACATACTGTTTATAAACTTTATCGACGATTGGACAGCCTCATTTTTCATTTCCTTACCCCATACCGCCTTGTAAAATGTCTTGATTTTTTTGTCAATAGTTTAAAATTAAACAACAAACGCAAATTGATTTTCGATAATGCTTTAACATTTTATCGCTTGATGCTTGAAAGATTGTCATCGAAGACAGTACGGTTGTATCCTTCATTTGAAATTGTCTACGACCTCTATTTTATATTACGAAATCTACTCTACTATATATATATATATATATATATATATATATATATATATAAATCTACATATATACATATATATATATATATATATATATATATATATATATATATATATATATATATATTGAAATGTATAATGTATGTGTAATGAAATGTAACTGTAACTTCAAGTTCAAATTTATGCAAGAAAATATTACCGCTGCCCATGTCCGAGTCGAAGATTGTAGAAGTATAAACGAGATTCTCGTGTCTCGCAAGAGCGAGACCACGTACGCTCTCTTGTCTTACCATGTACTTTCTCGCTCTCGTCTTTATGAGACGAGACGAGAAAAATATCTAAAAATATATAATAAACCTATAATTCGTGCAATATTTTATTCAAAAGGTCACAGAGGTTTTTCTTAATAAAACATGATTATTAATATCTTCTGAAACACCTATTAATTACAAGTGTTCATAATATTGCACGATTTTACTTTCCCGAAATATCGTTTTAATATAAGACTTTCTTAATTTCATTTATCATTTGAAGATGTCAGAAAGTCTGAAAAACTTGACATCTTCGAGAATAATTCTTTCTTTTAAATTATTTCTAATGCACCGAAACTACAATTCTATATCTACTATTTAATATAATATTTTATGTCTGCTATCAACATTATTTTCCTCAATCCAAATAGTTCATGCATATTTAATAATTTAATACATTTTTTTCTAAACGTTCGGAAATGTAAAAAGGATTGTAACATTTAATATTTTAACAATATATTATTATATTTTTAGTTTATTATTGTTTTAGTCGCAAGGAATATCCCTAGCTAAGTGTCTTCGAACAAAATTATAAGCTTACAAATATTAACATAATGCTGGATTATGTTATAAATTTCACTAGATTCACAGTTTATCTGTTTGTTGATGGTACAACTTTACTACCTACCAACTCCATTAACATGTTAAATATTCATGAAATTATGACTAGATTACAAGTATATACTAGATTTCACTGCATCATTTATACACATAGACAGACAAGACCAGACCAGACCTGCAGTACAAGTTTAGATTAATCTTAGTTCCGTTTCATTCTGTGAGTTTTTGCGACAAAAAATAATCATTTGACATTTTTCAAGGTTGATTATTTCCAACTTGACAGACAACAAATCACTAATTACTAAGTTTTCTTCTAAAAAATATAATATTCTTTAAATTTTACTTGAAAGATACCAATTTTCGTTTAGTTTTCGAGTTATTATCGGATCTTTGGGGCAAGAAAAATGCAAAACTAAAACAAAACTTGACTTTACAAGAAAAGAAATACTAGATCCGATAATAACTCGAAAACTAAACGAAAATTGGTATGTTTCAAATAAAATTTAAAGAATATTAAATTTTTTAGAAGAAAACTTTTAGAAGTAATTAGTGATTTGTTTTTTGTGTGAAAACAGCATACTCTACTTTTAAGCTGCCGCTAAATCTAATGCTTGTTAAGACACCTATATGTAATATATTTAAACAGAGTACCACAGCGCAGGTGAGATCTAAGAGAGACCAAATTAATTGCGTGGGAAGAATGCAGAATGGTTCACAAACGAGGTATTGAAGCTCTCAATAGAACAAGGACTTAAAAGGAAATAAGAGCCTCATAGGCTTCATTGTAGTTCTTTTGGCAGGCGACTTTCGACAGACTTTACTGTAGTACCCAGAGACACAAGAGGCGATGAAGTCAAAGCATGTTTAAGGTCTTCGTATTTATGGACAACAATTCAGAAACTCGCTTTAAAAAAAATATGAGGGTTCATTTAAGAGTTGACGCTTCTGCGGAACATTTTTCAGAAATATTATTAAATATAGGAATAGAAATATGGAGAATACCCTACGTGTGATGGTAAAATTAGTATTCCACAAAGTCAGGTCACAGTGGTGACATCGCTAAATGAACTGTCTAGCAAAGAATACCCCGATATAGAGCACATTAAGGTGAAACCCATAGGATGGTTATGTTAGCATAGCATTCTATCCCCGAAAAATAACAGAGCAGCTGCTCTAAATTATTTCATACTGAAGTCATTCGAAGGAGACGAAGTGCATTCATTATAAGTCAGTGGATTCAGTGTTGCAAACTGACGACGCAGTAATTTTGCAGTAGAATTTCTAAATACCCTAAATTCAGTTGGTCTACCATTGCATATATCTTATTGTCAAAATTGGCACACCAGTTATGCTTTTAAGAAACCTTAAACCTCTGAAGTTATGCAATGGCACCAGACTGCAGATAAAAGTTCCTCATCGAAACATTATCGATGCTACTGTAATCAGTGGATGTGCTCCACTGGGGATGTGCTGCACTCACTCAAGGGGAAACTGTATTTATACCTCGAATAACATTAATACTATCAGAATAATCATTTAACTTCATAAGGTTGCAGTTTCCTCTCCAAGTTTGTTTTGCGATGTCCATAAATAAGTCCCAAGGGCAGTCATTGAAAGTGGCCGGTTTAGACCTAAGAGTAGACTGATTCTCACACTAGACAGAGTAGACAGTTACTCACTAAGAGTAGACAGTTCAGCACATGTGGTCTGTTCCAGAGTAAGTTCTGCGAGCAGTTTGGTAATCCTAGCACCGAGAAGCGTTACTGAAAACGTTGTGTATAAAGAAGTTGTTGTGAAAAAGAACAAGAAAGGCGATGTAGTATTTAATGACAACACGTATTTATTCTACGCGGACATCAGCTAGTTAAATATAAACTACAACTTACTTATTGGGTGTTCTTAGTGGAAATGAATGGAAGGACTATAAGCCACATCTAGACCATGTGCGCTTGCTGTATGAGCGCGTAATATAACATAGAGAACTTAGTAATTTTCTTAATTCTTTTCTTGTAATATGAAAATTCACTTCGCAATTTTTCCCATTTTTATATTACCCGCTCGTACAGCCAAGCACAAGTGGTCTAGAAGATGTATGAACTTGGCTCTACATAAATATGATATTTTGGGAAGGAGATTTATTTCCACTAAGAACACTCAATAAGTAAGTTGTAGTATATATTTAATTTTAATTCAATTTGAAATTAGATGATAAGTCCATACTGATGAAGCCAAAAGACCAAAAAACCTCTATAGATGTTCATAATTATTATTATTTATCAGGTTATGTTATTTTCTGGCAACCCACATGGTCTCTCATAGCACGTAAGTGCAGGAGCTAAATCGTACTAGTAATTATATTCATTTATATTATTAGTCAATTAGTGAATTAGAGAACATAGTAATTTTCTTAATTCTTTTCTTGTACCTACTATGAAAATTCACATAGTAATTTTTTCCATTTTTATAAAATTTGATTTTGTTTCGAAGTTGATTATCACCTCATTACCATTAATCACAAAGTTTATTTATACCTATTAATCACAAGCTTAGATTAACGTGACTAGATTGGTAAGACGATAGAAAAGAGTACACAAGACTAGAATAAATCTCGTCTATTTATTGTTGCTTGCCTAGTCTTGTCAATAGAAAGAAGATCCAGACATAATATTACCTTATTACTATTAATCACAAGACGCATTTATACTTATTAATCGCAAGATAAGATTAACATGACTACAAGACTATAAACAATAGTAGACAAGGCAAGATTAAATCACATCTATTTATTCATGTCTAGTCTTAACAATAGCAAGGCAAGATCAGGCAGAAGATTCAATCAGGTGGTGTAGGAGACAATGGACAGTTTTGTGTCATGAAGACTCCATTGAATAGACAGGATTAGACAGACGGACTTAGAAGGATAAAACAGAAAAGTCAATAGTAGATGGACCTGAGAGACAGACAAGGCTAGACTGAGGAGTTATACTTTAGGCCTTATCATTATCAAATGGGGAATAATCAATCTTAAATTGGGAAATATAATCAACTCCATTTAATTGCATGTTAATTTTATCTTGGTTATTCTTAATTTGACTTTGATTATTGGCAATTTTATATTGATTATTCCAATTTTGGCTTTAACCTCTCTTTTTAGCTTTAACTTTCTGAAGAATCTTCATTTATTTTTTAGCACATTCCTGAAAGTTTTTGCAAAAAAACATCATTGCCGATAACAATATTTGACCATGTGTGTACAAATTTGAAAGAAATTTTATTACGGGTTATTGATTTTATTTATTGTCAATTTCATATTGAATATTACAATTTGGGTTTTGACCTCCATTGTTCTGAAGAATCTTGATTTAATTTTGAACAAATTTCTGAAAATTTTGGAAAAAAAAATCATTGCCCATAACAATGTTTCGATCATTTGAAATGTGGACAAATTTTCTGGAATATTTTTAGGCTTGAGCAAACTCTATAGAAGATATTTTGAATAAGAGATTAGGTAGATAAAACTGGACAAACAATACTAAATAGACAGCCAAGACATACAACAGAGATAAGATAGACAAGACAGACCAAGACAGACCAACACAGACCAAGGCAGACCAAGACAGATCAAAGGCAGATCAAAGACAGACCAAAACAGACCAAGAGAGCCTGAGTCTCTCGCTTGTCAGGCGGGTCCACTACACAAGACTAGATAGACAAGATTAGACAGACAAGACTAGATAGACAAGACTAGATAGACAAGACTAGAGAGAGACAAGACTAGACAGAAAAGTTCAAACAGACAAGGCTGGGCAGACAAGACAAGATAGATAAGACTAGACGGACAAAACTAGACAGGCAAGACTAGACAGACAAGCCTAGACAGACAATACTAGACAGGCAAGACTAGACAGCCAAGACTAGACTGACAAGACTAGAGAGACAAGACTAGACAGACAGGGCTAGACTGACAAGGCTAGACAGAAAAGACAGAAAAGGTCTGCGTACCAGACCAGACAGACAAGGCTAGACAGATGAGAGTTTTGTTATTGCCTTATTTGATATGTAATATCATTGCAAAAATCTTGTTGATATTATTAAGAGATTTAAAGTTTTAAAGTATTTAGAGTGTTAAATTATGCGAACATGTCTATCCTGCCTGTCTATTTTAGGCAATAATTTCTCAACCTGTTATTATCGCTTTGGAACGAAATGTAAATTTATGGGAATAGCTTAATATTCTCAGTAAATTAGGTTTTTATTTATATTTAAATGCCATTTTACATTGTTAAACGATCCACGTAGAAATATTTTCGTTCACATTCCTAATTATAAAATTAACTGTATAATTACAAAACAATTTAAATCAGTGAGACAAAGAGAAATATTTATGATAATAAAGCAATTTATTTCAACTGTATAGATATAAAATATTTGGTTTTGTGAAACATACAATAAATATTGAAACAATGATGTGCTGTTTTGATAAATGACTTTGTAGATATTTTGTTGTGCTTTTATTGTCAGGTGAGTTTAGTTTATGTATAGATAATCTTTTAATCCGGGCCATTTTCTGCCGGGTCGTTTAATCTAGGGTCGTTTGCTGGAATGTTTTGCAGATCGATGGTTTAAAGGAATTTAGAATTTTTATTTAAATTTATTTTACCAACTCACCTGAACATGATTTATCATGTTTGATATTTTTTATCCCTGTTTTTATTGAACAATTAAAATGTTTATTTTACGACTGCTCCATTTTATGCCCACCAAGATTTTCTTCTAAAAATGTAACAAATCCCGTTTAAAACCTATGTTTTAAATTACGCATTTTACGCAATAAATCTTGTGATTTATTAATCGACCGATAGTTAATTTATCGTGTGGAATGTTATGTTTTGGATCTTCCATAAATCAAGGGAAATTTATTTCGAATAAATATAATGCTTAGTATGGGTGAGTGTTCTCTGCTCTTTTTTCATTAAAAAATGGAAATGAGGAATTTTATATGCTGCTGTGAGATATATCGACGTTTAATTTTCCCAGTTTAGATTTTCAGATAATAAATCTCATAAATGAGATACTATATCGCTTTGTTAAATCATACAGTAAATGCATATATCAATGCTTTGTTTTATTAAAACTTATAATTTCGAACTGCAACAGTTAGTTACAAATACTCAACTGCAATACTTTCATACATAAAATTTCATTTTGAACGGTAATTTTGTGAATATTTACTATATACGGTTGAAAAAGTTTTGGAGAAATATACCTGGTATTGTTAAAATATCCGCCGATTTCATTGGAAAAGATTTAATGGTTAAACCTGTTTTCATTTTACTTGATCCCACTTGGTTGCGAGTGTAGGGTGAAGGCGGATGCTGGATTTACGAACAATAGTTCTTAAAATACAAATCAAAATAGACAAGTTTAACTATATTAGCGACAAGACTAGACAGACAAGACTAAACAGACAGGACTAGACAGACAAGACTAGACAGACGAGACTAGACAAACACGACTAGACAGACAAGACTAGACAGACAAGACTAGACAGACAAGACTAGACAGACAAGACTAGACAGACAAGACTAGACAGACAAGACTAGACAGACAAGACTAGACAGACAAGAATAGACAGACAAGACTAGACAGACAAGACTAGACAGACAAGACTAGACAGACAAGACTAGACAGACAAGACTAGACAGACAAGACTAGACAGACAAGACTAGACAGACAAGACTAGACAGACAAGACTAGACAGACAAGACTAGACAGACAAGACTAGACAGACAAGACTAGACAGACAAGACTAGACAGACAAGACTAGACAGACAAGACTAGACAGACAAGACTAGACAGACAAGACTAGACAGACAAGACTAGACAGACAAGACTAGACAGACAAGACTAGACAGACAAGACTAGACAGACAAGACTAGACAGACAAGACTAGACAGACAAGACTAGACAGACAAGACTAGACAGACAAGACTAGACAGACAAGACTAGACAGACAAGACTAGACAGACAAGACTAGACAGACAAGACTAGACAGACAAGACTAGACAGACAAGACTAGACAGACAAGACTAGACAGACAAGACTAGACAGACAAGACTAGACAGACAAGACTAGACAGACAAGACTAGACAGACAAGACTAGACAGACAAGACTAGACAGACAAGACTAGACAGACAAGACTAGACAGACAAGACTAGACAGACAAGACTAGACAGACAAGACTAGACAGACAAGACTAGACAGACAAGACTAGACAGACAAGACTAGACAGACAAGACTAGACAGACAAGACTAGACAGACAAGACTAGACAGACAAGACTAGACAGACAAGACTAGACAGACAAGACTAGACAGACAAGACTAGACAGACAAGACTAGACAGACAAGACTAGACAGACAAGACTAGACAGACAAGACTAGACAGACAAGACTAGACAGACAAGACTAGACAGACAAGACTAGACAGACAAGACTAGACAGACAAGACTAGACAGACAAGACTAGACAGACAAGACTAGACAGACAAGACTAGACAGACAAGACTAGACAGACAAGACTAGACAGACAAGACTAGACAGACAAGACTAGACAGACAAGACTAGACAGACAAGACTAGACAGACAAGACTAGACAGACAAGACTAGACAGACAAGACTAGACAGACAAGACTAGACAGACAAGACTAGACAGACAAGACTAGACAGACAAGACTAGACAGACAAGACTAGACAGACAAGACTAGACAGACAAGACTAGACAGACAAGACTAGACAGACAAGACTAGACAGACAAGACTAGACAGACAAGACTAGACAGACAAGACTAGACAGACAAGACTAGACAGACAAGACTAGACAGACAAGACTAGACAGACAAGACTAGACAGACAAGACTAGACAGACAAGACTAGACAGACAAGACTAGACAGACAAGACTAGACAGACAAGACTAGACAGACAAGACTAGACAGACAAGACTAGACAGACAAGACTAGACAGACAAGACTAGACAGACAAGACTAGACAGACAAGACTAGACAGACAAGACTAGACAGACAAGACTAGACAGACAAGACTAGACAGACAAGACTAGACAGACAAGACTAGACAGACAAGACTAGACAGACAAGACTAGACAGACAAGACTAGACAGACAAGACTAGACAGACAAGACTAGACAGACAAGACTAGACAGACAAGACTAGACAGACAAGACTAGACAGACAAGACTAGACAGACAAGACTAGACAGACAAGACTAGACAGACAAGACTAGACAGACAAGACTAGACAGACAAGACTAGACAGACAAGACTAGACAGACAAGACTAGACAGACAAGACTAGACAGACAAGACTAGACAGACAAGACTAGACAGACAAGACTAGACAGACAAGACTAGACAGACAAGACTAGACAGACAAGACTAGACAGACAAGACTAGACAGACAAGACTAGACAGACAAGACTAGACAGACAAGACTAGACAGACAAGACTAGACAGACAAGACTAGACAGACAAGACTAGACAGACAAGACTAGACAGACAAGACTAGACAGACAAGACTAGACAGACAAGACTAGACAGACAAGACTAGACAGACAAGACTAGACAGACAAGACTAGACAGACAAGACTAGACAGACAAGACTAGACAGACAAGACTAGACAGACAAGACTAGACAGACAAGACTAGACAGACAAGACTAGACAGACAAGACTAGACAGACAAGACTAGACAGACAAGACTAGACAGACAAGACTAGACAGACAAGACTAGACAGACAAGACTAGACAGACAAGACTAGACAGACAAGACTAGACAGACAAGACTAGACAGACAAGACTAGACAGACAAGACTAGACAGACAAGACTAGACAGACAAGACTAGACAGACAAGACTAGACAGACAAGACTAGACAGACAAGACTAGACAGACAAGACTAGACAGACAAGACTAGACAGACAAGACTAGACAGACAAGACTAGACAGACAAGACTAGACAGACAAGACTAGACAGACAAGACTAGACAGACAAGACTAGACAGACAAGACTAGACAGACAAGACTAGACAGACAAGACTAGACAGACAAGACTAGACAGACAAGACTAGACAGACAAGACTAGACAGACAAGACTAGACAGACAAGACTAGACAGACAAGACTAGACAGACAAGACTAGACAGACAAGACTAGACAGACAAGACTAGACAGACAAGACTAGACAGACAAGACTAGACAGACAAGACTTGACAGACAAGACTAGACAGACAAGACTAGACAGACAAGACTTTTTTTTTTGCACGTGCTAAAAACCCCCACCATTCAGACCCCCCAGCCAAAACCGGAAAGAACGTGATGAAATCAAAAATTTGGCATAACTTCGTCACATTCCTCCCCCTTTCATATCCAAAGCATTCATCCGCCTTCATTCGTTGTGCCGGGCGCGCCGTTAATGGCCGTGCCCCCCTTTCAGTTTACAATAAATTTATGCGCCCACTTCGCACTAAGGGGGGGCCCAGCGTTGGCACGCTCGACTCGCTCGTAGCAACCCCTCGTCCCGCCTTACCTTTTCATCCTTCTTCTTTCTCCTCATTATATAACCTATCATTCCAGTTAGCACGCCCCATTCATACTCACTGCGGAGCATGATTCTCTCTTTGTGATATTCTCTCCCATCTTGTATTCTGCGGCGCTCTTCATTCTCTCCCATCTCGTACACTCGAAGACGGTATGCTCCGCAATGTCCTCAGTCGCTCCACAATACCTGCAGTGCGCCTCAACCAGTATCCCGATGCGCACCAGGTAAGACCCAAAGCATCCATGCTCTTTAAGCGCCTTGGTGAGGTGATAATTCACCTCCCCGTGCCCACGGTTGACCGATTCATCGATAGTCGGAATCAGTTGCCTGGTCCAGGCTCCCTTTTCCGACCCCTGTTTGACGCATTGTTTTTCCCTTTCATTTCTAGGGTCATTACCTCCCCAAACTTTCACCCTTTCATGCGCGAGAAGGTCTAACGGGATAACTCCAACAACGACCGCCACTGCGTCGCCAGAAACAGTCCTGTATGCGCTGCACACACGCAGCAGCACACACCTTTCCACTCTCATCAGTCTCGCTCTATAACATTCAATCTTGATCGAATTTATCCATGCCGACACCCCATACAGGAGAATGGAGTGCACGACCGCATTCATAATACTCCTCTTGGAGGACAACGGCCCACCTATGCTGGGTATTAGCAACCCAAGGGCTTTCACACATGCTGTAGCCTTGCTCACCACCCGGGTGACCTGATCGGACACCTTGAGATTTCGCTGAAGCTCTACCCCAAGGTATCTTACAGATTCCTGAGCCGCTACGTCAACTGTCCCCATTCAAACAGTCAGTTCACGCAGCTTTCTTCTCCTAATTAGCAGGACCGCCTCGGTTTTGTGGGGACCCAGAGCCCTTTTTCCCCCATCCACCGATCAATCCTACTAATTGCCTTATTAATTATCGCTTTCAGACTTTCCTCTGTTCTTGCGATAGCGACCACCGCTAAGTCATCAGCGTATCCCACGAGTGTAAGCCCGTCTGGCAGCCTCAATCTCAAAACCTCATCATAAATGTTCTACAGTATCGGCCCAAGAACCGAACCCTGTGGAACACCCGCACTCATTTTGAAGATTTTACCTTCCACAGTCACTATCTCCCTATCATACAAGTAGCTCCCCACCATCTTTCAAAGGTAGGGAGCTACCCCCTTTAGTTCCAAAGCCCCCATGATTCCGCCTCATGGGACCGAATTGAAAGCATTTTTCACGTCCACGGTTACAAGCACGCAGTAGCTACGGCTATGGATCCATATTGGGTAACCTTGCTCTCTATCACACGCATCATTGCGTTCACCGTAGTGCGGCCGCCTCTGGACCCATACTGTTCCTCTGAAATACCTCTCCCACTCTTAAGATCCTCATTTATCCTAGCTCCGATCATACTCTCAAACATCTTCGCTATCCCATTCAGTAGGCAGATTGGCCTGTAATTGGCTTCCTCTCCTTCCATTCGCTCTTTTGCAATCATCACCAGTCTCTCTCTCTTCCACTCTTTGTGGAAACTGCCATTCATCAACAATTCCTGTTGACTTTTCATCTTGGCATTCATCATGCTCAAGCACATGTCCTCGCACACATGCCCAAAGACTGGACAGACAAGACTATACAAACAAGATTATACAAATAAAAATGAAGATTAACATAACTTTGTGTTTAAGGTATCTATGAAGATATCAGATTTTTTATGTATATCAATTTTGTTGGAAAATAGATTTCAAATAAAAAGTGTGCATAGCATAATATTAGAATATTTTGGAAGCTGTAAATCCCTTTGATGTTTCGTTGATAGAAATTATTGGAGTTTTGGCTGATATTAAAAATAAGATTTGGTCATAGTAGTTTAGATTGAATAGATAGATTGGAAACTAGAGCATGTACATATTTTTGTTTCAAGTCATTTGATAGAAAATATTTTGCTACATAAAATTTTATATCTTTTAGGTATTCTATGAGATATTTTTAATTTCATCTGCGTTGGTGAACAACTTTTAGTCCCAAATAAATTAATTTAACCACATTTAAAACGAGAATTTGCTTGATTTTAAACGAGCTTTTGCTTTATTTAAAACGAGCTTTTGCTGTATTTAACCCTTTGTCCGGGAATAACACGTGTGGCTAGATGATGCGGATTATGTGTCATTTCTTACAATAACGATCTTCACTTGATAAATTCTTGATACATTACAAAACCTTTTTTACATTAATTTTTGCTTTATTGTGTATCATTATAACTGTCGTTGTTGAAAAATGTCTATCATTATCTAGTATATTTAAATACCTTCTTAATTATCCAATAAATATTATTCTAGTTTTATTAATATCTTATAATGTTTTTCGTGGTCGGTAGGTTTTGTAATTTTTTTTTGTTAGCATTGCTTACATTGCTTACTGTAGGTTTTGATTAATCTACCCTAATCAATCCCTAATTACAGAACATTAATAATATACAAAATAGCGAAAACGTTGCGACTGTCGTTTTTACTCATATGACTTAAGACTCAAATGTCTAAAAACTTTCACAACCAAAAACTTAATCAGCTGACATTGATGTCGAGTTTGACATTCAACATAATCAATAATATATTGTTTAAATGACGCGGCTGCCGCTCGATTTCTTACATTTTATAAGTTGGTCGACTATTACTCGTAAACTAATAAAGGTTACTAAGCTGTGATACTTTTCCTTTTAACTTCGTTCTATATACTTCTTCTTCTTCTATTACTCAACAGCCCTGGGTGGGCCTTGGCTTGAGTTACAACATCCTTCCATCTCTCCCTGCTGTTAACCAATTGCAACCAGTTTCTCACACGTAATATCTTTAGGTCGTCGATGCAGTCATCTCTTACGTGGTCTACCCCGAGCTCTTCTTTCATGTGGACACCAGTTCGTCAGTATTTTTGGTCCTCGGGTGCTTTCCATATGCATAACATGTCCAAACCATTGTAACCGTAGTGCCTTTATATGCCTTACGATGTCCGCTCCTCCAATTAGTCTGTCCAGTTCATGGCTCATTCAGAATCTTCATGTACCACCGTTTTCCTGTACGAGGCCAAGGATTCTGCGTAATATGCTTCTTTCGCAGAGTCGTAGTGCGTTTTCGTTGATCGCAGATATGGTCCATGTTTCATACGCGTATGTTATGACGGGTCTAATGAGTGTGTTATAGATCTTTAACTTTGATTTCACACTTAGAAGCTTCTCTCCCAGTAGGTTCTTATTTGCGTAATAAGCTCTCTTTCCTGCTACAATTCTCGCACTGATTTCTTCACTGATTCTGTTGTCGCTAGTTATTTTCGACCCTAGGTAAGAGAAGCTTCTGACTTCTTCGAAATTAAGTGCGTTGACTTGTAGTGGCTCTGGCCAGGGTGTTAGATCCCTGGTACTTCTCATGAACATGGTTTAATTCACGTTTATTACTAGTCCGGCTGCGCTAGATTTCTGTTCTAAGGAGGCAGTAGCTTCTTTTAGGCTTTCTGCTATTCGTGCTGATATTATTATATCATCGGCATATGCGCATAGCTGCTGAGATTTTGTGTGTATGTGTATGCGGCGGCCTGTTATGTGCAGGTTTCTAATAACTGATTCAAGTACAAAGTTGAATAGCATAGCAGATAGCGCATCACCTTGCCTGGCCCCTGTCCTGATGTCGAATTCGTCCGTGAGTTTGGATGCTACTAATACTTGAGCACGTGTATTGGTTAGAGTTAAGTTTACCATTCTTATAAGTTTTTGAGGAATTCCAAGGGCAAGTAACTAGTACAATAGTTCTTTTCTAGGCACGCTATCAAGAGCTTGTTTGTAGTCAACAAACAGGTGGAACAAAGTTATGTTATGCTCATAACATTTTTCAAGCATTTGCCTTATTAGATGTATTTGGTCCGTTGTTGATCGATTCTTTCGAAAGCCTCCTTGGTAGTCCCCAAGTATCTCCTCTTCATATATTGATAGTCTATTGTATATTACGCTGGATAATATTTTGTAAGAAGTGTTGAGAAGAGTAATTCCTCGGTAATTGGAACATTCTTTCTTGTTTCCTTTCTTGTGTATGGGAAAAATAATGCCTTCTCTCCAGTCACTTGGCATAATCTCTTCATTCCACACCCTGACAATAAGTTTGTGTATCCTTTCCCACAGTGGCGTACCTCCATTTTTCAGAAGTTCCGTGGGAATTGTATCACTTCCTGGAGATTTATTGTTTTTAAGATTGTGTATTATCTCGGTAACTTCCTCATAGCTCGGTTCGAGGATTTCGGGTTGTGCTTCATGGTGCCATACGATTTCCTTTTCTCTTTCACCCCTTTGGATTTCAGTGGAGAGTAGCTCGCTAAAGTGTTCATGCCATCTTTGGTGTATTTTGTCATCCTCGGTTAGTATTGTCCCGTTTTTATCTAAACACGTGATGGTTCTAGGTTGAAAGGCCGTTGTTTGCTGCTGTACTGCCTTATAAAATTTCCTGCTTTGTTTATTTACGTTGTATTGTTCTAGTTCTTCCACTTGTTTATTTAACATTATTTTCTTTTTTGCTTTGCAAAGTTTTGAAGCTATTCTCCTGAGGTGCTCGTAGTTAGCTCTGTTGGCTCGGGTTCCACTTTGTATTACCTTTTTCCGTGCTTCATTTTTAACGAGTAGGGCTGCCCTGCATTCATTATCAGACCATGAGTTTCTGACTTTTATCTGTTTTCCTATTGTAATATCTGCAGCTTCAAGTATACTCGTCTTTATATGTTGCCATTGTTGTTCAACACCAGTGTTTGCATTATTTGCTAGTAATCTTCTCGCAATATATTGTTTATACTCATTTTGTTTTAATTCCTTTCTAAGAGCATCCGTATTCCATTTGTTTGTTCTGGTATTGGTTTTCAGTGCGTTGGAGGTTTTCTGTTTAATTAGGACTCTTAGTAGGAAGTGATCTGAGTCACAGTTGACTCCTGGAAGAGTTCTGACATCCGTGACCATGGTAGCTCTGCGTTTGTTAACCAGGACGTGGTCTATTTGTTTCACTGCTCTGCCACCGGGCATTGTCCACGTCCCTATATGTATTTTTTGTGTGGAAAACATGTACTGCTAATTCTCAAGTTGGTGCTCGCTGCAAGATGACATAGTCTTTCTCCATTGCTACTTGTGGTTTGGTGTAGTGAGTATTTTCCGGCTGAGTTGGAAAACTTTTGTTCTTTACCTATTTTAGCATTAAACTCTCCCAGTAGTATTAATGCATCGTGTTCAGACGTACTTTCGCATATGTTTAAAAGCTGATCGTAGAAAATCTCTTTTACTTCATCCTCACCATCTTCTGTTGGAGCGTATGCAGAAATAAGAAAAAGGTTGTGAAATTTTCCTCTAAGACGTAATTTGCATATTCTGTCGTTGATTGCTTCGAATCCTAGTACAACATGTTAAGTTGCTTTATTTATTAAGAATCCAACTTCTTTTTCTCCTTGTTTCTTGTTTCTTGTCATTGCCGCTGTAATATAGGCGATACTTTGGTTTGTCTATGCTACCCTTTATGCTACCCTTTGGTTTGTCTATGCTACCTTTCCATCTGATTTCTTGTAGTGCCGTTACGTCTAAATGGTATTTATCGAGCTCCTCTGCTATTTCCTGCATCTTTCCTGGCTGCAACATGGTACGTACGTTCCATGTGCCGATTTTTAGTTCCGTTTTGAAGTCCTTGTTTCTTTTCTTAGTCCGTTGTATGTTAATAAATCCGATCCGAAGCTGTTGTAAGTCTTTCGTAACTTGAAAATTTTTGCGAGGTGAGGTAGTTAGCCTCACGCCCAACCCCCTTTTCGGAGGGCCATTTCTCCCGCTCTCGTTAGCCCCGACCCCACCATCCATACGGGTTGGTTACCGCATCTCAGGCGAGGTTGCTCGGGTTATCAGGGTTCACCACGTGGAGGTGAGAGTCGGAAATGGGTATGAGAGGCTATGTAGCAATCTCTTCCTGTGCGATTGCCATACGGTACCCATGCACTACCCCATTTGAACCCCCGTTATATATACTACTATTGTGAATTTTTTCACATATCCAGAAACAGCCATTTAGCTGGCAGTGTGGGGGGGACACTTGACTCTAACAAAAATTAGCACTTTAAAGCTTAATATTTTACAAACGCATGTCTTAATTGAAATATGGTTTTCACAAGCCTGTAATATTTTTGAAAGACCTATCCAACGATACCCTACAGCATGGGGTAAAAAAAAAAATGCAAGATTTTATTTTACCACTTTGTCGGCGTGACTAATCTGTATATCCATGCCAAGTTACTGCTTTATATTTCTAATAGTCTCTTAGCTAAACTGCGGACGGACGGACGGACAGACATATCGAAAATATAACAACGGAAGAATTCCGTTGTTGATAACAACGGAACCCTAAAAAACGATACAAATGATAAAAAATAAATAATGAAATAAATAAATATTACTATTAATATTAGTTTCTTAACATTAGTGTTCTTTTCCGGGTTTCACCAAATATCTAAACGTGTTATAGCGAATTCCTGTTATAAGATACCGTGTTATAGGAGGGTTACCTGTATTAACTTAATTTATTGTACTCAAATTGTAATACTCAAACAAGAAGAGGTAAACTCTGTCAAAGCTTATTTGTTTATAGATCTAATCATTTTAATCCTTGTAATTTACACAAGCTATGAAGAAGACATTGTTTGCATGATTTACGTTTATCCATTCCATTTTAGAAAGTTTGATTGCCTACATATATCTGCATCAGTGAATAGATTCAGAGGTGGAAGGGCCAACGTCTATGGCACCTTTACAGTACCAAACCAATTACCTCAATTTATAACCGTAATTCAAATATCTCTATTAAATAAATTTTAGTACTATTATCTAAACCCAAAGAGAATCTTATATTACCTATTTCAATTAATAAATGAGAATAAAGCACGTCAATTAATTTAAAAGGGATAGATAAAATCTCTTTGTTTTGTCCCTTACAAATTCCTTATTAATTGTGAAGTTAAGTGCTGAACATTTTTAATGGAAATTGAATATCTTGAAAATCAATTTCCCTAATGAAAACTTCGCCCAAGTTTGATATAAACATTTTTTTTATTAATGTTATTCTTTTCTATATTGCGATCGTTATAAAGCTTATTGTTTTATATTGGAGTTATATTTCATGCAAAGGCGTCGAAAAAATTGCGTGTTGAAGTTTGTGCATGTGCTGTGGAAAGTAATCGATTTGTTTCGGCCTCACATTATGCAGATTCTTTTTGTTTAGTTTAAAATTGTGTTTTCATAAAGCGAAACAATGAAGGTGAAAGACGTGCCCTGTTGTTCCTTATAAGTATTAAAAACTGGAGTTTTGTGAGTTGAAAAGTTTTCAGAGGTTTCATGATATGGAAAAGAATTTACTATTATTGGTTGTTTCAATTTGTTTGACTGTATGGGTGCAATACAAATACAATGTGGTAAAATCAATTTGGGATGGAAATTAAAATTGTATTAGAAAACCCTCAAATATCATTGTTTAAAATTAATTCTATTAGAACAGTGATTCTCAACTACTGTGTTGAGGCAATAAAAATTATTTTGTATGTACTTTTATACAGCAATTTATTGGAACCGGAAAGCGACGGGAAACGATATCTAATGAGTTATGCCTCAATCATTACAACCTGTCGTCGGAATTATTGTTATGCCCACTCAATTATTCTACCGAGCCGAATTGAACGAACAAAACGCTATACCGGTGACCTTTTTGTGTGTAGATTTATATAATATTATTTAAATAATAAACATTATTTGAATTATTGTATTATTTTACTATAATTCTAGATTAAAGCCAAACAAAAATATTTACTAGTTCAGTTTTCTATTTATTTACTTGCTGTGTGGTAAATGTGTTAATTTCTAAATGCAGTAATAATTCTATGCAGTATTGTGTTCACAAAGTTAAATAAAACGTATTCAAGGGAAATATATGATACGTCTTTTTTGATAATTTTTTAACAAAATGATTTTTATTTAAAAAGAACCTTCTGAAATGGATAAGTAGTTAAAAGAAGAAAGCTTAACGCCAATTAGGTACGAGTAAGATGTTTCTTCTTCCAAAACATATATTGTTCATTGTAAACATAGTGACGGTTTCTTAAAATTTGGATTTACATCTACCATGGAAAATGATATAGTTCTTCTCGAGGGTCTGGTATGTGGTTGTAAATGATCAAATAGTGCTATGGTACCTAAAAAGCGAATTTCACTTGATAACTAAACAACTAACATTTGCTTCACTAGCTAACAAAAGCCACTTTTAAAAATCATTATCTGCAAAATTCAAGTAAACGTTTTTGAAAAACAATTTAGTGTGTTTAAAAAAGCTGATATATTCAATTATCATATAAATCAATAACTGAAACTATCCTCGACAGCCCAGCACATGGTTTTCAAACTAATGTGATTGTATTCCATTTTATATTTCAAAAGTGCAAAACTGCACTGATGAGAGATAGATCTCGAAATGCGTCTGCAGATGGCTATTCACTTTGGGTTAAATAGATAGATGTGATCTTAAAAACAATGTTATTTATCTAGTTTCTATTTTTTAGTGTCACGAAAGTGAACGGAGTCCTTGTGTTCCAACACGAGATTTATTTTGTAGTCTTAAAAAGACTTTATATAGCTTCGGAAAGGTTGAATATATTTATATATTCAAGCTGTGTTCCGCTTAAATAAGTTGGTATGATTATATCTATAATTACTATAATTACTTTAGTTTTAACCCTATATTGAATTAATTTTAGTTAAATTGAAATCTGATAATTGATTGAAATGACTGAATAAATTACCAGCTTGTCGCAAAATTGTGTAAATAATGATTGGTGGATCATCAAATATTGATATTTGTAAAATAACACAATTCGTCGCAGAATTAAAGACATGTCGCGAAATATTGAAGAAAATACTGCAAAAACTTTTGCAAAGCCAAACTTTGTTCTACAAATAGATGAAAGAAAAGACATTACAGGAAATTCCCAATTAATTGCATTCGTTCGAGTGATTCGCGAAAATGATATAATAATCAATTTTTATGTTGTGAGTTACCACATTGTACAACCGGAAAACATTTTCGATTAAATTATCGTATTTACAAGAAATCAAATTATCGTGGAATTTATATACGCTTAAAATTTATTCATCCAATATTCGATTTGAAGTGTACAAAACTCAACATACAACAAATGGATGAAGTTCTACAATAAATAGCTGGATAAATACAAAATAAATTAATTTATCTAAAATTCGGTTACTTCGTACAAAATAAATTACTTCATCCAAAAAAGGTTAATTCATCCAAAATAAAATGTTATCATCCAATAATTGTTTTTTTCGTAGAAACTATGATTTTTCCTTACAATAATCGATTGAATCGTTCAACATATTCGCGATTCATCCAAAAAAGGTTTTTTATTTTACTTAATAAGTGCAAAATGCAAATTTTGGAGTGTATTTGATAATCTTCACACATTTATTATATAATATGTGTACATAGGTGTACATAGGTGTGCATAAAAATACTGAAAGGAAAAAACTGTTTATCTTATTGATGAGTGGATTTGTTCGGAAATAAATTATGTATCAGGGTAATCACTGTAAAATTATTAAAGGCCAAATATGACAATAAATAACTGTGAATTATAATAATTGTAAAATCATCCGTTTTCCGTTTTTCTCGGATTTCTATCTCACATTTTTAAGCGAGGAGGCAGAAAGAAAAAGCTTTATGCTTAAACAGTCGTGGGTTACTTTCTATTTTTGGAACGAAGTTCCTTTGGGGGGTGTCGATATGAGGGATTCGGCAGAAAACTTTATACGCCGCGTTAGTTTCTTTCTCTTTCTCTCAGTGTATATTTATATATCGCGTGCTCTCTCTTTCTTCTTCTTTCCAATAGGCCTACTTTGGACCACGCTTGTTCAACTCTTGCGCTTTGATCTTTGCCCAGTATCGTCGCATCTTCTGCCGGTGTAGCTCCTTTCTCTCTTCTGTCTAGGGGTACCTTTCCTTCGGGGTTTTTCCTGAAATCCACGGATTTCCTTCAGTGTTTTTCCTGAAATCCACGGACCTTCAGGGTGCATCTCATAGACTGTCTGCTTTGGAGATCTGTTATTCCCACTTATTTAATATCCTTTTCGGTTTCTGTCAACCAAGTGGTACGAACCTTCTTGTTTTGCCAGAATGTGAACAGACTGTTGGTTAGTCGGTTTGGAGGCAATCTTGCAACGTGGCCATAGAAAGCTACCCTTCTTTTCCTTGCACAGTTAGAGAGCCTCTCAATATGTTCTTAGAGCTCAGAGTGTTGTCGTCTTCGGAATTCTTGTCATCTTCCTTTATCGGGCCTAGAATCTTCCTGATGATTCTCCTCTCTCTGGTTTCCAATGTCTCTAGCAGACCTCCTCGGTTCAAGGAAAGACACTCCATGGCATACAGTGCTTCTGGTCGTAAGACTGATGAGTTTGCGAAAGAGAGAGCTTTCGTTATTCGCTTTTAGAAATAAAATTGACTTTTAGAAATAAAATTTGAAAGAATCAAGTCGTTGTTTATAAAATTCGTTTATTGCGAAGATATAATTGTATTTTGTATAAAAAAAATTGTTTGTAAAGAGGAATCAAATTTTGGTTGGATCAACCTTTTTTTGTACAGTTTAACATTTTTTAGGGCGAATTCATTTTATTTTGTACAAATCCAACAATTATTGTACTAAATCATTATTATTTGTAAGATTCAATCGATTATTGGGTGTTTTTGGACGAAGTAACCTTTTTTGAATGAAGTATTTGTTTTTTGTACGAATAAACCGAATTTTGTATTTTTCCAGATATTATTTGTAAAAAAACATCTATTTATTGTACGCAAGAAATCCTAGCCTTTTATTTTTGGACGAAGTAACCATTTTTTGGATGAAGTAATCGCTTTTTGTATGAATAAACCGAATTTTGTATTTTTCCAGCTATTTTTTGTAAAAAAACATCTCTTTATTGTACGCAAAAAATCCAAGCCATTTATATATTGTCATTTGCTCAGATGGTGATCCAGCTATGACTGGATATATACAAGGATTTCTGGCACATGTGAAAGAACTGAAAGAACATCGGGTATCACTTATTTCAAAATAAATGCCATCAGATTTGAAAATAGTGCTAAAATCTAGACCATTAAAAAGTCGCTTATTTAGTAATTTATGCTAGCCTATGGAAACTAAATACGAATCCTTGATACTGCACAGGGAAGAAAGGTTGAAAGAAACATTCAACTACGTCTTCGTGAAACAGGCATATTGAAACGAAATGGAGGGCCAGGAAAATTAATGACATTAATGAACAAGGACATGATAAAGAAGATGATAAAGAGATACTTCTACGCGACAAATTGCCAATACTTTGTAAGTCTTTGGACAGTTTGGAAAATACTTAAGGACAATTTTTTGTATCCATACCACATTCAACGTGTTCAGGCACTACTACCTGCTGATTATCGCCCACGTATTGCGTTATGTCAATGTCTTTTGCAAACATTAGTTTCTACAATTCCTGAGACAGATTTTTTTCCCCGATGAAGCCAGTTTCTCAAGAAATAAAGAATTTTCATAACAAGTATGTGTGGGGAGATGAAAATCCACATGAGTTATGTGAAGATCGATTGCAACATCAGTTCTCCTTAAATGTTTGGGTTGGAATTGCGGGTGACTATCTAATTGGACGGGTATTTCTACCAGCAAGACATAGTGGCGAGATGCATCGCAACTTTTTGGAAGAAACACTGCCCGAGTTTCTACAGGATGTACCATTGGCGGCAACCACCATATTTCAGTTTTCCACCATATTTCAGTTTAGTTGCTCGTAATTTTTGAACAGCAATATACGGAGATCTCTGTATTGGTCTAGGTGGGCAGCACGCATGGCCTGCTCGATCGCCAGACTTAAACCCCCTGAATTATTTCTTATGGCGCTATCTGAAGTCATTACTTTACGCTACTCCATTCGAGAATTTGGACGAATTGCGAAATCGCATAATTACTGGGTTAACTAACGTGACCAGACGTCCCGTTTTGAACGGGACTGTCCCGTTTTTAGAGTTACGAGCCTCGGTGTCCCCGAAATGAACTCTGAAAATGAACTCCCCTGAATTGAAAACCGTGCGAAAATTTGAGTAGTCGAGCCGGAATAATTCGGAATGATTTTTGATTTTGTGAAACGCTTTTTTAGTATTCAATTTGTTTATTTTCTTTTCAAATATTATTAGTTGATATATTCTTTTTTTTATATTTACACGATTCGAGTTGAAGCTCTAAAGGAGTTTTGCGCCGAAACTGAAACGGAATATCAACAAATGCTCGGCTATAGCAAAACTAGATGACTTGCTCTTATGCCTGCCTTAGAAAGGGTTTTAAAAATGTATCAGCCATTAAAAAACTACTTTTTGTGTATTGAAAAATGTCCCCTGTTAACCCTCCATTAGGTGCGCCTGTTTCTGAAACGCCGATAGTCGCACTGGACACAGCAGACCCATAGAGATTTCTCTCATTACTTTTCGCCGTTTTGAAGAAATTAAAAACCCTTTAGGATTTTTTTTATTATTTCATCAATCCAAAACACTAAAAAGGCTACTACAACTAATAATATTTGAAAAGAAAATAAACAAATTGAATACTAAAAAAGCGTTTCACAAAATCAAAAATCATTCCGAATTACTTGATGTGTTTAGCGCATTTTCATCATTTAATCAATTTTGGCAGATTACTTTTGCATGGTTATTTAGGCATAAACATTTATGACATTTTTCGCAGCTGTATTTTGTTTTCGAATCTTTTTTTATGTCTGTGTAACAAACCTCGCACCTCTTTCTCTTCCTGTCATTATCTGGGTTTTGCTCTATATTACAAACTTTTTCTTCACTGTCCACATGTTTATATTTTTCTATCATTGCCCTAATATCTCTTGGCAAATTATTTATCTCCTTCTTAGTTGTTCTAAAAGTAATCCCATTGACATTTTTTGAATAAATTTCCTTCTAATGGAAAATTCATTTTGATTCCCCAAGGAAATTATTCTTCCATTGATGCCAGCAACATTCAAAAGATGATAGAAAATTACCATTGGCCATCTTCTGGTAGTTCTAGCACAATTATATGTGCTACACAATTTGTCTACAACATCAACCCCTAATTTGTTATCATTGTAGAAGAGAACCATTTCAGGTTTTTTCTCGACATCGTCAGATACTTCATTTTTCGAAACATGAAGACTTTCAAGACTTGAAAGCAGAACGACGGCTTTACTTTTTTTTTTGGTGCATAAGATACTAGTTTCATTTTTTGAGAAACCAAATATACTGCTATATTGCTTACGATTTTTTACAGAAACGAAATCTGAAGGGAGTTCTCGCTTATTTTTCCTTATAGTCCCTACATAAGACAATTTCTTTTTTTCCAATTCTTGCACCAATTTGAGACTTGTAAACCAATTATCTGCTGTTATATTTCTACCTTATCCTTGAATTGGTTCGATCATTCTAATAACAATGTCCATTGATGTATTACTTTGATGATATGGTCCCTCTGGTTGCTGCCCGCAGTAAATTTCCATATTACTTACATAATATAGTTTAGAGTCGCACATACAGAATATCTTGATACCGTATTTACTAGGCTTGGAGGGTATATATTGCCTAAAACTGCATCGTCCACGAAATCCAGGTAATTGTTCATCTATGGTGACGTTTTGACCAAGAGAGTAATGTTTCTTACAGTTTTGAAGAAACAACGTAAATATTTCGCGAACTGCCGCCAACTTATCGAATCTTTTCGCTCTTCTCTTGTTACATGATCATCAAACCGAAGAGATCGCACGATAAATCGAAAACGTTTTTCTGACATTGTCATTCTAAAAATGTCGATTCCAAAACCATCCATTGCCCAAAAGTCTTGCAAATTACGTCCAGTTACGAAAAATTAATTATGTCCAGCACGAAAAACTCCTGCCAAATACAATAATGCAATAAATACTTTTATTTCTACTACGTCTACAAGTCTGCAATCTCTTTCGAGGCTAAAATTTCGCTTTATTCTGTTTATGTATTTGTTTGTGTTTTCAACGATAATGTCTAAAATATGATCCGTAATAAAAAGTTGCCAACTCTGAACCTCGCTTTTGGCGTCTCTAGCTTCATGTATTACGCCGGGTAATTTAGTCAAAATATTATGAGGTCTTGATTGTGTACTTTTCAATAGTGTCTTCCGCGATTTTGTTTCATCTTTTGCAAGAAAATAATCTTTGTCATTTCTCGTCTCATTTTCACTATAAATGTCTTCCTCTTCGACTTCATGATCGGTGTCGGATTCTACCGACCTTTTTTCAACGTTATCTTCTGTGTCGCCGTCATCAGTTTCTTCAATATTGTCGTCAACAGGAAAAACTCCCACATCCTCGTCTTCAAAAAATAGACGCTGTAATTCCTCCACATCTTCTGCATTGTCTAAATTATACCTTTTGTTATATATATATATAT
The DNA here is from genome assembly GCA_944588485.1 of Phosphuga atrata. Lineage (NCBI taxonomy): Eukaryota > Metazoa > Arthropoda > Insecta > Coleoptera > Silphidae > Phosphuga > Phosphuga atrata. Next base: position 32,575,066 of record OX155894.1, read on the forward strand.
ATATATATATATATATATATATATATATATATATATATATATATATATATATATATATATATATCTAGCCAGTCTATGGAAACTAAATACGAATCCTTGACACTGCACACGGAAAAGAGATTTTCCAGATTTTTCAAGGAGGAAGTAAAATCTCGCGTGCTTAAATTAAAAAACCCGGATGAAAGATTGTTTGAACAAAATAAAAATGATGTTTTTTTAGATAAGCTGATCGGATTCCAAAAATAACTTTATGGATGAACAAAGCAAGGAAGTTAATTTGGAAAAGTTTCAGTCAGTTCCAAAATCAAATCAAATCATACATTCCTATAAAAAAAACTGCTATAAAACTCAAAAAAATGTTATATCATTTGACCACACTAGAGGAGAGAATTATTCATTTCTTCCCAAATTTAGTTATAAAAGAAATTGATTAGGTTCGAAATCTATGTGTGATAACTGATACGTATATATGAATTGACTTTGAATGAAGAAGAACTAATTTCGCTTCGCACTAATCGAGATTTAATTTCAAACCTTATACAAATGAAATAAAGATGGAGAATTTTAAATGTAGATGACAAAGTTAGAGAGGCATTATCATTTTTACCACCAAATATAAACGAAATTATCAAAAATCATCAGCTAAAATTTTGCCTTAAATGTATTCTTATAATTAATTTATAATTAATCACTGAATAAACATTCTGTTGTTTTTGTAGTACAGTATAATCTTGATAATCCGGCGGTTGGTTTATCGAACACGTTCAGTAATCCGGCGTACCGAAGAAATAAAGTCCAAAACATATATATCCAGTGTTCTTACAATTAGAAAAACACACACCCTGCTTTTAACTCTGAAAACTTGATTGACGATTTCTGAACAAGCTAACTGCACTCCACAATTGCTTACTATCTGTTCGAAGTTTGTACATGTTTATTATGTACAGATTATATATATATATATATGTATATATGTATATGTTTTGTTTTAATCCTAATTTTTTCCATAATCCTGATTTTTTTGATAATCCGGCGGATGTCTGGTCCCATATGTGTCAGATTATCAAGATTATACGGTACATATTATTTTATTTTACATTGAAAATTATTAGCATACACTATTTTGTGGTAAGTAAAATTCTTATAAACGTATTTTATTGTTAGTGTACCGCCAAATTTTGAAATTATTAAAAGTTTACTACAAAAAAAAGGTCAATCAATCACTGTCTTAAAACACTGTGTAGTAATCATAATTTTCCACAGCCTGCGTAACTTGAATCCGCTAAAACAAAAAAAAATTTGTTGCAGCTGAGTAATTTGCTTATTACAAAATTCTACTCTTTTATTATACGTCTTCTTTTATTTTTCAAACCCCGTTTGAAATAAATCTGTTCTTTGTTCCACGATTTTCCGGTGTTGCTAGTCTTCCTTTAGATCTTCTACATTTAGTCTTACTTCCGCCGCTATCAGTTTTCATTGTTTCCGGCCTTTCTTTCAGAATAGAATTTCATCAATGCTCGCTAAAATATAAATTTCCCCATTGACCCTATCAATAAAAAAAACTCTTCCTTCTAAAATGCAACTAATTTTGGCAAAGAATTACTTTCTGCAAATTACATTTCTTTGTTGAGATATTTTTATAAAGAAAACCGAATGAAATGTGAAGCATATTTTCTGTTCCAAACTTAAAATGTTATTTGAACAATGTTACCAAACAATTTCAAGCTGTCATAGTATGAAACGTTCTGGTAATATATCATGTTTTTAATTCCCACATGGTTTTCCAGACGGGAGTAGCAATAATTTAACAATTTCTCTTGATTTATAACATTTTTTATTATATTGTAATATTTGCATATAAAATAAAATAAAATGGAAGAATATAGCTAATATAACAATAACAAAAACTAATATGTGTGACATATGTTAATATTATTCTGTAATAATGTTAATATTAGTTTTTGTTATTGTTATATTAGCTATATTCCTCTCATTTAAATTCCTCTCATTAATATATTAATATTATATTCATTTTGTAATTATTATTTTCGGTATTCTCTTTTTAATTTATTTTATATGCAAATGTTACTATATACGGGGTGCCTATAAATCAGTGAAGCAAAATAATGCATTGGCAAAACTGAGCGGGTTGTTAGTAGTTTTCTGTGTTGATTGTGCAACCTGTCAGTTGCCAATCGTGTTTATTTAGGTTATTTTATTCTGAATGCTGTGAATACCAATGACCCCGTTCATTTTGTAATCTAATTCTGAATCATTTATAATCACTCGCTACATAATAAGAAAGATGTTATGAATCAAGACGAATTGTTAAAATTATTGCTTTGGATTCAAACTAATGTTATTGTTGTTTTATATATTATATGGAGATTTATTTTATTATAGTGATGTTTAAAATGGTCTTTTATAAGAATGCATAATTTGATAAAAAATGCGTAAGTTTAAGTTTTACTATTTTTGATAATTTGTAAGAGTTAGTTTTACACTTAACAAAAGCGTTTGTTTAAAATAATGCTAAGAATATATTAATACTAGCTATAGCACGCGGTTTCGCTCGCTTTGATTTGTATTTCGGTAGAATTAATTCAGGTCAGCTATGTTTACCAAATATTGATTATTTTGTGAGTGATATGAACACTAATATTAAGATAGACAAGTAAGAAAGATTTGAAAATTGTTTAGGAGAGTCGGATAAAATGAAGTTGAAATAAAATAAACATTTGCAAAACTTACAATATTTTCGTATGGATTTTATTCAAACTTTACACATTTATTACTTATGGAATCATGTTTATAATATTAGTAAGTTTGAATGCAACCGAATGGTTGGTTTCAAAATATTGCTTGTTATTGACAAATTTCCTAAATTTCGACGTGGTTTTTAAACAGTGTATCTAGTCTCATTTTTGAAATAATGTTAATAAATCATACTTAAAATTTTTAAGGTTTTTAAGCTTTTTTAAGAAAAAAAATTTATTCCTCTATTTGTATTCCTTTTTAAGATATCGCTGTAAATACAACAAGGTATTTTAAGGTGTTTGAAAGTTGTTTAGTTTTTTAAGATATCCTGACTTATTTATTGTAAAGGTGTCGAAAATCAGGATTTTTCAGGAAAATTTTGCAAACTAATTCCAATGCTAAGGGGCTAGGCATAGATCACACATATATCAGTATTTATTTAGTTTTATACAATATAAGCAGAAATAATATATAAATGGAATTGAAACCGAGGTCGATGTTAACGTATTACCGACCCATATCTTGTATATGCTATACGTATGAATCAAACTTATCTGATGAAATGGAGTTTCAAAAGTAAATCGATTTTGGGTTGATTTCAACATTCCCGATAGAAGTGCCAAATGTTGTTGAAAGTTTTACAGCTCGAGGATTTTAAAAGAAAATTCGTCTAATCTTGTTCACTTGTTCGGTTGATTAATGGATTATTGGAGGGTGTTGAGTTTGCCGATGACGCAAGTTTTCTTTACAAGATATATAATTAATAATCTAGTTAATAAAAAGGGAGCTTCACATAATGATTTTTTTGTTTAATTTAAGAATAATATTTTTGAAAATTATGTTTTTCTGTTTTTTCTCTGTTGTTCTCTTAAGTCTCTCTCTCTAAAAGTTTAATTCGTAACATTTTACAAGATTTCGACTAGTTTCTATATTAAAATTGTTTCTACATACAATTGTTTCTATATTAAAAATAAAGTTCATTCCAATTGGATATTCATCAATATAACTATAGTCCATTTTTTTAAGAATGCAGTACAAGGAAGATAGGACTTATTTAAGCATCTTTACTTTACCATCTCTCTCTTTTCACATACATTTGCAGTCACTGGCGTAGAATTTGGTGATATGTAATTAAATGAATATAATACTACGAATAATTTCTAAATATAATAGAACGTTAAATTATAGTACGGCTAATAAGTACTATAGTATACAATACTGTTTTATATATAATTTAACATTTAATTTTAAATTTAAAGATAAAAAAATGAATTAACTCCAAGTATATTTTTTTCGTACGCCAATGCATGTGAGCTATTAGTTGTCAATGGTTGCCGCGTCAATTCACAATTGTCATCTGATCTGTTTGTATCATTTAGATTTCTTGCATTTTTCTACATTTATTTGTTTGCATTTTATTAATATTGTTGCCATTTGGTGCATTTAATCTGTATTTTTCTTTTATATTGTAATAACTTTTTTCTTTAATATTAAAGAAACTATATTTGAATTTAGCGCCAAATTTTGTAACTAGATTAAACATTTTTCAGGTAAATTAGTGTAAATCAGGTTTCTAGATACTCTACAAGTCAAGTTGAAGGAACTGAAACAATTTCGGATATTTTGTTCAATTCATAACTTCTGGAAATTTTCGCAAAACTGGAGTAAAACCAGTTCTCACATTTTGAATCGAAAAGAAAATTGTAAAAATTATTCTTTGTAATTAAAAGAATATATAAAATTAAATATTTATATTTTCTTCTAATTGTTCGTAAAATGATCTCATTTTTTTTAAATGTTAATTTTTGACATTTTTTACAAGGACATTTGGACATTATATTTACATACGGACATCAAACACTACTCTACAATCGTACACCTTTGATCTCTTCGCACAGAACAATTTTTGATACTTTTATATCTTTTTTTATTTTTTGAACAAATTATTTGAAGAAATTGATATATTGTTTAGTATAAATTACATGTCCCAAAAAGCTCTACTTTAATGATTCTCCAATAGTTTTACGACCCACTACAGCTTATCATAATATTGTCTGCAGCAGTACTATAGAAATAATTTAAAATTAATGCAAACTGCTGTTGAAAATAGTATATAATATTTTGATTATAATTAGAATATTTGTGTTTAATATTATATTTTCTTTTTGTTCCAGGTGAGTTTACAAATCGATTTTAATTATACAGCATTGTTTTATAAGAGTAAGTATGGCATTATTATTAACATATTCGCTGTTAATATCACTGTAATTACATAAAACGAGCGCCTAAACAGTAATAATTTGCGAAATATCTTGTGAATGAAACAACGGTAAAGTAACTCTGACAATACATATTAACCCATTATGAAATTCTGATAATTAAATCAAATGATTTATTGTTAAAAAATAAAATCGTATTTTTGTCCAATGCGTCCCGAATTTTAAAAACTTTCATAATTCATAAAAAGATATATAACTCATGATTGGCCAACCCTCGCCGTTTTCGTCCAATATAGCCTCCCATCCCTTTTCCAGCTCGATCTTCTCGGACTCACTGCACATACAACCTCTGCAGCTTTTACCCCAGTAATCCTATGTCTCATTCCCCATCCCACGTATACGGCAGGTTCTCTCCTTTGAATCATTTTAATCTCTCCTTTTAATCATTCTCTCTTCTTCCACACCCCCACCAGCCTCCCCTTTCATACATTTTTCTTCTCTCGCTCTCCCTATTTAGTTTACCTAGTAGTACCTATATCTTTTTTTTCTATCCGTTTTAAACACTTCCTTCACGATCCTTCCATCTCCCATTCTTTCTACCTTACATTTATACTTCGCAAACTGCGCTGCAGTATGGTTAGCAATTTAAAATGCATTTGTTTCTTGTAGCACTATGTACCACGGTGGTGATTTTTCAAGTTGTTACTCACTTTTACTTGGATTCTCTCGATCTTTTCTTCCTCTTTCACATCCAATTCTTCTGAACCCCTTACATTAAAAAACTACTTGAATTCCTTTGCATTTTTTAGTTTTCTTCTAACAGTTTTTTCCGGCATTTACTCTTCTGTTAGCAGGCACCCAGTATTTCCGTGCTCCTTAATAGAACTGTCCTGGCTAAACGTGAATCCGAGGTATTTGAAGCTGCTAACTTGTTTTATTCCCCACCCTCCCCATTCAATCTCCTCTATTTTTCCTTCTTTTCAAAAAGTACCAGTTTCGTCTTCTTCACATTAACCACTAGCTTTCGTTTCTCAAAGAACATTTTCATCCTTCCAATCACTTCTCATTTGTACATACGTGCTTGCCAAAACAACGATGTCGTCAGCATAACTCAGACTCCACACTAATTTTATATAAATTTATATTTATAATCGTCTCTAATTTTCGTAACTGATTTAACCGATTGTTCACTAAACTAAAAATGTTTAAGACAAAGAAATATGTTTTAGAATGTTGTGTTATGCAACTGTCCTAAAATTCAAATTACTTTTATATAAATTAAAATTTATAGTCGTCCTAGTATTTCTATCTACATCCTCTTATACTACTTTTAATGGGTTATTAACCGATTTTTCACAAAATTAAAAATATCTATGACGAAGGAAATGAAATTGCAAGTTTAAACCGATTTTCATATTTTGTCTGACAATTTTTTTTTGAAAATATTTTATTCGCTTGGAGCGCAACAGCACTAGCGCCAAAGGTGACACTTTTAAGAACTTCATGACAGAAATACGAGCAAATTATTTCCTTAAAATCATCATTTATCATGTGAATGGAAAATTTCAAAGTGTGTATGAAATACATCAAAGTGTATATGTTTTCCCTGCTGGTTGTAAATATATAAATTGCATTTTGCTAACAGCTTCCGTTCGCGATATATGACTTGATAAAATTGACGAAATCGAACGAAATTTGGTTGCCCAAGGAGAGAACAGGGAATGTAATTAATAGTTTTAAGGATGTCTGGGTGCAGCCGCAGGGAAATGACCTCCTGAAAATTATGCCGCAATCTGTCTTTAATTATCTGTAACCATTCTCGAGATACGGGCTTGTGATGTCAAAATTCTGGAAAATTTGAATTCAGAATTTCGCAGTAAAAAATTTAATCTTTCCAGACAATTTACATATCGATTTTCTCTTCTTGTCGTCTAGATCTAGAGAACCGATAATGCAACTTTTTTCCTGATCACAAAATGATGGATTTTTTGGCGTTTTTTTCTGAAAATTTTACGGCCTTTTTTCAGGCCTTTTATCCGACTGAAATGGAAGTGCTGAACATGAATTCCAGTTTATTCGGTTCAAATGCTCAAAATATTGGCTATATAGGCTATATCTTGCTTATTTGTAACTTTGGAGCGAAATAAACTCGAAAATTATTTTCATAACTTCGATTTCCTACGGGAAACAAATCGCGGCAAAGTTTCCATCATTTCGCTGGAAAAAGAGCTTTTTCGGTTTTTATCAATTTTCTCAAAAGCGGTAAACAGCAACGAAATCATTTCCGGCTCACAGAAACTACTCTACAAGACGAATAAGTCGATGTGTAAATTGTTCGGAAATCTTCAAATTTTCATTGAGCAATTTTTAACTGAAATTTTACGATTGCAGATTTTATAAGTCGATATCTCAGAAACGGTTGTAGATAATCGAAATCGGATTACGGCATCGTTTTCAGTAGTTAATTTTCTTATTAATACACACTTAGATGATCCGCCGGAAATTTATTGGTTTCCAAGATCTCTACTCAAATGCCGAAAATTTTACTTTTAAAATTTTACAATTTATTAATATTTAATCATCATTTTTTTCATCATTTTTTTTGCATTTTGTCGTTTCCACAATCTTGATTTCCCGGTTCGTTGGTATTTTTTAATTAAAAGGCTCCTAGGAATTTTGATTGACTCCGACTAATTTTGATGCTGAATCGATTGGTTCCAACTAGAAGTCTCTGTGACAAGCCGTTCAAAAGTTATGACATCCACGAGAAATGTATTTCCTGAAATTTATTATTTATCAAGTACAGGGTGAGCAAAACTCGATGCATCAGCTCTATTATAAGAAAACCAAAAACGATAGAAAAAATCTGAAAAGAGGTTCTTAAATGGGATTGAGTAAGGACTATTTTAAACGAAATTTTCATATCTTTCCTTATTTGGAAACTGGAGTAATGACTTCACCGAATTATGTTTTCTCAGAACCATATCTATATTTTTGCATATTTGAAAAAAGCTAATTTTTCTGAACAAATTTTGTAATGAAAAAAAATTATAAAATATTTTTATTTAATAAATTAATTAAAATATTTTCCCGTTAAAAAAATATAAGCAAATTTGTAAAAATAAAGTATTATCCAAAATTCCCACATTAACCCCCTATTATCCCTAATTCCATTAGAAATACATTAGATGCTCTCAATTACCGGTATTGCCAAATAAAAAAAAAATTAAACGCATTTTACCGCAGATTATCAATATACGTTAGTATAAATAATCTAAAGCTTTCATTTGTAAAATTAGTTATCTTCTTAAGGTGCCGTACTCTCCGAGTGCTTAGGCAACCTCTCGCACATACTTGTGGAACGAATCATCCACTAATATACGGGACCTAGCAGTTTATCGCCGGTTCCGAACGGTATTAGTTGAGAGGTTATTAAAAAGTTCACGCACAACGAAAAAGTCGACACGTTATTAGTTTATGGGGAATCTCAAAAGATACCTAAAAGAGCAGCTCAGTTATAGTCCCAGAGATATCCCGAACGTGTTATTCCAAGCTTAGAAATATTTGCAAGATGGGAACGCAATTTACGTGCAAATAACGATACATTTTCTTCTCGAAAGGGAAGGAAAATTGTTAAAAGGGTCAATTCTGACAATACTGTTGCCACTATTTTGCAGTATTTTGAAGACCATCCAATGAATTCGATTCGGCAAGCCTGTCGTGAGTTTATATAGTTCGGTACGAAACATTTTAAAAGAAAATGGTTATCACGATTATAAGCTTAACAACCAAGTGATGGTAAACTGAATGACAATCGGTTTTTTCAGCATGTGTTGTGGACGGACGAAAGACATTTTGTTAGTAACGGTAAACCCAATAAAAAATTAACAATTTTTGGTTTATTGAAAATCCGCATTTTGTCAATCCGATTGAAAACCAAGAACACTTTGGCATTTGATTGGTCCATATTTTTACGAAGAAGTAGTTTAACATAGTGAGCGATATTTGCAATTTCTTCAAGAACAACTTCCTGTTCTTCTCGAAAATGTGCCGTTACAGCTGCGTGTAAACATGCGTTTCCAGCATGACGGAGCTCCACCGCATAAAGCAAGAATTATCCAACAATATTTAAATGAAACATACAAAGAAAATTGGATAAGTATAAATGTGCCGATACGAATAAAGTTTGCAGAACACCATCTGTTAACTTCTGGAATATTTAAACTTGTTTCCAAATATGGAAAAATATGTAAATTTGGCTTAAAATGATCCTTACTCAATCCCATTTTAGAACCTCTTTTTAGATTTTTTTTATCGTTTTCCGTTTTCTTATAATAGAGCTGAGACATCGAGTTGTGCTCACCCTGTACAAATAGCATCTTGTTATCCGCTTTTGGCTTCCAAATAAGCGGAGAAGAATTCGTGGTTTTCATTTTGCTGTCAATAAAAAGTCCGAAAATCCAGAAAGCCCAAGTTATAATCCGACTTTATTTGACTTAATTCAGCAAAAACATTGAAGAGATCAGAATCTCCAGAACTGGTAAAAAAAATTATTCAATAGGAGACGAGTAGTCTTTTTGGCCACGGGAGGCGCTAAGCGCTGTTATGCATGTACTTACCGAATACGATTTAATAATTGGTTATATTATAATATCATAATTTCTTTACTAAATTTTTATATATTTTAACTTGCCTCTTCTGCAAGATATAGAAAAACAAATTTCTGCAATGGCGATAACTGAATATTAACCGATTTTTCTCATAGCTTATTTATAGCAAAGAAAAATTTATAAAATAAAACTTCTTTGTTACATTTCATATGTAATGTAATGTATATGTAATTTGTATGCGTATTAAAAACTCATCATCTTAAAAAAATAACTGTTTCTACGGTTTTATCAGACAAATACGATCTCCGTTTGCTCATGAATAATCTAGCGCCTAAGAAACCTCCTCAACCTCAGCACCATTGACAACATTTAAAATCATGAAAAATGTTTAATTTAGTGCGAAAAGCTCTCAACTAGTCACTTGGACTATGAATAATCATGCCAAAACATATTTACTTTCACAATCAGTATAATACAACTGAAATACCTGATAAATGATTAAAAGTAGTGAAACTATTTTCTTTAGATAAATTTAAAAATTATCATTGCATATCTTTTGGGGCAATAGTTAACCATTTAATTATTGGTTATTTTTCGACTAACAGTTTTATTAACTACTAATCAAAAACACCCTATAGTGAATATATACGGTGTTATACATAACACCTTATACATTCTTAATGTATTTGTGAATTGCCAGTAAATTATTTTTAGCTTTTATAATTACAAACGAAAGTATAAAAGCAGAATTCCTCTTTGAATTTAATATTGATTCAAACTTTGATGTTTTTCATTTGTAAAAGTTGTATTTATAGTAAATTAAATATACAAGTAATTTATTGGTAATATCCTTTTATTAAAAAGAAACAATATTTGCATTTTTGTATGGGAATTTCACATGAAACAAAATGTTAAACATCAATTGTTCACAAAATAATAAACAACTAACATGACTAATTAAGATTGACGCAGTAATCGAACTATAAACAATTGATTTGATAAAAACCAAATTACAATCGACTGAACAATAACTAGAATACTATTTTTTTAAACTACTCTAACACACTAATAAATTAATAAGTTATTTCATTAAATTATAAGTTATTTTATATTTTTAGTTTAATTATATATTATAAGTTAAATTATAAGTTATTTAATTTTAAAAGTTTTAATTTATTTCAATTTGTATGCTCTACAAATTCTGCAAGTTATTTTAGAATTACAAAGCTTTGATTGGCAACCATTATGCAACATCAATGGTATTTACATCACTAACGCCGGTAGCTTTGGTAATCTAAAGTTACATTCATTAATAATTAATTCAACTTGTTTTGACTAAGTGTTCTAAATTATTTCCAAAACTTCCTTTATGTCTTGTTCACGACATTTTAACATATGTAAAATATGTTGTAATAATAATAAAAATAATAATACTAATATTAATTATAACATAATATTAGTCGGCTGTGAATTTCTGACAATTGTCAGTAACTACATTTTACTCCTTCCGTAAAAGCGACATAGGAAGATATATAAAATATCTAAACACTACTTAGAGACAACCAAGACATGTTCAGAGTCGACACTGAACACGATACTTCTCGAACCATGGGTGGCAGGATGCTGAGGAGACAAGCACCTGTCAATCATCAAACCACAGCCCAACAGAAAATGGTATTAGAAAATGAAGAGGCAATTAGATCTGAAGCCACTCCGTCTACCAGCTTGTCCACTCAAGTTTTTATAGAGAAGACTGTTCGTAGAAGAGATTGCAAACGTCTAAATTGGACACAATAGATGAACGCTGAAGTGATGCGCATATTCTACCGTGTCAATCGTTGCGATGATAAACCATTTCCAGGATACAGACATCTCCTTCACTCGGAATTTAAGAAATTATTCCCAGAGTTAACCGAAACCGGTAAACTTAGAGTTAACCGAAGTGAATATCGTTGATAGAAGAAATGTAATCATTCGAAAAGCCTACTCAACAGTTAGTGATCTTGAACAAATTCGTCGAGAAATTGGATATCAATTGCACCAGTCTTCTATCTCAGTTCTGAATGAAACGGATAGGCCTCAAAATGTATCAAACGATAGTATTTTATTTGAAAATGAAACTACTATCCTAAATAAGATTGACAGTCATACTTTGCTTGAAGAAAAAATTTATAGTTTACTTGGATATTATATGAATACTGAACCATCAAAGAGACCCCCCATACCAATCCTAAGAAACATAAATAGAGAGAAACCAATAATAAGAACTATGAATAGCATTTTAACAAAACACACATCTGACCATATATTGCGCGATGTTACTGCTATAGTTGAGATAAATGGAGAGAAAGGATATCCACAGCGTGAGAATAATAACCAGCCACAAAAGCCATTAAACCCTGCTTGAAAAGCAGATGTCCTAGATGCATATCTAAAGAACATACGCTCAAAGAAAATATGTAGAAAAGTCAACCGTTTAGCAGCGAGCGCAAGAATTAATCTCTATGGTTTAGAAGAAACTACACAGGAACTAATCAATCTGAAGGATCTATTCAGGCAAAAGTAAAAGGGTGCTAAACTAAGCATAGACCCAACAAATTTTCAAAAATATTGGTTTTCTATATGGTCCTTGCCTAGAAACTATGTTAGGAATACAGAATGGTTCAAATTTATTGAAGAACATCACTCCCAATTGGAACCTATGTCAACCCAAGAGTTTACTACTGAAGATATTTTACAGGCAGTAAAAAAACTAAATAACTGGAAAGCTTCTGGTCCTGAAAAAATTCATAATTTCAGGTTGAAACAACTATAGTCCTGCATTGAGCGGTAAGCCCTATGCTACACAGTCGCTCTGCACAATCCAGAAACCATACCTAAACATCTAACTGAAGGAAACACTTACTTTCAATTTTAAAAAGGGATTGTTACAGAGCCAGAAACCTACAGACCGATTATACAAGTTATTTACTTCTCTGATAAATAACAAAATCTATGATCACTGTGAAGTAAATAATTTATTCGAAACAGAACAAAAGGGTTGTATCAGAGGAGCGTCCGGATGTAAGCAACAACTCACTATAGATGCTATAATTGTAAAACATTCCGAAAAAAGAAACGTAACTTGCACGTAGGATATATAGATTATTCTAAAGCGTTTGACTCTACCTCACGACTGGTTGATTAAAATCTTGGAAATCTTCAAAATCTCTCCCAATATTACAAATTGTTTGGTAACAATGATGAAGACTTGGTACTATTGGTAGAACCAATCTTAACGCAGATAAAAATAACATTGGTAATATCAATATCAAAAGAGGGATTTTTCAAGGAGACTCTCTTTCTCCCCTTTGGTTCTACCTAGCTTTGAATCCCCTCTCGACTTTACTGAAAAGAGAAAATATAGGCTACAAGATAGGGAGAAATGAGAAGAATATTACATATTATATATGGTTGACCGTAAGGTCTATGCTGACACGGTTACAAAGATGAATTCTTTAATATCCATTGTAAAGAACTTCAGTATCGGTATTAGCATGGCGTTCGGCCTTGATAAGGGCTCCATCCTGATTATTAAAAGAGGCAAGACGGAATATCTGGGAGAGACTGTTGAAAGTATCGTCGAACTTGGGCGTGATAATGTTTATAAAAATCATGGACTTCCTCAAAATATGAAAATTAACCACCGAAATCTAAAGAATATGTTTACGGAAAAATACAAGAAAAGACTTACAAAGAATTTTAATACCAAGCTTTCCGAAAAAATAATAATATCAGCTATAAACGCTTGGGCAATCCCCGTACTGACATATTCCTTTTGTTTTATAAAGTGGACTGAAACTGATCTGAACGATCTAGATAGGATCAGCAGAGGATCGATGTCGACCCCCAAGCTCCTCCGTCACACGGTTATATCTACCTCGCAAATAAGGAGGTAGGGGGTTAATTAATCTATTTAACTTGTGTAGAACCCAAGCGGAGAACATGCGGAATAAACTATTACGCTCTGGTGATGACCTCATCCAATCTGTACTGAAGGCTGACGATGGGTATACTACTCTAAATTTATCTTGTCATACTCAACATTCCAACGGGAAATACACAATCCTCCTCAACGAAGATCATATTGATGTAAATGCCTCCTTACAATGTCTGAGGATGTATCTCCCTATCTGGAGACTGAGGGATTCATTATAGCTATCCAAAACAGATTTATAAGAACCAGAAACTACGAGAAACAAAACACATTTTGAAATTAAACGTGATGGACATGTGTAGAAAGTGTGGTCTTTTTGGCGAATCGATAGAACTCATCATGCCAGGTTACCCAACTTTATCAGAGACTGCTTATTTATGGAGGCACAATCAAGTGGCAAAGCTGATTCACCAACAAATCGGTGTAAAATACAGTCTTCAGGGGCTGAAAACTCCTCCATATTATAAATATCTACCAGCACACACAGGCCTGTATTGACCGATAAGACGATTGCTTACAACCGACCTTTATGATTCCTTTATGATTATTGACCTTAACGCCAAAACAACCATACTATTAGACATCGTTCCGTTGACAAATTCCGTTCCGACAAGTTCAGTTCCGTTGACAAATAACATCCGAAGACAGAGACAGAAAACATAAATAAATACGAGGAACTAGCATGGAAAATGATATCTAGAAGCTGAACAGAGTATTTATTTACCCAATTGTAATATCTGTGGAAGGAGTTGTCTCGTCCAATTTTACAAAAAACATTGAGAAACTTGTCTTGCCGAAATCCATCTTGAGACATGCACTGAAGGCAACGATTTTGCAACCTGTCACATTGTGGGCAAGTTTCTTAATTGAAAATTGGCTAAATCATCATGTGGGCCAGAGTGAACTATCTTTCCGCATGTCAATTTTTTCCAGCGTAAGCTGAGAAGGTGCAACATTGCAAAATAAATAAATAATAATTATAATCATTTATTGTTACAAATTGTATCAAAAGACTATTGACCACAAGGTCTCTCTGCCAGGAATAGTACATAGTGCGTTAATATAATACAAATTTTTATGTACCTTGGTAAAAGAAGGGCCAATGTCCGTTATTAGGGTACAGAGTTAAGTCTATCATTGAACTCAATTGTGTAAGCAGAAAAAGGATCAATGTCCTGCCATAGCAAAAAAAAGCTTAATGTCCTGCTGTAGCAATGACCATTGACCCTTTTTCTACCCACATAATTAAATTCAATGGTAGACTTGACTCGAAATCTTAAAAAAACGGAAATTTCCCATTTTTCTAGCGAGGTACAAATTTATATGTTAAAATTACTATTTTTTTAATCTTGTTCTTGTTTATAATCAGTACATGTTTAACTCATGCAGAAAACGTATTATATTCTAGTTTAGTGGTGAACTGGCAACAAATATATATGCAAATGTTTTGATAGTTGGTACAACGTGAGATGTACAACCTGTATTAGTGTGAAATGCATAACTGATGAATTGCTTGAAGATAATCAAACTTGGCAATAATATTTGGTAGAGGAAATTCAATATTTATGTTATAATTAAACATACATAATTATGAATTTGTTGTATGTTGTTATTTATCTTTCTATAAATTCAAAAGTTGTTTGGTTTTGTTTAGCTTTGTCTTGTACCCATTTTTTACAATTTTCAAATCCCTCGTTTATCCAAAATCCTTTGTTTCGATGTTGTTAAACGGTTTACCTCTGGAATCGCTATATATTTTAAGTAAATACATTGAGATGTGGAGATTTGTCTATTATCAAAGTTCATTTAACAAAATTTGATCTACATAGCTTTTTCATTTATATACATTTTTCTAAAGTTGGAACACAGCCTGAATATATAAATATATTCAACCTTTCCGGAGCTCTATAACATTACTGAGTCTTTTTAGGACTACCAAAACAAATCTCATGTAAAATTTGTCAGTTATTTAATATCTTTCAGTCCACCTTTATGGAACTTAACAAAAACCATAAAAATAACATTTTTTTTAAGATCATGTCTTTCCGATGACTTGGTGAGCAAGACGCAGACGCGTTTCGAGATTTATCTCTCCTCAGTGCAGCTTTGCTTTTTACTAATAACCATTTGTAAAACACTCACCTGAAACCCATATGGTGATTAGGGGTTACATATTTTTAATTTGACATTTCGTGAGAGAGACATGAACTTAGCAGGTTATTGATTTAAATGATAAAATAGAACCATACTACGTTAGATATAATCATATAAACTTCATGTTTCTCTCACGAAATGTCAAATTAAAAATATCTAACCCCTAATCACCATGTGGATTTCAGGTGAGTGTTTGACAAATTTTTATTGCTAAAAAGCTTATTTATCAATGTATATTTTCTTTGCAAGAAATATTTTACATTTACATCTGTGCCCATGGCACTGATTAATCTTACAAAAGGCATTTCGCATTTTTTAAGACAAGAAAAATATAAAACAAAAAACAAGGTTTTGAATTTGTTTAAGGTATTGCCAAATTGACACTAGATAACCAGGAAATTTAATTATCTACAAGTTTTATTTGAAACATTTTTCAAAATTTCTCTTAGTTCTGGGGCGTTCAACTATTACGTATATAAGCAAGCTTTCAATGATATTAAACGCCATCCATAAAATCCACTCTAGTACCTTTCACAAATATTTCTACCCAATTCCCGATGTTTTCTACCTAATGATTCCCATTTTATACAATGAGCGTCTAAAGGTAAGAGGGAAATCGTGTATCTAGATGTAACCCTGGATGCCAAATTGTCTTGTAATCAACACCTTAAAAAAGCTAGTAATAACTGTAAAATGGCCAAATTGATGATGACCAAAAGAACACTTCATATCATGGGGACTAAAACTAAGCATGGTACTCTGAATGTATAATGTGGTAGTTAGTTAGACCCATTTTGACATTTAGCTCCACAGTATTGTGGACCAAACTGAAACAAAAACAAGCCATAAACTTAAATCTTATGTTCCAAGATTGGCCTGTTTAGCAATTACGGGATTGTTCAGAACCGCCCCAACTGCATCTCTGGACGATAGGCCTTCTTTCCCTGGTTATCTTTATCATTGGCGAGGCAAGGATCCGAACCTTTAGACGTAAATGTAATGGTATATGGGAAGCTCAGGCGAGGTCAGGGCACAAAGATCAATGCCAAACCTTAATATTGAGGGAGACTCAATGCCAGAAAGGCTACCATTCGATCTACTGTTCAAAACACAACTACGTTGGATGGAAGGCAAAAAACCAAACACATCCACTCAAGATGGGCTGAACTGGGATAAAGGTGGTTCCAAAAAGGACAGTGGAACTGGCGCAGGAATCTACGGACCATCCCTGGAGTGTAGTTTATCTATGCCTCTGGGGTAACATGCCACGATATTCCAAGCGGAAATACACGCCACCATGAGCTGTGCCCTGAAAATCTAAAGATAGACTACAAAAGTAGAAATATCCACATTTTCATGGTCAGTCAGGCTGCTATAATGTTTTAGCGTGCCACGAAATTAAATTGATAACAACATGGATCCTTCAAGAGCTTAATGCCCTGGCGAAACACAACAAGGACACACATGCTTGGGTACCGAGTGACAAGGAACTGGTAGGAAACGAAATGGCGGACAAGTTAGCAAAAGATGGAGTTAACAAAGCAAACATCAGTGCTAACAGCGACTGCTACATTATCCATGGCAAAACCATAACAAAATCTATAAATGGGTAGCAACTAAGCATCGGCTATAGTGGGACAAAATAAATGGTCAGAGATACCACAAACGAATGCAATAAATTGAATTGTAAAATTTACTATGTTTTAACTATACTTATAATATGCAAAAATGTTATAACTTGAAAATGACCGTCAAAATAATTACCAGCTTGACAGACAAGAAACCACCAAAAAAAAAGCTTTCTAAAAAAAAACAATTCTCTTCATGTTTAATTCGAATATTTTTTCAAAATTTTCGCCCAGATTCCGAGATATTTCCGTATTTTTTAGAAAAAAAATATGAAACAAAATCTGAATTATTATTACCAACACTATAAAAGTGCCGGGTAAGTTGATAGCCGGTAATCTTTAATCTTTTGTCTTTGGGACTGGATACAATAATAATGAGCACATAGAGTATGTCACAAAGAAGGCATGGGTGGCGGCGGGTCGTATCTGGGAGGTTTGGAAAAGAAACTTTGACGGAAACTTTAGAGCAGCAGAGACGATATGGAAGGCATGTGTGCGAAGTGTGTTACTGTATGGATGTGAGGTCTGGGGAACTAAAGAGGAAGACAAGATCGAAAGGGTGCAACTAAAGTTTTTTAAGAAAGTGTTGAAACTTGATAGATTAGACGACAGGTCACATTGTCCTTTAGGAAGTGAGTGCGTGTAAGGTAGGGATAATTGCTGCGGTAAGAGTGATCAACTTCGAGTATAGGGTGGATGGGTTAGGAGATGAAAGGATAATAAAGGAAATCTTTCGAGTAATAAAGAGGGGTTAAGTGGTAGAAGAGAGAGTGGTTGGGGGCTGAATAAAAGGAAACTGTATGCGAGAGGCGGGTTATCATCCGAGGGCTTGGAAATGGATAAAAGGGCGGATGCTCAATGGAAAATGATGCTAAAAGAGTGGTTATTAGAAGTGGGCTGCCAAGGGCGCCAATCCAAAATAGAGGCTAGCAAATGTCACCAAGGCTACAGTCAGATACAAGTGCACGGTCGTGTTCCTGTTTATTTGAGGACAAGTAAAGGGTCGGAGGACCAGTCAGTGTTGGCGAGATTTAGGTGTGGTAATGAAGAGCGTAGCAGGAGACAGTGGATGAATGAGGAAAGTAGAAGATGTATGGTATGTGGGTTGAAGGAGGATAAGTGGAGTCATTGGTTGGAAGAATGCACGATGGCGGAGTGCAATGAACAGGAGAGAAGACGAGGAAAGGATTGGAGTGAGTGCATGGACGAGAACGGAAAGGGACTGTCTTTTTTATTCAGAGTGAAAAGGTGGAAAGAGCGGATGCGACAGGGTAGTTTTTTTTAGTGTTGCGGTTTAGTTTTTAGTATATGAGTTTATGACTGATGTACAGGTGTTAATATATAGGTTTATAGGGTGGTAAAATTTCTTTTTTCTTTTTAATGGGGTTTTAGTTTTAGTTTCATAACTTTTTTGTTGCGGATTCTGTATGTTTTGTATAGTTGTGTAAATTATTTTAATTATGCCAATTAAGGTTTTAATTATAGTCGGTAACCATTTTGGGACATGATGATTGATGAATAAAGAAATCAAAACCCCAGACACATTTTTTTTTGTAGTTGTGTTATACAATTATAATCCTTTTTTTTAAAGAAAGCAGTACAGGGAAGATAGGGCTTATTTAACCTTGTTCTCTGATTGGCTTAAATCGAGGAGAAGTTCACACCGACGATATTTACTTCTCCATCTCAACCTCTATTCTCTCTTTCTATTCACATCCATTTGCAGCTGTTAGTTGTCAAAGGCTGCCGTGTCAATTCACAATTATCATCTGATCTGTTTGTATCATTTAGATTTTGCGTTTTTTCTCCATTTATTTGTTTGTATTTTATTACTATTGTTGCCATTTGGAGTATTTAATCAATAATAAAAAGATATCCAATGAAACCATTAATAAATTACCAATTTTATATTCAAGTAACTATATTTGAATTTAGCGCCAAATTTTGTAACTAGATTGAACATTTGTCATAGCGTAAATCAGGTTTCTAGTTACTGCATTCTTTAAGAAAAATGGACTATAAGTTTTGTATCATTTGTATGACACTTTTCCTTTAAACAACTTTTATATAAATGTATTATATTTTGGTAGAAGGACCTCGAGGTCGGTATATATATATATATATATATATATATATATATATATATATATATATATATATATATATATATATATATATAATAATAATACGCATTGTAACATAAAAATTAAACCAAGAGATACCGACCTCGAGGTCCTTCTACCAAAATATAATACATTTATATAAAAGTTGTTTAAAGGCAAAGTGTCATACAAATGATACAAAACTTATAGTCCATTTTTCTTAAAGAATGCAGTAACTAGAAACCTCGTTATTTATATATATATATATATATATATATATATATATATATATATATATATATATATATATATATATATATATATATATATATATATATATATATTGTATTTGAGGTTTTCGCGGATAGATACCTGTGTTGTATTGTTTTCTCGGGGATTCCGCGTTGATGCTGAGGGTTGGCTCTGAAAAGAACCGGATTCTCGACGTTTCGGCGAACTAACATTCGCCATTCTCAAGAGATATATGCGTCCGTGCGGGTCAACGATATATAGATATATATATAGATATATATATATATATATATATATACATATCTATATATATATATATATATATATATTTGTGATATATTTCATTCCAAACAAACATAGTTTTCTTACTCTCTTTTTCATGTACCAAATAATGACTACCTAATAGTCTTTGTAGGATAATAAAAACTGTCTGGATAATTCTATATGATAATGCATATTTTCTGAACCTTTGGTCTTTGAAATGAATGTTATTATTACAACGAAAATGAAATGTTTTTTATCTTGTTTTTGTTTTAAATGTTCCGTGTTCGTACACAATTTAAAGTAAAATCAATATTGGCTGCAATTTTAATAACCTTGAATTTCAAACTTTAATGTTTAAAGTAAGGATTAATATATTAAATTATTAATATTCAGCTTGATATTTTCTTTAAAATAAAAGACAATTAATATGTAAAATTGTGTGACCTATAATCACAATATTATTTTTAATCGTTCATATAAACCAATATATAGTTTTATATTGGATTATATATTTAACTATATAGAAAAGTTTATTTCTACTGTTTTTCTGATATTATCTACTGAATTTTAAAAATTATTGGAATAGTTATTTATCTAAAGAAAGGGTAACAATTCTCCAAATTTTAAACTGCAATTATCAAAAGACGAAACAAGTTGGACACCAATTTTGGTGTTGAACATTATATAGTAAAAATCTACAGTTAAATAACAAGTTAATTGCTTATTTCTAAATTAACAATTAATACTTAAAGATTACATTGACTAGATCACCTCCGTTTGCTTCGATGTGTGACTGAGACGCTTTGCACAAATCTCACGAAAGCTTGTCGAATGTTTCGTTTTAAGTCTTCCAGGGTTTTAGATTGGTCCTGAAACATAAACTTTAGATTTATCATGACCCCATAAGAAATAATCCAAAACCGACAAATCCGTAGAGTGAGGAGGCCACAACCGATCCACACGCTGGAAAATCAGACTATTTGTAAAGAACTCTCGTAACACTCCCATAGATTGATTCCCATAGGATGTTGAATACATGACGCGTTGCACCATCTTGCTGATACCAAATATCGTTTGGTAGACCAGTAACGTAAATTTTGTTTGTTCCTACCCCATGCAATTAAAAATTGGCTTCGTTACTCATAATTATTTTGTTGACAAAATTATCCCGTTTACCCAAAATCCATCGACTGAATTCTAATCGTGAGTTTCGGTTATTGGAATTTTTTGCCATTTGTGAGGCCGAAATATTAAATCTTTTAAATCTTTAAAATTCCACTGTAAAAAAAAACTAGTACAACCTACTGTTCTAACATATTTTTGCTGCGATAAACGTCGCACGGTTCATTGATTTTTTTTTAATTCTGTTCCTAACTTGCAAATTATTCACTTCTGTTCAGTTTTTTTCTTCATCTCTGCAAGTTTAGTATTCTTAAGAAAACCTGTTCGACGATATTTTTCGACCACTCCTGCAATTTGGTGGCTCGGCAAACTGTTGAAATAATGGAGTGTTTGAATAATGGAGTTCGTTCTAATAAAATGCTCTATACAAGCAATCCTTTGTTCAATCGGTCACCGCTCAATTTTCAAAAAAACTTGAAGGTTCACTAAATATTATACAGTTCAAATTATGCTAATAAGACATTCATAATTTTTGTTTTTATTAAGTAAAAACAAAACACTCTTAATTTGTCACCATTTATATAGAAAACACTATTTATACGTTTTTTTCCATTTATTTTCTATTAAAATTCAAAAATTAGTGTAATGTTAGATATAACCTACTTACTAAAGATTATAAAACCAAAAGCACTTAACATATCTTTGAACATTGTAACTCAAGTCAATATAACTTTACGCCAGAATTTTAATAACAAGCAATAAAATTGCTTTACTGTATAATATACTAAGTGGAGTACTATTAAGCAATATTAAAATCCACTTCGGAATTTTTCTTAAAGTTGCCGAAGTCTTGCAAAAAAATTATTCAAAAACAACACAAAAAATAAGAAATGACGTGTAAATAAATGACCAACGATTTATTATTCCACAAACTCATTTATTATGCTGACATTTTTTTTAAACTATGCCATTTTTTAAATTCGTTTACGTCTTTTTATATAATTCGGATATAATATGGATTTAAAATATACTTAAAGCCCATTTGTCAAGCTCATTGATTTCTGTCAAGCTTTTTTATGCGTTAGCATTGTGAATTTCATGGGTCGAGAGTGGGAATAAATGTTCATTTCAATCTTAAAGTATATTTAGACTTATAAAGCAAGGCACAAAAATCGAGATTCCGTTTTTTTTATATTTACGGTTTAAAACGCAAGATGTGTAAATTACTACAACACAAGGAGTTTATGAGATGAGTTATTTCACATTTTTCTTTTATTGTTCGTAAAATTGTGAATTAAAGTTTCAGTTTTATTAAAATTGCTAAGAAAGCTTTTCTTTTAAATTAAAACCTAAAACAGGAGTTCCAAAAGTGCGCACGGTGGGCAAAACTCCTTAAAAGTTGGCCATCAAGCATCAGAGGATATCATTAGTTGAGATGAGATGGTGCTATGAACACCACCTTTTCATTGTCATCTATAGACGTCAAGTACGTGGAAACGTGTGCACGTCTCGACCAAAAATACAACTTTTCGAAAAGTTTATAGTTTTTATATCCAGTGACCAATTTGAATATAACAACATGGATTTTTCTCGTGAATATAAGTAATTTAATAAATAACTAATCACAACTCACAACTATCACAACAATGGAAATTATTTATTGATAGACAATGGACTCCAGTTTTTAGATACTTAAATTATTTCACGCTGATAAAAATTGAGTTAAAAAAGTCGTACTAGGTCCCGCCCTGCTTTAATAATCCGTGGTGGGTTATATATTTATGCCAAACATATCTGAAAATTAGCTGCAGAAAGTTGCAGGTTAGCCCTTTGCAACCCACATTGTAGAATGCAAAATACAGTAACATTGTGAATTTTTTTTCGATGTTATCTCAGTCCTAATTAATAAAGTAAAAATCTATGCTTTAAATAAACGAAATGTGTTATTATTCAGTGCCGTAACGAGGTCGTGGTGAAGAAGGCGTCCGGCACGGGCGCAACTGGGTTTGCGGCGCAAAACAAAGGATAAATTGTATTTAATGCATTGCATTTACAATTAGTAAAATTGTTACATTAAATTTTTTGTCATTGGGTTATGGGCAAGTAGGCCCATATGGCAGGAAGTTGCCACAGGCGCTCATATCCTCGTTACGGCACTGTTATAAATAACAAAATATTAAAACAATATTCGGTATAGGCACTCTCGATATTCCACTTGCGGATTATCCATGTTTTTTTTTAATTTTATTTTAATTTAAATATTATAGATATAATATATTTTTGGGTTATTTCACACTTTGGAAGCGATAATTTTATGTTTTTCTCTGATAGCATGAAACCTCGTGCTATGTTAACAGTTTTTTTATGGAATATAATAGTTTTATGAATAAATTAATTGCTTTTCTAGAATTTTATTGTATTTAATTTAGATTGTGCATCTTAGGAAGTTTATCTATGACTCCTGAGTATTTAGTTTTGTCGGAAAAATAATATTTTTGACAATTATCCGTCATTTTCTATCCACCATTTTCTTTTCTCTTGAAACCAATATCAAATTCGTAATCAGCAACCCAAAATGCCTCCAAATAATAAATTTTGTTTGAAAAACATAAATATTCATAAATATCATTCGCCAATTCGTATCCACCATGTTGTTTTTCGAAAACCAATATCAGATTCGCTATGGGCCCAAAAACCCCCGAGTTTTTCAAAAATTAATTGCAAAATAATGATATTTTCGAATTATGGCCAGCTTTTTGGGAATTTTCCGGAAAATAAACTTTAATTAAATATTCGCATGAACAAAATATACAATTCGTCATTTGCTTTTGGGGTTGTAGGTCAGTACAATACAATACATCAAATACAAATATGTTTCCGTTAATAGTTGTACGCGAAATGGACAGATTATTATTAAATAAGCAAGTAGGTAATTCAAGTGATCAGGCATCTAGAAGTGGTGGCGCCGCAAAAAGCGGAAATATCTCAAATATGATGATGAGTCCTCTGTTTGAAAATTCTATTGTCCGAAAGTATGCTATCAAGTAAGCTAAAGAGACATCTCGAGGGTCGAACTATGGTCGAACTATGGTCTATTATGGTCGAAAAAATCGAGTGATTTTTTAATCGGATGTTGCAAATTTTACAAAAACAAAAAAACGTGTTCATTCAACAAGCCTCATATAGCATCATTCAAGGTAGCATACACAGTGACAAAATGCAAAAACCTCTCACTATCGCAGAAGAGCTTATTCTACCGACTGCTCTCGATATGGTGAATATTATGATGGGAGAATCGGCGGGGAAAAAAATTACAAGGTACCTTTATCAAACAACACTATTAGTCGAAGAAACCATGGCATAACTGAGCATCTCAATCACCAATTAATAGAAAAAAATGACAGTAATAAAGATGCGCATCTTATTTGTTACGTACGCTTTCTGAACGACAATATTATCGTTGAAGACCTTTTTTTCTGTAAAAACATTACCCAAAGCGCAAAGGCTCAAAACTTGTTTGAAATCCACAAGTTACTACTAGTGACCGTGCTTGATCAATGTCTGGCAGGTATGGAGGAATACAAGCACAAGGAGGAATACAAGCATTCATAGGGAAACGCTGACGTCGAAGTCAATGAGCTCTGAACTGAACTAGGTTATAGAACGTGTCATTGTCGTAGTAAACTACATACAAACTAGGCCGCTAAAAGCCAGACTTTTAATAAATCCTTGCATGGATGTGGAAGCTGAGCATATGGACCTGCTATATTACTGCAGTACACCATTGCTTTCACGTGGAAATGTCTTAATTCGTGCATTCGAATTACACAATTCTTCACTTAATTCGAATGCACCACACTTTTTTACAAGAATATCATGGAAACTCCAGATTCTTTGCCAAACCAGATATTTTGTTAAAACTAGCATATTTGTGCGATATATTTTTGTCAAACTGGATAATTTGAATCCGTCTCTAGAATGCAATAAGAAGCACATTTTGAAACTGCAAAAGATTACGGCGTTTAGGAATAAATTCATCAACTACACGGAAAAAAGTACACTTTAAAAATTACAGTTTCAAATAATAGCAGCGGCCTTACGAATTTGAAACTGCAAAACTACAAATTGCTTTTGATAAAATTACAGTTTCCGATATTATTAGTAAATAAGTTTTAAAAATTACAGTGTGCGACTCCAATATTTATAAATTTGTACTCGTAAGGCCGCTGCTACTATTTAAAATGTAATTTTTAAAGTGTATTTTTTCCGTGTAGTCAAGATTGTTTCCAGCAATTGCAAGAATATGCGGCCTCGAATGAGGTAATGTCTCTTGCTCGAAGTCAAGAAAGATTGTCCAAAAATTGTCATTTTTTCTAAGATTTTTTATTGCAAGATTTACATATAACAGGACAAATATTTTAGATTTTTTATTGCAAGATTTGCATATAACAGGACAAAAAAAAAGAGAAATTCCTCGACAAATTGTACTATTTATTTTCAATTGCATTGATTTGCTTGTTGCATTTATATATATATTTATACATATAAAATAAACACATAAAATTTCATGAAATTAATTTTATGTAAGGTGGTTGAAACGTTAAAATTATTAAAATGGATTAGTTATAATGTACTTTGGTGCAAGGTTATAAATGTTCAAGGACCAATATTTTTTTTTAATCTTGGAGCCTGCGTAAATTTAACTAAACCCAAGTTTGGAAACTGTGGATAATAAGACAAAGGTCCTTGTCATGCCTGGTGGCTTCAAATTACCACTCAAGTCGATTACCTCTTAAACTCGTCAACTATTCTCGTTCTTTTATTTACACTCCTTAAAGTAATCCGTGCAGAAACAACGCGATTTTGAATTTCTCCAACGTTCGGCATTTTTAATTATATTTAGAATGTCTTTCACAATCATAAATCGTATCAGTCACATTTGCATCAAATATATACTAATGTTGTTAACAAATTTGCGTTAATATGAAATAAAGTGTTTAAATAAATATGTTTACATCTTTTGATATTTACGATTGCATGAAGAGAGCTATTTTTTACCAATTTTTATTTGCTCGCTTTCTTGTCTGTCTGTTCTGATCTTTGCTCGGATAAATTTTAGATTTTATTTTTTAAGAAAACTTTTTAAGTGCTGAAATTATTGTTCTGTAATATTTATAATTTTGTTTTACAATTTAAATGAATTTGTAAATATATTTTACAAATAACACGTGTCAGAAATCACAAATTTTACAAATTATAAATTTAAAATTATTAATAATGCAGATGAAAATGCGACGATTTATTTAAAGAATATTGATTTTATTAAAAATATTGCAGATAATATGAAAATGATCTGTTAGGTTTACCTATTTTTTCTAGTGCAGTGGATAGATAATTGGTTTTGCTTGCCTTCAAAATATTTGTTTGAATATTATAACATCGTACACCCTGGTATTAGTGCTTTGATTTGCAAATACAAGAAAATTAGTTAAATAATTAAAAATAAACACTATCTAGCAAGAAGACCCTGTGGCCGATAGCCTTTTCTTACATTTTGTGGCAATACAGATTATTATTATTTTAAACATCCCATTTTTTTAGAATGTTCTAGATTAAAATAATACAGAAACAGAAAAATAAAATTTCAGAAATAAAATAAAAGAGAATTTTCAATGGAAATAAAATCATATTTGGTAGATTTTAAATGATAACTTAGTGTTTTTTAACCTTTTTCGTTAAGTGGCACCCCTGACTGAAAAACAAAAATCGTGGCAGGCTTGACCAGCGCAGGTGATTTTTTTGCGAAAACGAATATCACGCACAACGCTAGGGTGAGGGCGGGAAGAAAATTTTTAAAAATTGTCAATTTGAAGTAGCATTTTAATGTAAAAAAACTGAAAACTAACTTATGTTGACTTATCTTGAACTACACTTAAGTAGAAAAGTTTTAGTTCAGGTTTAAAAGGTTTGGTTTACATTTACGTAGTAAAGTTTTAATCTAAGAAAATGTCTAAATTGTTCGGCACCCCAACCGTGCCGCCAAAATACTACACGACTAACTGAACAAATTTTCCAATTTCCCATCCTTCCTATTTCAATTCGTTCTTATAATTGAATTATGGATTTTGATTGTAATTATAAAGTATGGAGTTGAAACGGGTAAAGGAACGAAGGGTTTAAAAATAAAACAAAAAAACTTTTCTCCACAGCAAAGTTATACTCCAATATACAAGGAAATGTAATTGAAAATGTATGTATTTTTAACTAAAACTTTTCTATACAAGTTTTTGGAGTTATAAGTAAATTATAAGAATAAATGGAAAAACGCGACGAGAACAAGGTTCGACTACACAAGTTAATTTTATTTATAATTGAAGGCTGAGTATAAGGAAAATTATAAATTTAATTTTAATATTAATCTATTCATATTTTCTCTGTTACACATTTATGTTTCCTTTGATTATGAGAATATTTATATTAAAATATAATGGGATTGTTATTACATTATGAACTAATTTTGTAAACAAATATATCTATAACACGAGCCAACATGAAATGAAACACGAAATATATTAAATTAGAAGGTTTTGATTTTATTTCAAGGTTAATTCTCTTACTAACTTGACAGACAGAAAATCAAAACATTTTACCAAATTTTGATTAGTTTCCGAGTTATTTTTGCATTTTTGAGACAAGCAAAATGTAAAACAATGTTTTTACTTTGTTGAAAATTGATTATTACCAAATTGGCAGACTAAAAATCACTATATACCAAAGTTACAAGATATACAAGAGTTATTTTCGAATTTTTGCGAACATTTTTAACAACTCCAATTTCCTAATCAAAAGACTACTTGCATCGATCGAGTCATTTTTAGAAAGTGGTTTTCGATAATTTCATACCTGAGGTTGATCAATTATATGAGAGAAAATAGTCTTCCACCAAAACTGCTATTGGATGATACACTGCCGTATTCTGTTGCATAGCTATTAAAAACATAAGATGGAAGCATAATCGTGTGGTAGTTTCTTCCGAATGTTATATGTATTACCCAAACAATAGACCAAGGTGTTACAGAGGCAGTGAAGAGACTTTATTCGAAAGTTCTTATGCTATAATTGTTGGGAAAACATGACTTTATTGGGTTTTCGAAATGTCTGCGTTTAAAATAAGTGCATAAATATGCCCTAGCTCATGGTACAATATTGTGAAGGAAAATAATATGAGAAACGCATTTGATGCTAGATTTGTATGCTAGATGGCAAAAGATTGTTGATAACGAGGGTGGTTACATCTTTGATTAAAAATAAAAACTTGTTAAAAACATATATGTTTCAATTTAATGTTGAATAACGACAATACTTTCAACCCACCACATATTTCTTCAACACTTTGGTGAGCTGCTTCAGTTTGCGGGGCTTCAAGAGCGAGTTAATATTTAAGGTTCCAAAGAAATGTATGTTGTTTTTCTTTGGTTTAGAGCAGGCGAAATACACCCATCCTAGCCTAATTCTTCTTGTGATTTCTTCCTTCTGTTTTGTTTGGTATTATGTATTCTTCGATCTTTTTTGTCTTCCTGTTCTCCCACTATTAGTGGTTCTTCTGTTCCTGGGTTTTTAAAGGTTCATTTTCAGCCCTATTTTTTAGATTCTCTTTCTTGGTCTGCAATTATTGTTGATCTTATAAATATTCTCTATTATGAGCTTATATAATAATATCGTCTGCATTCATTATATTGGTTAGTCGAATACCAGTCATTTTTCTTAAAAATCTTTTAAAATGCTAAAGTGTAGTGTTTTGGAGATAAGGAGTCACCTTGTCGTACTCCTCTTTCAAGTTGAACAGGTTTCGTTTTTTCGTGGAGAATGAGAATGGAGAAAGTTGCGATTGCTTCTTTGTTGCATTCTTTGTTGGTATTCGTCGAACTTTCTCTCTAGTCTATTGGTGATTATGTTTATCAGTAATTTGTATACATTTGGCATTAGACTGATGAACCTGTAATTTTCTATCTTGTTATTACCTTGTTTGTAGATTAGGATCACGTTAGCGTTTTTCCATTGTTTTGGTATTTTCCTTGTCTTTGGGCAATTGTTTAGTAGTTTCGTAATTTTCTGTATGAGATTATCTCCTCATTCTTGTATCATTTCCACCATGATATTCTCATCTCCAATTGCTTTATTGGATTTCTTGTTGTTCAAAGTAGTTTTTACTTCCTCTATTACCTCCTTCTAATCTACCTGCCACAATTTCATAGACACTGCATATTAAAATAACTGTTACAATAGAATTTTTGTAATGCAACCACGGTCAAATTGGCAACTGCAATGTGGCCCTACAGCCAAAAGATTTACCCACCCCTGCTTAGAGGATTGTGAATTTCTTGAACGACATTGTGTTTCAGGCTTTCCAGAATCCTTAGGCCTGATTGCGCCGCTGTTAGTGACGGAGTACTAACGGAGTGACTGGTTACCTCTTGGAGTAGTTCCATTCAGAGAAATTGACATACATAGTTGTTAGAAATTCAGGTGGGAAATGGCTTTTTGGGCCATTTCGAGGTTAAAACTGGGATTGTTCCAGAGTGTGTATTCAGCCGCTCCTAACATCGTCATGTGTCCTTTGCTTTTCGACGGTCATTGAGCCTTCCGCTCAGCTGTTCCGTCGCCTTGTTGTTTGTCCCTGTTTTTTTTTTGTGTCGGTTTGTTTGTTTGTTTGTCGGTTTGCTTGTTTGTCGGTTTGTTTGTTGTTCTGTTGTGTTCCACTAACGACCGGTTTTCTTTTCTTTCTTTTTTTTTCTTTTTTTTTGTTCTTTTTTTTTCTTCTTCTCGTTGTTGGTCCTTGGTTCGTCCTGGTGTTGGTTCTTGGTTCACCCTCCTGGTGGTTCCTGGTTCGTCCTTCGTCCTCGGGGTGGTTCCTTGTTCGTCCTCGTGGTGGTTGCTGTGTCTCTCGGGTTTGTTCTTGTTGTTCCTGCCTCTTTTTGTTCCTGGGTACTCCGCTGGGTTCGGGGATGTGGGCTTGGGCTTTCCTGTGAAAAAGAAAGATCAGTGATTACTTATGTTGTTGAGGTTTTGGATGTTTCCATTTCACGTTGATGTTGTAGTTTGCTGCGTTGTTGATTGTTGGGTTATCATGTGTTTTCATGCGTTCGAAACTTTTCGTTGCTAGTTTTTCTATGTGTTGCTTGATTGTCTCCATGTTTAGATCGCTGTGAAGCTGCTCATTGGTCATGTACCATGGCGAATCTGTTATTTCTCTCAGAGTTTTGTTCTGGATGATTTGAAGTTTGTAGATTTTCCGTTCTTTGGATTGTATCCAGCACGTCGATGAGTACGTCATTGTCGGCCATATTATGGACTTGTAGATTTGTAGTTTGTTCCTTATGTTCAGCTTGCTTTTCCTGTTCAAGAGCGGGTAGAGGTAGCCTTTAATTTGTTTTGCTTTTTTCGCTGTCTGATCGATGTGTTCTGAAAATGTAAGAGTTTTATCTAGGATTACGCCTAGATATTTAATTCGGTTTTGCCATTTTATGTCCGTGTTGTTGATTTTCAAGCAGCTACTGGGTTCGTGCTTAATTTTTTTCTTCGTGAAGATAATTGCCTGCGTTTTTTCTGCGTTTAGTTTAATCCTCCAGGTGTTACACCAGTCTTTGATCCTTTCCAGGTGATTTTGTAGTCGTTTTGTTATGGCCTCGCTCGAGAATCCTCTTGTGAAAATTGCCGTGTCATCTGCATATAGCGCAATTTCTGTGTCCTTTAGTTTTGGGATGTCTGCGGTGTAGATGCTGTAAAGAAGGGGGCCCAGGACAGATCCTTGTGGGACACCGGCTGTCATTGTCTGTGTTGAGGAGATGCTGACGTTTATTTTTACTTGGAACGTTCTGTTACAGATAAAGGACGTCACTAGTCTGATCATTGCTGTTGGGATTTTAAATTGGTGCAGTTTGTATATTAAACCTAGGTGCCATACCTTGTCGAAAGCCTTAGAGACGTCCAGAAAGACGGCTCCCGTGGCTAACCCTTTGTTGAAAGCGTCGATTATTGCTTCTGTTATTCTTGTCGTCTGATAGGTGGTAGAGTGCTCTGTCCTGAAGCCGTATTGTTCGTCCGGTAGAATACGTTTGTCTTCAGTTATTTCTGTCAGTCTTTTGTGAATTACTTTTTCTGTGATTTTACTGAGACCTGTCAGCAGACTTATTGGTCTGTAACTGGAGGTGAGGTTTCGGGGTTTGTTCGGTTTCGGGATTAGAATCGTTGTTGCGTGTTTCCATTGGGTCGGTTTCAGTGCGGCGTTTATGATTTGTGTTATTCTGTCTATTGCGTTCGGTGTTTATTGTTTCGGTGTCTATTGTATTCGGTGTTTCTGTCTATTGCGTTCGGTTTTTTAGCGCGGCGTTGTTGATGTTATCGCAGCCTGGTGCTTTCTTGGTTTTTAAGTTTTTAATTATTCCTTTTATTTCCTCGGGTGTTGTTTCCTCTATTTCCGTGTTTTCTACACTGCTGTTTAGTACACTCAGTACGGTTTCGCGTATTTTTTGCCTTTTGCAGAGTGGGTGTGTGCCAGCGTTCGGTTTAAACTGTTGTGCAAGCGCCTTTTCGAATTCCTCCGTTTTCTCCTCGTCCGTGCTTGCTACAGTGTCGTTTGTTGTTTTCAGTGGCGGAATTGTTCTCCTCTCCTTGTTTCTCAGATTCTTGGCTAATTTCCACGGTTCCTCTATTGTTTCGTTGATGCGTTCTAGTTTGTCTTCCCATTCGGCGTTGTGCTGTTCGCGCAGTGCCCATTTCAGTTGGTTTGTCAGTCTGTTTAAGACGTTCTTGTCCGTCGGTGCCAGCGTCCGTTGGAATACTTTGTTAGCTTTGCGCTTTTCTCTTAGTAGGTTTCTGATTTCCTGTGGGAGGGCGGTTGTCGTGTTGGTTGTCCGTTTCCTTGTGGCGGCCTCGAGTGCTGCTTTTATTTCGTTTTCTATCGTCCGTGCTGCTTCTTCTAGGCACGGGCGGCTTGTAATTTATGTACAAGTGACGTTCGTCAGATTATCTTTGAATTTGTTCCAATTTGTGATAGTTTTCTCGATTGTTTTCCTGGCCGTATTCGCTTGGAGATTTATGTGCACTGGGTTGTGATCTGAGCTCAAGTCCTTGATGCAGATTATTTCCACGTTTGCTGTGATGTTTTTCATAACGGCTATATCCAAAATATCCGGCATTCGCTGAACTCCTGGAAAGTGTGTTGGTTCGTTCGGTGCAATTACTTGTAACTTCCGGTTGTCCGTGTACCTTAGTAATTGTCGGCCCTTGGTGTTTGTCACTCTGCAATTCCATTGCGAGTTCTTTGCGTTGTAGTCTCCTGCGGCTATGGTACCTATATTTCTGTCGAATATTTTGGCCAGGTCGTCGGCGTTTATTTGTTTCTGTGGCGGCGAGTACAGTGTGTAGAGGGCTACGGGTCCGTCGGTTGTCTGTACTTCTACTCCTACCGTTTCCGTGTCCGTGGTTGTTTCTACTTCCGGCAGTTAGTGGTGTTTTATGTTTCTTTTGATGACGATGGCGACTCCACCTCCGGCTTTCTCGCTTCTGTCTTTTCTATAGACTTGGTAGTTTGCTATGTTCAGTTGGTTGCAACGTCTGAGGTGCGTCTCGTTGATCAAGGCCACGTCGAGGCTGTGTTCGTTTAGGTGTGCTACTAGTTCCTGTTTCTTGTTTTGTATTCCGTTTGCGTTCCAGAATGTAAGTTTCAGATTGTCTCTAGTTCTTCTAGTGGTCATTGTTGAGTGTCAGCATGATGGTTCTGATTCTTCTAGTGAACTTTTCTGTTTCCTCTTTGCTGTGTCCCATTTCGGCAAAGTCGAGCATCATTTCCGTCAGTTCAGATCTGATTACTTCGTTGCTATTCCTTTTGTTTCGGCTGGTTGCAGGTTTTGTCTCCGGGTTGAGGTTGTTGCTTCTTCTTATCGGTTTCGGTTGGATCGTTGTCGGTGTTTGGGCTGTTTGTCTCTGCGTTTGGGCTGTTTGTCTCGGTGTTTGGGTTGTTTGTCTCGGTGGGGGTCTCGTTTCCTGCTGTCTTTGTTTCGTTTGTCTAGCTATTTCCGGTCTCGCCGGGCAGTTTCTCCATATAGAGGTGTGTTCGCCTCCGCAGTTTTCGCATTTCGGCGGCAGTGTTAGCGGTTTCTCGCACAGGTGCGTGCTGTGGTTCTGTGCGCATTTCATGCATCTGTATTCGGCGTTGCAGTGCCTCTGCACGTGGCCGAACAGCTGGCATCGGTGACATTGTACGGTTTCTCCTCGTGTTTTCAGCGGTTCCATTTTCACGCTCAATCAGCAGAATCGATCCATTTGGTAGATGGATTTGTATTCCTTCCCAATTTCTATCAGGACCATTTGGATTGGCGTGGCTTCTCTTCCTTTCATCCTGGTCACTTTTATGGCCGGGTATCCGTTGTCGTAGAGGTTCTCTTTGATTTCCTCCTCCGTCAGGCCGCAGGGAACTCCCTTCACTACGACCTTCAGGTTCCCTTCCGTGCTTAGTTGGTGCGTGTGGAATTCGTAATTTTCTTCTTTCATCAACTTGTACATATTCCGGTAGTCAGTTATGGTTTGGGGCTGGATTCTTATCCCGTCCCTTGTAGTCGTTGCCCTGGTGTAGTTGATGTTGTTTCTGTTTAGCTTCTTTGAAAGCCCTGCCCATTTGTCCTTGTTTCGTAGCACGATGGGAGTTTTGTTGTTGACGTTGTTTTCGGTGGGGGTTTCGGTCTCAGTGACTTCGTCTTCGTCGTCGTCACTGTCCCTTGTATTTAAGCATGCGTAACTGTTCATACTCACCTGCGGTCCTCGCAGGCTTGACGTGGTTGGGCTCGTCAGCTTTGCGGTTTTCTTGGGAAACCGGAAGGTTTCCTCGTCCTCCGGGTCCGTTTTGCGCTTGGGGGCGGCCTCGGTGTTGCTCTCCGTGTCCATCGGTGTGGGTTTCCTCCTCGGGGCGGCTTCGGTGGCTCTCCTCGGGGCGGCTTCGGTGGTTTTCTTAGGTTCGGCGTCGTTGGTCCTCTCGGCGGCGGTCCTTCTGGTCGCGGCGGTGTCCTGGGGCTGTTCGGCGTCGATGTTTTTCTTCTTCCTGTTCAGGAGGTGGTTGAGCAGGCTGTCCAACCCGTCTTCGCTGATGGAGTCCAGGAAGGCGAAGTCCTTGAATTCCTTGGCGGCGGCGGTTCCGTTGGAGTTGGTGTTATTCATGATTGGATTCATGTCTGCGGTTTGGTTTTTTTTGAATTATTTTGTCAGAATAATTGCTAAGTTTAACGTCTGCTTCGTACGAAGTTCGGGTAAGCTGTGTGCTCCTAACATGGAGGACAGGCGCTGTTTGTAGCCCCTACTCTAAAGTTCAGACGCTACGGTTTGTTAGTTTTTGGTCCGACACGGGTTGTATTAAAAAATTAATACAAGAAAAGAAAAACTATTTACAAGTTTTTTATTATACTTTTTCTATTACTACAAGAAAATGTTTTCACGGTAAAATAATCTTTTAATAGTTTTTCGAGATAATATATTTGTCCAAATAAAACCCTTAAAACGCAGAAACAATGACTTTCCAATTCTTGGTCCCGGTCAATCCGGATAATTGAGGCTATGCAGTGTTGAAAATGGGGCGAATACGTCCCTGTCGATCTAGAACGCAGGCCCTGTGCGAGCCAATGGCCTCACGCCAACATTCTACGATCGCGCAAACGCACGAGGAGTTTAAATTCATATATCGTATAAGCAATGTAAAAAAAAAACATAATACAATCAAGAAAAATCAATAACCGAATGTATAGAGTTAAAAATAAAGTACTAGTGATAAATACACACAACAGTGTTCTTTTAACGATAATATTCACATTTTGGTGCCGAAACCAGGGACAATAACGTATAAAGTTGTGAGTGTTATAATCAGAACCATAACGAAGAAAATGGATTTGTTTAAGAAAAACGTACCGCAAACAACTAACGCTAATAATTAATTGCAAGGGTAAAGGCTATTCGTGATCAGTTTATAGCTGTAAATGAAAAATTAACGCCAGTATTCGATGATGATCAATTAGAGAATGAGTGCGAAAAAAATCTGGAGTATAACGACAATGCAGTGAAGGTAATCGCAAGATTAGAACAACGAATGGGTTAATTCCTAAAATCAACCCGACTTGTACGTGGCACAAAATGCAACTAACGTGGCAGCTCAGTGGCTTTGCGGGGGAACACACATAGAATATATCCTCAAATTATTTAACTATTAAAAAAAAAACTTAATTTTCTAAAGTTGAATTAGATAGAGACATTTTTAATTTTGTATTGTTGAATTAAGGGAGATCCAAGAGAGTGGCAGAATCGTTGATGGATCTGGTATTGTTAGCGAAAAGGTATGTTTGTATTGAGTATGGAGACGATATGAAATTGGTGAAAGCAAAAAGTCTAAAGGATGGGTGGGTATGGCGGTGCGATAAAAGCAAGGCGCAAGTGGGTATGCACAAAAGGGTTACAAGGAGTGTAAGGAAGGGTAGTTGGTTTGAATATAGTAATTTATCATTAGACCAACGGTCCTTCCCACATTGTTCATTATTGGATCGAGAATGAGCGCTGCCGCGCGTATGTTGTCTTGATTTATCTGTCAGCTTCGCGGCGGGCAACCTAAATCTAACCGGGGTTAAACCAATGGTCCTTGCCACATTGTTCTATATTGGATCGAGAATTCGCGCTGCCGCGAATTATGCGATTACCTTACCCACTTTAATATATAAAATATATTTTATTACTCTTCACAAAATATATTCAACTTATTTCTCTACGCCTCTGTCTCACATTGTAATGCGCATGTCCGAAATTGCAATGCGCACGCACTAGCAGTTTAAATTCATATATCGTATAAGCAGTGGAAGAAAACAAAATACAATCAAGGCAAATCAATAACCGAATGTATAGATTTAAAAATAAAGTACTAGTGATAAATAAATACAACAGTGTTCTTTTAACGATAATATTTACATTTTGGTGCCGAAACCAGGGACAATAGCGTATAAAGTTGTGAGTGTTATAATCAGAACCATAAGGAAGAAAATGGATTTGTCATTAAGAAAAACACGCAAACAAACGTTAAATTAAGGAAGATGCAAGAGAGTGGCAGAATGGTTAATGCATCGTTTATTGTTAGCGAAAAGGTATGTTTGTATTGAGTATGGAGATGATATGAAATTGGTGAAAGCAAAAAGTCTAAAGGATGGGTGGGTATGGCGGTGAGATAAAAGCAAGGCGAAAGTGGGTATGCACAAAAGGGTTACAAGGAGTGTAAGGAAGGGTGGTTGGTTCGAATATAGTAATTTATCATTAGACCAACGGTCCTTGCCACATTGTTCATTATTGGATCGAGAGTTCGTGCTGCCGCGCGTATGTGTATGTTGTTTTTTTATGTTTTGATTTATCTGTCGGGCAACCTAATCTAACCAGGGTTAAACCAACGGTCCTTGCCATATTGTTCTATATTGGATCGAGAATTCGCGATGCCCCGCGTATGTTATCTTGATTTATCT
Organism: Phosphuga atrata; assembly: GCA_944588485.1. Classification (NCBI taxonomy): domain Eukaryota; kingdom Metazoa; phylum Arthropoda; class Insecta; order Coleoptera; family Silphidae; genus Phosphuga; species Phosphuga atrata. The sequence goes on from OX155894.1 coordinate 32,611,689, forward strand.
GTCCGCTTCGCGGCGGGCAATATAATCTAACCCGGGTTAAACCAACGGTCCTTGCCACATTGTTCTATATTGGATCGAGAATTCGCGATGCCGCGCGTATGTTGTGTTGTATGTTGCGCGTATTTATCTGTCCGCTTCGCGACGGGCAACCTAATCTAACCGGGGTTAAACCAATGGTCCTTGCCACATTGTTATATATTGGATCGAGAATTCGCGCTGCCACGAATTACGCGATTACCTTACCCACTTATATACCCACAATACCCACAATATGTTTTATTACTCGTCACAAAATATATTCAACTTATTTTCACTACGCCTCTGTCTCACATTGTAATGCGCATCTCCGAAATTGCAATGCGCTCGCACGAGTTCAAATTCATATATCGTATAAGCAGTGTAAAAGAACAAAATGCAATCAAGAAAAATCAATAACCGAATGTATAGAGTTAATAATAAAGTACTAGTGATAAATAAATACAACAGTGTTCTTTTAACGATAATATTCACATTCAGTATTTTGCAAATTTTCCTTTCATAAAAAGGTGAAAAATTCATCCATAACATTATTATTGATAAAGTTACCAAATAAATTCTACAAAAATTTTGTATGTATTGAAGCATGTATTTTATGTATGTATTTTTTACCACTAATTTTGTATATATATATTATACTTCTGAAGTTATATAAATCTAAACACTTAACACGACACAAGTTTCGATTTTTGAAGGTCATTTTCAAGTGAATTTCACATTTTAATATGTACATTGAAAATAACCTTCAACAGTCGATACTCGAGTCGATAAGTGTAGATTTGTATAACTTCACAAGTTATATCATATTTTTACAAAATTAGTGTAAACACATAGTGAATTTCCAATTCAGAGTAAATATAGATTACCACGTAGTAACGGTCGCAACCATCCTTTTCATTAAAATTCGGTATATTTATGATATTTTGTAAGAAACTTTGCTGATAATTTGCCGAAACATGGATTTGGATTTTCTTTGTTAAAAGATGACCTTTTTATTTTAGAGCATCTCGACCCAACCTGTTTTATGATATTATATTAGAAACCTAAGAAATATTTGTAATTGTTTTCCTTAAAAATCAATCATTTTTTGCTTAAATCTAGACCATAACAATTTAACTTAATTAACCTAGGATTAGATTTACCGCACCTTGTGTGATTGCATGGTTCAAAGAAATGATAAATAAACCTCTCAATAGGATTGACATAATAACTTTTTCAGCAATCTGTATAGTAGGATTTTTTTTTTCAGCAAGAGCCCTAAAAATATTTGTAGCCGCACCTTAAACCTATAAGCTCACCAGTATTATAAAGGCACAAAAAAAAAGGATTCCTCTGAACCATAAATTAATATTTTTATGTATTATAGTCCATTTTTTTAAGAATCCAGTACAGTACAATCTTGATAATCCGACACACATGTGACCAGACAACAGCCGGATTATCAAAATACCAGATTATCGGGAGTATAAAACGAAAAAATAATAATTTTTCATATTTTATGTACAATTGTATTTCAAAAAGAATAAGATATGTACCTATATTTTTCTAAATGAGTACTTATGAAAAAATATGTACATACTAAGAACACATATTTTATCAAAAACGCACTCTTGCAACTTTTTTAGCACTAACACATCAGCACTTGCTATGGCGTTTTATTCTTCCCATTTCGTACAAAAGTGGAATGCGTCAACGTTGGTTTGCGTCAAACAGTTCGCCGAATTGAAACATTAGCCGTCATACATGGAACAAATTTTGCTGAGAATTTCTTCGTCAGAAAGGGACTACACATTTTTGCTCGTTTGTGTCTTAAAGCCAATCTTTTATGTTATCGTTTGTCAGGGTAACATCCAATTCACATTTGTTGGAAAGCTCTTGTAAAAAAATTAAGACAATTCCCGAGTGCAGTTAGCTTGCTCAGATTTGTTGATCATGTTTTCAGAGTTAAAAGCAGGGTGTGTTGACCTGCCCTTCTTCCAAGAACACTGGATGGTGTCGCTTTTGACTCTATTCCAGCTGTGCACGAGTTAAAAAACCATTAAAAAAACAAACATTCATTAAACACATGTGGGTAACCCATCCTTTGGCTTGATTTTTTTATATGTAATTGGTAAGTGAGTTACGTTGTTAAAGGCCCGCGGATGCTTGGCTTTTCCTACAACCAATAAGGAAAGTTTGTGTGTGTCCGTGGAATTTGCACATGGCATGAATGTTAGTCTGTCCTTTGACATTTCTCTTCCTGGGCACTTTCTTCGGAACAGTGCACAAAGGTCTTGAAGGAAGCAAAATAAACCACTTTCATCTGCGTTGTAAACCTGTTCTGGTAAGAGACCTAATTCTTGGATATTTAATTCCAATTCAATAAGAAAATAAAAGTGTTTCTGCAAGCCGCCGGATTACTGAATGTGTCGGACTAACCAATTATAACGCCGGATTATCAAGATTATACTGTACAGGGAAGATAGGCTTTATTTGACCTTGTTCTCTCTTAGGCTTAAATCGAGGAAAAGTTCACACGGACGATATTTACTTCTTGATCTCTCTCTTTTCACATACATTTGCAGTCATTGGCGTAGAATTTGGTGATATGTAATTAAATGAATGTGATACTACGAATAATTTCTCAATATAGAGAATTATTCATGTATAATATTTTTAAGAACAATATTACTTTAAATTAACAATATTATTATAATATTGTTATAATTATATATTATTATAATATAATTTTAAATTAACAATATTATTATTCAAGAACAATATTCAAGTATATTTTTTTCGTACGCCAATGCATGTTGAGCTGTTGTCATCTGATCTGTTTGTAGCATTTAGATTATTTGCGTTTTTCTCCATTTATTTGTTTGTATTCTATTACTATTGTTACCATTTGGTGTATTTAATCTGTATTTTTCAATTCAAACAATAGTAGTATTCGTTCTTTCTGGTTTTGTTATTTAATCTCATCGAAGAAAGTACGGTGCACACTTCAATGGGATAAAACATCAAAACCAGAAAGAACGAATACTACTATTGTTTGTATTGAAAAATACAACAAAAATACAAACGTGTAAATTTGACTATAGATGTTTTATTTTATTTCTTTCTTTCTTTGCAAGTCGAAGGTTTATCAATTTGTAATATTTAAATGATTTTTTATTAAAAATAATTATTATCTTAGATGTCGGTTACATGTCAGCAGTAAACGAAACGTCGATTTAAATAATTTTATCATTGCGTATATTGATTCGACATTATAGGTCAATTCAAAAATTAGTCTGTTCAGAAAGATATTTTCTGTCTTTTAAAATTGTAGTATTTAACACATATCCAATCAAGCATTAAAAGCATTAATTGATTTTGCCGATTGATTAACAATAGTAACAATAAAATAAAAGTAATTTGTAAGAGTAACATTTGAATACTACTAAACGTATAAATCGATCTTCAAATCAACAGGTTTTATTTCGTGTGATAATGAAGGCTATATCAGGAGGAATGTCGTATTCTGAAACTATTTTTAAAAAAATTGATTTGAATATTATGAGAAGTTGTATTTTTCTTTTAAAACTGAAAATTCTAAATATTTTTGACCTTGCAGTGATAAATTGAAAATTTTTAATGTTCCATTGTATCGCTGTAGATAACCACCTGACTATGCAGTACAAAGATAAATCATTTATGTGTTCATTCAAATCGAGTTAAAACTGTTTTTGCAACGGTTTCAATAAAATTTACGATTTATTTTTGATTCAAATTTTAAATGAGCGGTGTAAGCACATGATTAAAAAAAATATTTGGAAACAAGAGCAATTTGCCCCTAATTTTTACCCACCATTTTACACCACAATTTACAATTGACTGCAATCATAGAGAAAATAATTACAATTGAGAAAATAAATCTACAGCTATTTCTGTAATTCGGCTTTTAAATGTATGTCGTTCAAATGGAATGTGACTTATTAAGTTTGGTATTATTATTGTGATCCAATGGCTTAACTGTGCCAATACTATTTTGTTTAGTAAAATCTCCCTCAATACAGACCATAAATGATTGTTTTGTTAGCATGATGTTCCAAGATATTTTAAAAGTTTTCTTACAGGTTTTAGATTTTTCGGGAATTCATGAAATTGATTTGTTTTGTTAATTTGATCAGTTAATATTGAAGATTATAAAACGATTCAAACTGGCCAAACTGAAGAATGTCTGACGAGTCATCTTTTGTAAATCTAATCAGAAATTTAAAAAAATAAATACTTTTTATAATAGTTGAGCCACAAAGAGAGCCGCCCTGTGTTACAAATATACATTTGTATATGAAAACAAACATCAAAATGTACTTGCATAAATATATTTGATGTCTGCAATATTTCCCTTTTATTACCTTCGTTTCTCTCATTTTGCAAACATGTTTCGTTTTCTTTAATATAATGGCAAAGAAAAACAAAACTTATATCAATTTGAAAAGATTGTATTCGTATATACATCTCATTTAAATTGCAAAGTTTTGGCAATGTTGCTTTGTTTAGAATATTGGATTGAGATTTGTTGGATAGCCGGCATGTTGGAGAGACAGCGTATTGGCTTCCTAAATAGATGTCTCGCACATGTTCGTGAAGCAAATCAAAGGAGACAATACTTGCATAACAATGTTGTAGTCAACGACCTAGACCTTCCGTTTTGGGATTTTCACGATGTAAAATGAATAATTCCACTCAAAATGCATTTATTTATTCCATGTTTTCCTCGTCCCATCCTTTCATAAATCGTTTAGAATATGTTATGGTAACTGTCAAACGCAAGGTTTGGAAATAAATGGCCAACCGAAATCAATGATTTGTAATACATTTCAAATGCATTCGGATATATTTTTGAAGGAAATATGTTACCTGCGTCAGGCGTGGATGTAATTATTCTCTTCCATCCTTTAATAATATCTGCTATTCGCATTGAAACTGGAAGCCGAAAGGCCTTTCAATGCGGAGGCGAAATGATGCCAACGAGATTTTTACTGCTCTTTTATGTGCTGACATTCGAATAATTCGGTTAAAAAAAACTGTTACCCTATTGCATTTGTTCAAGGTTCCTTCGTTTGCATTATAAACAATTCACATACTAGTCATATACCAAACACTTTACTAAATATTTGCATTTGTCTGGAATTAATGTTACAAATAGTAATTATTACTATTACAAATTTATATAATAATTATAATAATCAATATTGTAATATAATTTTTATTATTATTACTACAAATAATAATTATGCATTTGCCATTTTTAATCGCATATTTTATTCTTGTCAATGATAATTTGTAATAATAAGACTAAATAAAACTATGCAAAAAATCAGAGGAAAGTATTGAAAACTTAACAGGGCTGAAGATATTAGACATAACAAAACTATGTTAGATTATTATCTTAATTATTATTACTATTATCTATATCACTATTAAAATTCACAATTACACAATTAAAACCTTAACATCACAATTAAAACCTTAACTAAAATTATCTAATAGGAGTATTAGACATTCCAATAGACTAGACAGACTAGACAGACAAGACTAGACAGACAAGACTAGACAGACAAGACTAGACAGACAAGACTATACAGACAAGACTAGACAGACAAGACTAGACAGACAAGACTAGACAGACAAGACTAGACAGACAAGACTAGACAGACAAGACTAGACAGACAAGACTAGACAGACAAGACTAGACAGACAAGACTAGACAGACAAGACTAGACAGACAAGACTAGACAGACAAGACTAGACAGACAAGACTAGACAGACAAGACTAGACAGACAAGACTAGACAGACAAGACTAGACAGACAAGACTAGACAGACAAGACTAGACAGACAAGACTAGACAGACAAGACTAGACAGACAAGACTAGACAGACAAGACTAGACAGACAAGACTAGACAGACAAGACTAGACAGACAAGACTAGACAGACAAGACTAGACAGACAAGACTAGACAGACAAGACTAGACAGACAAGACTAGACAGACAAGACTAGACAGACAAGACTAGACAGACAAGACTAGACAGACAAGACTAGACAGACAAGACTAGACAGACAAGACTAGACAGACAAGACTAGACAGACAAGACTAGACAGACAAGACTAGACAGACAAGACTAGACAGACAAGACTAGACAGACAAGACTAGACAGACAAGACTAGACAGACAAGACTAGACAGACAAGACTAGACAGACAAGACTAGACAGACAAGACTAGACAGACAAGACTAGACAGACAAGACTAGACAGACAAGACTAGACAGACAAGACTAGACAGACAAGACTAGACAGACAAGACTAGACAGACAAGACTAGACAGACAAGACTAGACAGACAAGACTAGACAGACAAGACTAGACAGACAAGACTAGACAGACAAGACTAGACAGACAAGACTAGACAGACAAGACTAGACAGACAAGACTAGACAGACAAGACTAGACAGACAAGACTAGACAGACTAGACAGACAAGACTAGACAGACAAGACTAGACAGACAAGACTAGACAGACAAGACTAGACAGACAAGACTAGACAGACAAGACTAGACAGACAAGACTAGACAGACAAGACTAGACAGACAAGACTAGACAGACAAGACTAGACAGACAAGACTAGACAGACAAGACTAGACAGACAAGACTAGACAGACAAGACTAGACAGACAAGACTAGACAGACAAGACTAGACAGACAAGACTAGACAGACAAGACTAGACAGACAAGACTAGACAGACAAGACTAGACAGACAAGACTAGACAGACAAGACTAGACAGACAAGACTAGACAGACAAGACTAGACAGACAAGACTAGACAGACAAGACTAGACAGACAAGACTAGACAGACAAGACTAGACAGACAAGACTAGACAGACAAGACTAGACAGACAAGACTAGACAGACAAGACTAGACAGACAAGACTAGACAGACAAGACTAGACAGACAAGACTAGACAGACAAGACTAGACAGACAAGACTAGACAGACAAGACTAGACAGACAAGACTAGACAGACAAGACTAGACAGACAAGACTAGACAGACAAGACTAGACAGACAAGACTAGACAGACAAGACTAGACAGACAAGACTAGACAGACAAGACTAGACAGACAAGACTAGACAGACAAGACTAGACAGACAAGACTAGACAGACAAGACTAGACAGACAAGACTAGACAGACAAGACTAGACAGACAAGACTAGACAGACAAGACTAGACAGACAAGACTAGACAGACAAGACTAGACAGACAAGACTAGACAGACAAGACTAGACAGACAAGACTAGACAGACAAGACTAGACAGACAAGACTAGACAGACAAGACTAGACAGACAAGACTAGACAGACAAGACTAGACAGACAAGACTAGACAGACAAGACTAGACAGACAAGACTAGACAGACAAGACTAGACAGACAAGACTAGACAGACAAGACTAGACAGACAAGACTAGACAGACAAGACTAGACAGACAAGACTAGACAGACAAGACTAGACAGACAAGACTAGACAGACAAGACTAGACAGACAAGACTAGACAGACAAGACTAGACAGACAAGACTAGACAGACAAGACTAGACAGACAAGACTAGACAGACAAGACTAGACAGACAAGACTAGACAGACAAGACTAGACAGACAAGACTAGACAGACAAGACTAGACAGACAAGACTAGACAGACAAGACTAGACAGACAAGACTAGACAGACAAGACTAGACAGACAAGACTAGACAGACAAGACTAGACAGACAAGACTAGACAGACAAGACTAGACAGACAAGACTAGACAGACAAGACTAGACAGACAAGACTAGACAGACAAGACTAGACAGACAAGACTAGACAGACAAGACTAGACAGACAAGACTAGACAGACAAGACTAGACAGACAAGACTAGACAGACAAGACTAGACAGACAAGACTAGACAGACAAGACTAGACAGACAAGACTAGACAGACAAGACTAGACAGACAAGACTAGACAGACAAGACTAGACAGACAAGACTAGACAGACAAGACTAGACAGACAAGACTAGACAGACAAGACTAGACAGACAAGACTAGACAGACAAGACTAGACAGACAAGACTAGACAGACAAGACTAGACAGACAAGACTAGACAGACAAGACTAGACAGACAAGACTAGACAGACAAGACTAGACAGACAAGACTAGACAGACAAGACTAGACAGACAAGACTAGACAGACAAGACTAGACAGACAAGACTAGACAGACAAGACTAGACAGACAAGACTAGACAGACAAGACTAGACAGACAAGACTAGACAGACAAGACTAGACAGACAAGACCAGACAGACAAGACGAGACAGACAAGACGAGACAGACAAGACTAGACAGACAAGACTAGACAGACAAGACTAGACAGACAAGACTAGACAGACAAGACTAGACAGACAAGACTAGACAGACAAGACTAGACAGACAAGACTAGACAGACAAGACTAGACAGACAAGACTAGACAGACAAGACTAGACAGACAAGACTAGACAGACAAGACTAGACAGACAAGACTAGACAGACAAGACTAGACAGACAAGACTAGACAGACAAGACTAGACAGACAAGACTAGACAGACAAGACTAGACAGACAAGACTAGACAGACAAGACTAGACAGACAAGACTAGACAGACAAGACTAGACAGACAAGACTAGACAGACAAGACTAGACAGACAAGACTAGACAGACAAGACTAGACAGACAAGACTAGACAGACAAGACTAGACAGACAAGACTAGACAGACAAGACTAGACAGACAAGACTAGACAGACAAGACAAGACTAGACAGAGAAGACTAGACAGACAAGACTAGACAGACAAGACTAGACAGACAAGACTAGACAGACAAGACTAGACACACAAGACTAGACAGGCAAGACTAGACAGACAAGACTAGACAGACAAGACTAGACAGACAAGACTAGACAGACAAGACTAGACAGACAAGACTAGACAGACAAGACTAGACAGACAAGACTAGACAGACAAGACTAGACAGACAAGACTAGACAGACAAGACTAGACAGACAAGACTAGACAGACAAGACTAGACAGACAAGACTAGACAGACAAGACTAGACAGACAAGACTAGACAGACAAGACTAGACAGACAAGACTAGACAGACAAGACTAGATAGACAAGACTAGACAGACAAGACTAGACAGACAAGACTAGACAGACAAGACTAGACAGAAAAGACTAGACAGACAAGACTAGACAGACAAGACTAGACAGACAAGACTAGACAGACAAGACTAGACAGACAAGACTAGACAGACAAGACTAGACAGACAAGACTAGACAGACAAGACTAGACAGACAAGACTAGACAGACAAGACTAGACAGACAAGACTAGACAGACAAGACTAGACAGACAAGACTCTCGACTCGACCGTCGAGCGAAGTGGTTGTGCGCGAGAGTACCGAAGCGACAATAATTTGTGTAAACACTGAAATTAATTAATTATAAATCTTAAAAATGCCAAGAGATCTAAGATCATCTGATAAGTGCCATGAACAGGTCATTGATTATATGAATAGTTCTGATTTTGCAGAGATTATTAGACATATTATAAAAAAAGAAATGGAGCCACTAAAAAAACAGATCGCCGATTTGACTGAAGAAGTGAAACATTTTAAAACGGAAAACGAAAAATTAAATCATTTAATTAACAGCACGCAGTCAAATTCAGTAAATCAAAGTGTAATTATTTTAGAAGAAGAAACAATGGCAGCGGAGATAGTCGCTAAACCCGTCGTCGAAAAATCCTTATCGCGGAGCGATAAGCCAAATCCCGCAGTGCAAAAAAAAGATAAACAAAAGAATGTTCCAACTAAAAATGGTGAGCCAAATCAAAACAAAACTAACAATGAGATTTGGCAAACTCAAAATAAAAATAGGAGAAGAACACGCAATAATGATGTTATAATCGGCACAAACTCTGATAACAAAGAACTTAAGGCCGTCACTAGATATGCCCATCTACATATTTCTAGACTAGAGCCGCAAATTACAGAACAAGATATATGTGACTATCTTAGAGGTAAAAAATTTCCAGCTGTATTCTGTAAAAAACTGATTTCAAACCAGCCGGAAGTATACGCATCAAACTATACGCATCAAACCAGCCGGAAGTATACGCATACCGGAAGTATACGCATCAGACTAGACAGACAAGACTCTCGACTCGACCGTCGAGCGAAGTGGTTGTGCGCGAGAGTACCGAAGCGACAATAATTTGTGTAAACACTGAAATTAATTAATTATAAATCTTAAAAATGCCAAGAGATCTAAGATCATCTGATAAGTGCCATGAACAGGTCATTGATTATATGAATAGTTCTGATTTTGCAGAGATTATTAGACATATTATAAAAAAAGAAATGGAGCCACTAAAAAAACAGATCGCCGATTTGACTGAAGAAGTGAAACATTTTAAAACGGAAAACGAAAAATTAAATCATTTAATTAACAGCACGCAGTCAAATTCAGTAAATCAAAGTGTAATTATTTTAGAAGAAGAAACAATGGCAGCGGAGATAGTCGCTAAACCCGTCGTCGAAAAATCCTTATCGCGGAGCGATAAGCCAAATCCCGCAGTGCAAAAAAAAGATAAACAAAAGAATGTTCCAACTAAAAATGGTGAGCCAAATCAAAACAAAACTAACAATGAGATTTGGCAAACTCAAAATAAAAATAGGAGAAGAACACGCAATAATGATGTTATAATCGGCACAAACTCTGATAACAAAGAACTTAAGGCCGTCACTAGATATGCCCATCTACATATTTCTAGACTAGAGCCGCAAATTACAGAACAAGATATATGTGACTATCTTAGAGGTAAAAAATTTCCAGCTGTATTCTGTAAAAAACTGATTTCAAACCAGCCGGAAGTATACGCATCATTCAAAGTATCGGTGCCATTAGATAAATTAGAGGAGGTAAAAAATCCGGAACTATGGCCCCAAAATACCTACATAAATCGTTTTTTCCTGCATTTGGAGCGAGCCAAAACAAGGAAATAATTGCTAATGAGGTAAATACAAATATATTACTATTTCTGAATATACAATCTCTAAGCAACAAATTAGACCATCTAGAAACATTATGTGAACAAGAAAAACCACTCTTCATTTGTCTAGCAGAAACCTGGTTGACAATTGATAATATTACTTCAGTACACATAAACAATTACCAGCTAGTCAGCCACTTTAGTAGAAGCCAATTCAAAGGTGGGGGTGTAGCTATATTTGCTAGCCTGCCTGTTCTTAAAAATGGTTCTGTCGAAAGATTGGACCTAGAAAACGCCTCCATTGAGAAGACTATGGAGATATGTGGAATAGAGACAAATATTAATAATACATGCACGCTAATATTAAATATATACAGGCCACCACTAGGTTGCACTGTCACATTCTTGGCAGTCTTGGACAGTGTTTTACAAAGTTGTAGTAAAATTAATAAACAAATCATTCTAGTTGGAGATTTCAATATAAATTTTGAAATAAATTCTAAAGAAAAATATAATATTACCAATTTACTTGAAGCTTATGGGATGAATGAATATATTAAACAACATACCAGAATCACATCCACTAGTAAAACTCAAATAGACAACATATTTGCTACTGCGGGACTAAAATTAAAGACTACGGTGGAAGACACTCCCATGTCGGACCATCGTATGTTAAAACTGAGCTGTTTAACCAAGATAGAAACCGAAGACAACTACAAACTGATAAGAAGCTTCTCAACTCCTAACAAAATTCGTTTTGCCAACCAGATACGCAATGAAACATGGGAGGACGTTTTTATCAATTCAAGCAGCAACAGCAAGGCAGTTTCCTTCATCAAGGTACTTCAATATCACTTTTTTTCAAGTTTTCCGGTGATAAAAGTCAAGGAAGATAGAAACGGATGGGTTACAGAAGAAGTAAAATTCTCGGCTGCTAATCTTAAAGATATGTTCCTGCTACAGAAAAGTCACCCAGCTTTAAGAAACCTATATCTAAAACAAAAAAAGGTACATAACAAATTAATTACAGTAGCAAAACAAAAATATTTTAACCATAAGATAATGAAAGCAAAGAATAAATCAAGAGCTATTTGGAATGTTATTAATGAGCAATCAAATAAGCTAAAAGTATCCGGACCTTCACAAATAATCCAGAATGATATCCGATATACAGATCCTAAAGAAATCGCAGAGGTATTAAATAACTACTTCGAAGAAGCCCCAAAATTAATTGCTAACAACATTAACCCGACAACCATCTCAAACAAACATATAAAACCTAATTCGAAATCCATATTCCTAAATGATTTTACCGAAAGTGAAGTCCTATCAATAATCTCCACATTAAAAAACAAATCAACAATTGGTCCTGATGAAATCCCGTGCACCATCATAAAAGATTTCAGGCATGAGCTCATAGCACCTATAACTGAGATAATAAATACATCTATCGCTGAGGAGAAATTTCCGGAGATCCTGAAAATGTCAAAAATTATCCCAGTCTACAAAAAAGGAGCAATCACAGATGCCCAAAACTATAGACCGATTAACCTTATCTCTGTTTTAGCTAAAATTCTTGAATATTGTATGCAGTCCAGACTGATCCCATTTATAGAAAAGCATGATTTGATTCCTTCCCAGCAGCACGGTTTTTGTAAAGGGAAATCTACTTCAACAGCTTTGGTAGATTTTCATAACAAAATATTGGAGGAAGTAGATAAAGGGTATCATCCTATTGGAATATTTTGTGATCTAACAAAAGCCTTCGATTGTGTATCACATATGATTCTCCTGAACAAATTAGAAGGCTATGGGATCAGAGGAAAAGCGACAAGACTAGACAGACAAGACTAGACAGACAAGACTAGACAGACAAGACTAGACAGACAAGACTAGACAGACAAGACTAGACAGACAAGACTAGACAGACAAGACTAGACAGACAAGACTAGACAGACAAGACTAGACAGACAAGACTAGACAGACAAGACTAGACAGACAAGACTAGACAGACAAGACTAGACAGACAAGACTAGACAGACAAGACTAGACAGACAAGACTAGACAGACAAGACTAGACAGACAAGACTAGACAGACAAGACTAGACAGACAAGACTAGACAGACAAGACTAGACAGACAAGACTAGACAGACAAGACTAGACAGACAAGACTAGACAGACAAGACTAGACAGACAAGACTAGACAGACAAGACTAGACAGACAAGACAAGACTAGACAGAGAAGACTAGACAGACAAGACTAGACAGACAAGACTAGACAGACAAGACTAGACAGACAAGACTAGACACACAAGACTAGACAGGCAAGACTAGACAGACAAGACTAGACAGACAAGACTAGACAGACAAGACTAGACAGACAAGACTAGACAGACAAGACTAGACAGACAAGACTAGACAGACAAGACTAGACAGACAAGACTAGACAGACAAGACTAGACAGACAAGACTAGACAGACAAGACTAGACAGACAAGACTAGACAGACAAGACTAGACAGACAAGACTAGACAGACAAGACTAGACAGACAAGACTAGACAGACAAGACTAGACAGACAAGACTAGATAGACAAGACTAGACAGACAAGACTAGACAGACAAGACTAGACAGACAAGACTAGACAGAAAAGACTAGACAGACAAGACTAGACAGACAAGACTAGACAGACAAGACTAGACAGACAAGACTAGACAGACAAGACTAGACAGACAAGACTAGACAGACAAGACTAGACAGACAAGACTAGACAGACAAGACTAGACAGACAAGACTAGACAGACAAGACTCTCGACTCGACCGTCGAGCGAAGTGGTTGTGCGCGAGAGTACCGAAGCGACAATAATTTGTGTAAACACTGAAATTAATTAATTATAAATCTTAAAAATGCCAAGAGATCTAAGATCATCTGATAAGTGCCATGAACAGGTCATCATCTGATAAGTGCCATGAACAGGTCATTGATTATATGAATAGTTCTGATTTTGCAGAGATTATTAGACATATTATAAAAAAAGAAATGGAGCCACTAAAAAAACAGATCGCCGATTTGACTGAAGAAGTGAAACATTTTAAAACGGAAAACGAAAAATTAAATCATTTAATTAACAGCACGCAGTCAAATTCAGTAAATCAAAGTGTAATTATTTTAGAAGAAGAAACAATGGCAGCGGAGATAGTCGCTAAACCCGTCGTCGAAAAATCCTTATCGCGGAGCGATAAGCCAAATCCCGCAGTGCAAAAAAAAGATAAACAAAAGAATGTTCCAACTAAAAATGGTGAGCCAAATCAAAACAAAACTAACAATGAGATTTGGCAAACTCAAAATAAAAATAGGAGAAGAACACGCAATAATGATGTTATAATCGGCACAAACTCTGATAACAAAGAACTTAAGGCCGTCACTAGATATGCCCATCTACATATTTCTAGACTAGAGCCGCAAATTACAGAACAAGATATATGTGACTATCTTAGAGGTAAAAAATTTCCAGCTGTATTCTGTAAAAAACTGATTTCAAACCAGCCGGAAGTATACGCATCAAACCAGCCGGAAGTATACGCATACCGGAAGTATACGCATCAGACTAGACAGACAAGACTCTCGACTCGACCGTCGAGCGAAGTGGTTGTGCGCGAGAGTACCGAAGCGACAATAATTTGTGTAAACACTGAAATTAATTAATTATAAATCTTAAAAATGCCAAGAGATCTAAGATCATCTGATAAGTGCCATGAACAGGTCATTGATTATATGAATAGTTCTGATTTTGCAGAGATTATTAGACATATTATAAAAAAAGAAATGGAGCCACTAAAAAAACAGATCGCCGATTTGACTGAAGAAGTGAAACATTTTAAAACGGAAAACGAAAAATTAAATCATTTAATTAACAGCACGCAGTCAAATTCAGTAAATCAAAGTGTAATTATTTTAGAAGAAGAAACAATGGCAGAGGAGATAGTCGCTAAACACGTCGTCGAAAAATCCTTATCGCGGAGCGATAAGCCAAATCCCGCAGTGCAAAAAAAAGATAAACAAAAGAATGTTCCAACTAAAAATGGTGAGCCAAATCAAAACAAAACTAACAATGAGATTTGGCAAACTCAAAATAAAAATAGGAGAAGAACACGCAATAATGATGTTATAATCGGCACAAACTCTGATAACAAAGAACTTAAGGCCGTCACTAGATATGCCCATCTACATATTTCTAGACTAGAGCCGCAAATTACAGAACAAGATATATGTGACTATCTTAGAGGTAAAAAATTTCCAGCTGTATTCTGTAAAAAACTGATTTCAAACCAGCCGGAAGTATACGCATCATTCAAAGTATCGGTGCCATTAGATAAATTAGAGGAGGTAAAAAATCCGGAACTATGGCCCCAAAATACCTACATAAATCGTTTTTTCCTGCATTTGGAGCGAGCCAAAACAAGGAAATAATTGCTAATGAGGTAAATACAAATATATTACTATTTCTGAATATACAATCTCTAAGCAACAAATTAGACCATCTAGAAACATTATGTGAACAAGAAAAACCACTCTTCATTTGTCTAGCAGAAACCTGGTTGACAATTGATAATATTACTTCAGTACACATAAACAATTACCAGCTAGTCAGCCACTTTAGTAGAAGCCAATTCAAAGGTGGGGGTGTAGCTATATTTGCTAGCCTGCCTGTTCTTAAAAATGGTTCTGTCGAAAGATTGGACCTAGAAAACGCCTCCATTGAGAAGACTATGGAGATATGTGGAATAGAGACAAATATTAATAATACATGCACGCTAATATTAAATATATACAGGCCACCACTAGGTTGCACTGTCACATTCTTGGCAGTCTTGGACAGTGTTTTACAAAGTTGTAGTAAAATTAATAAACAAATCATTCTAGTTGGAGATTTCAATATAAATTTTGAAATAAATTCTAAAGAAAAATATAATATTACCAATTTACTTGAAGCTTATGGGATGAATGAATATATTAAACAACATACCAGAATCACATCCACTAGTAAAACTCAAATAGACAACATATTTGCTACTGCGGGACTAAAATTAAAGACTACGGTGGAAGACACTCCCATGTCGGACCATCGTATGTTAAAACTGAGCTGTTTAACC
Organism: Phosphuga atrata; assembly: GCA_944588485.1. Lineage (NCBI taxonomy): Eukaryota > Metazoa > Arthropoda > Insecta > Coleoptera > Silphidae > Phosphuga > Phosphuga atrata. Next base: position 32,627,974 of record OX155894.1, read on the forward strand.
AAGATAGAAACCGAAGACAACTACAAACTGATAAGAAGCTTCTCAACTCCTAACAAAATTCGTTTTGCCAACCAGATACGCAATGAAACATGGGAGGACGTTTTTATCAATTCAAGCAGCAACAGCAAGGCAGTTTCCTTCATCAAGGTACTTCAATATCACTTTTTTTCAAGTTTTCCGGTGATAAAAGTCAAGGAAGATAGAAACGGATGGGTTACAGAAGAAGTAAAATTCTCGGCTGCTAATCTTAAAGATATGTTCCTGCTACAGAAAAGTCACCCAGCTTTAAGAAACCTATATCTAAAACAAAAAAAGGTACATAACAAATTAATTACAGTAGCAAAACAAAAATATTTTAACCATAAGATAATGAAAGCAAAGAATAAATCAAGAGCTATTTGGAATGTTATTAATGAGCAATCAAATAAGCTAAAAGTATCCGGACCTTCACAAATAATCCAGAATGATATCCGATATACAGATCCTAAAGAAATCGCAGAGGTATTAAATAACTACTTCGAAGAAGCCCCAAAATTAATTGCTAACAACATTAACCCGACAACCATCTCAAACAAACATATAAAACCTAATTCGAAATCCATATTCCTAAATGATTTTACCGAAAGTGAAGTCCTATCAATAATCTCCACATTAAAAAACAAATCAACAATTGGTCCTGATGAAATCCCGTGCACCATCATAAAAGATTTCAGGCATGAGCTCATAGCACCTATAACTGAGATAATAAATACATCTATCGCTGAGGAGAAATTTCCGGAGATCCTGAAAATGTCAAAAATTATCCCAGTCTACAAAAAAGGAGCAATCACAGATGCCCAAAACTATAGACCGATTAACCTTATCTCTGTTTTAGCTAAAATTCTTGAATATTGTATGCAGTCCAGACTGATCCCATTTATAGAAAAGCATGATTTGATTCCTTCCCAGCAGCACGGTTTTTGTAAAGGGAAATCTACTTCAACAGCTTTGGTAGATTTTCATAACAAAATATTGGAGGAAGTAGATAAAGGGTATCATCCTATTGGAATATTTTGTGATCTAACAAAAGCCTTCGATTGTGTATCACATATGATTCTCCTGAACAAATTAGAAGGCTATGGGATCAGAGGAAAAGCGACAAGACTAGACAGACAAGACTAGACAGACAAGACTAGACAGACAAGACTAGACAGACAAGACTAGACAGACAAGACTAGACAGACAAGACTAGACAGACAAGACTAGACAGACAAGACTAGACAGACAAGACTAGACAGACAAGACTAGACAGACAAGACTAGACAGACAAGACTAGACAGACAAGACTAGACAGACAAGACTAGACAGACAAGACTAGACAGACAAGACTAGACAGACAAGACTAGACAGACAAGACTAGACAGACAAGACTAGACAGACAAGACTAGACAGACAAGACTAGACAGACAAGACTAGACAGACAAGACTAGACAGACAAGACTAGACAGACAAGACTAGACAGACAAGACTAGACAGACAAGACTAGACAGACAAGACTAGACAGACAAGACTAGACAGACAAGACTAGACAGACAAGACTAGACAGACAAGACTAGACAGACAAGACTAGACAGACAAGACTAGACAGACAAGACTAGACAGACAAGACTAGACAGACAAGACTAGACAGACAAGACTAGACAGACAAGACTAGACAGACAAGACTAGACAGACAAGACTAGACAGACAAGACTAGACAGACAAGACTAGACAGACAAGACTAGACAGACAAGACTAGACAGACAAGACTAGACAGACAAGACTAGACAGACAAGACTAGACAGACAAGACTAGACAGACAAGACTAGACAGACAAGACTAGACAGACAAGACTAGACAGACAAGACTAGACAGACAAGACTAGACAGACAAGACTAGACAGACAAGACTAGACAGACAAGACTAGACAGACAAGACTAGACAGACAAGACTAGACAGACAAGACTAGACAGACAAGACTAGACAGACAAGACTAGACAGACAAGACTAGACAGACAAGACTAGACAGACAAGACTAGACAGACAAGACTAGACAGACAAGACTAGACAGACAAGACTAGACAGACAAGACTAGACAGACAAGACTAGACAGACAAGACTAGACAGACAAGACTAGACAGACAAGACTAGACAGACAAGACTAGACAGACAAGACTAGACAGACAAGACTAGACAGACAAGACTAGACAGACAAGACTAGACAGACAAGACTAGACAGACAAGACTAGACAGACAAGACTAGACAGACAAGACTAGACAGACAAGACTAGACAGACAAGACTAGACAGACAAGACTAGACAGACAAGACTAGACAGACAAGACTAGACAGACAAGACTAGACAGACAAGACTAGACAGACAAGACTAGACAGACAAGACTAGACAGACAAGACTAGACAGACAAGACTAGACAGACAAGACTAGACAGACAAGACTAGACAGACAAGACTAGACAGACAAGACTAGACAGACAAGACTAGACAGACAAGACTAGACAGACAAGACTAGACAGACAAGACTAGACAGACAAGACTAGACAGACAAGACTAGACAGACAACACTAGACAGACAAGACTAGACAGACAAGACTAGACAGACAAGACTAGACAGACAAGACTAGACAGACAAGACTAGACAGACAAGACTAGACAGACAAGACTAGACAGACAAGACTAGACAGACAAGACTAGACAGACAAGACTAGACAGACAAGACTAGACAGACAAGACTAGGCAGAGAAGACTAGACAGACAATACTAGACAGACAAGACTAGACAGACAAGACTAGACAGACAAAACTAGACAGAAAGGACTAGACCGACGAGACTAGACAGACAAAAATATAAAAATGTTAACCATATCTTTCCAATCAACTTGTCTCAACTTGAGTATCTCTATTTTTTTATTTATCTGTTTTTAATATATGTATATAATTAAGGAAAATTAAAAGGGTTTAACGCAGTCGTTTCAATTGAATTTGAACGTTTGTTTCACTGCATTGGTCCATATGTTTGTTGACTAGAGGGCTAATTTACAAATTTCAATACATCATATTATTGTCTCAAATTGTAGTTAGTCTCAATAATTGCAAAGCTTGTCTGCTTAGTATTCTCTGCATTGCTTTGTCTATCTAGTCTTATCAGACATGAGGAGCTAGACAACGCTAAACAATTTTAGTTAGGAAAGACTAGGAGCTTTTCTAACTAAAATTCTTTCTGTCTGCCTGGTCTAGGACCAGCCTTGTCTGGCTCCTCTGTCTCTCTGTTTAGTTTTTTCAATCTCATTGCCTTATTTTTGTTTATCTTATCTAATTATATGTGTTTATTGGAGTCTGTTAAGTTTTTACTGTCAATTCGTGTTTGTTTAATTTTCTTGCTTACAATTTCAAGCTGTTATGTATGTCAAGAGGTTAGTCGTTTTTCATTTAGTCAATATCAATTATGTATCAAATCGATGGGATTGTTAGTTTTATATCGATTGAGTTCGATGCTTGTGTGTTCAATTATTATTGTGTTAATTGTATGGTTTATTTATTCTGAGCGGGAGATGTTGAAATGGCCTCTGTATAGTTTCCTATATGTTGTAACGTCTCCGAACTTTGGAGCAAAAGTTTGGTGCGGTCTTTCACTAATTTATATGCGACTGTAAATTAGTTATTATTTATACTATTAGTCGACGTGTAGCCAGTAGTTTTAGATTTTGCAAAGTTTGTATAGTTTCAAACTATTATCCTTATAAATTATCCTATAAATTAACTACATATATCATGTCTAAACTAATTTTGTAATTTTCACAATTACATTTTCATTTTAAAATAATGTTTATTGTTTTTATAAATTTTCTTGAATTCTTTGATGCACAGCGGTTTTAAACGTCTCCCACCTTTGATGCGTAAATATGCATAGTGGAATATTCAAAATTATCTCAAATTCTTTGCCTCAAAGGGTTAACATAAGTTTCTTCTTTAATTGCCTAATTGTATGTTGGCAAAATATATCTAGCCGAATAAAATCCTACGCCATGTAGTTAATCTTTCTAATCCAATATACTTTACTACGGCAAAAAATATTTCTTTCGTATTGGATAAGAAGAAATAAGATTTTTTTTTCATTTACGTATCACTGTTGCATTGCATATATAAAGAAACCAATATTTATTTAAATTATATATTGCTTATAAAAAATTATGTACTCAATTGTTTACTTTCTGCATTATTAATTGATTATTTAACACATAATTGTATACTATTTAATAGTTATAGTAGTAATATTTATCTAAAATATTTAAATGCTTAAAATTTTACACCCACTACACAACTATCAGCATGTACTTTCATACACAGCGGGAAAGTCCACACACACCGCTCTGTATCAGCTGACAAATGAAATAGAAGCAGCACTAGGCATAAAGGAAGTAGCCATATGTGCCTTCGTAGACATTGAAGGAGCCTTTGACAACATCTCGCACGAGAAAGAAAGAAGGAATATCGACCGCATTACCTCGAAGTAAATGGAAAAAATGTTGAGAACTAGAACGGCGGAGTCACAAGTGGGAAAAAATAACACATATAAAGATCTTTACAACTCGAGGGTGCCCACAGGGAGGTGTGTTACCACTACTGATGTGGAGCCTGGTAGTTGATGAATTACTGGCTAGGCTGAACGACCTAGACATTAAATGTCAAGGTTACACCGATGACATAGGCGTCATAGCCAGAGGGAAGTTTGAGGGAACGCTCTGTCAAATCATACAGAGAGGCCTCAAAGTAACTAATAGATGGTGTCAAACAGGGGGGCTGAAACTCAATCCCAGCAAAACCACGGTGATACCATTTACTAGGAAGAGAAAGTTAAACTGCCTACGGCCCATACTGTTAGATGGAAGGGCAGTAGAATACAAACAGGAGATAAATTATCTGGGTATAACACTAGATAGTAAACTCCTATGGAACAGGTACGCTAAAGAAGTAGTAGGAAAAGCCAAACGCGCTCTGATGGTGCACAGAAATCTGGCAGGGAAAACGTGGGGTTGTAACCCCACAATCCTGCGATGGATGTATACCACAATAAGACCTGCAATCACTTCCGGGGCAGTTGCGTGGGGAAGTAGAACCAGGCTGGTCGCTATGAAGAAGCAGCTTGAGCAGATTCAAAGAATAGCGTCTGCATCACGGGGCCGATGTCCGACAGCATTGATGGATCTGCTGCTGGATCTGACTCCATTGCACCTTGTCGTGGAGGGGCTGCCATATTGGCGATTGTAAGTTTCAGCAAGGGAAGAATAGGTAAAGTAATCGGGAACAGAGATCGGAACAGCCTCGCTGGCAAGATCCCCTGGCTGGAAGTACCGAAAGACGAAATAATATGCAAATACTATTTCGAGAAAAACCACACAGCAATGTGTAATAGTAAAGCCGATTGGAGCGACGAATCCTCAGCATACCACATAGAGCACAAGTGCTATCAAGTGGTATACGGATGGTTCGAAGGCAAGGGAAGGTACTGGTGCAGGAGTGTTTGGACCTCCTACTAGATACTTGAATCCATGGGAATCTATCCAAGTATCTTCCAAGCAGAGGTACATGCAATCGAGAGATGGGCATAATTCAACCTTGACAGGAACTATCGCAAAAAATAAATTGCTAACCTGTCAGATAATCAAGCAGCTATCAAGGCCATTAGCTCATACACCATTAGATCTAATCTGATGTGTGACTATGTGGGAAATCTAAAGAAGCTAGGCAGAGAAAATAAAGTAACGCTTAACTGGGTACCAGATCACACTGGTATAGATCGAAACTATGAAGCGGATCACCTAGTAAATCAGGGATCCAGTAATGCCTTTATAGGTCCGGAATTCTTTTGCGGCATGAGTATGAACACCATCCACAAAAGTTTAGATGACGAAATAAGAGAACAATAGATGAAAACTTGGAAAGCATTTCCAGGGCTTAGACAATCCAAAGTAATGCTGGGATCTTTTAACCAGAAATGAACAAAAGCTTGCCTGAAACTAAACAGGAACAAGCTTAGAATCCTGACAAGTCCTGACGGGACACTGAAAACACCTCAAGGCCCTAGGCCTGGAGAAGGATGGCAGATGTTGATTATGCGGCTCAGCAGAGGAGACCCCATACATCTGCTCAAAGACTGCGGAGCACTGTTCCACAAGAGGCAGATGTACATTGGGGCCCACTGATTGAACGCAGACGAGTTGCAGTCCTTGAATCCCACCCAGATCCTGAAATCCCAAAAGAAAGAAGAGGGGGCGCTCTAAATAGATAGATCTAATATAAGTATACCAACGATTAGAGGAAGAGGGTAGGGTACAATAGATCTATGAAGTTCACAGTACAAGTCACCACTGATATCTACAATCTACAAATTTTACACATAATTATATATTAATTAACGATTTCAATTTGTAAATAACTGCCTTGTACGTTCTTCGATGTAAATCACTTTAGCGAATTGATTCCCATCTAGCAATCGGTAATTAATAATAGTTAATCATTGAATATAATTGTATTTATATATTTTTAATTAGGACAACTTTATTTTAATAAATTAAATAATTAAATTATCAAATAAAATTAAGCAAATTATTTAATTTTTATTACTCATGCGTTAAAAGTACTATCTTGATGCACGTTTTTTAGTGCGACAAATACCATTTTTTGCTGTATTACCACATAACTTGGGTAACGCACGCAAATATTCAATATCGCTAAGTTACATTAAAAAAAAAACAATCAAATAAATAAAATAAACACAATGAATCTGTGCCCCTGGGATCACATACCACGGCATTCCAAGCGGAAATACACGCCATCGCGATCGGCGCGCGTGAAAATCTAATGATGGACTACAAAAGTAGAAACAACCGCATTTTCTATAAATGCTTTAACGTGCCATGAGAAAAAATCCAAAACAACATGGAACTGCCTCCAGAACCTCAAGGCTCTGGCAAGACACAACAAGGTCTCACTTGCTTGGGTACCGAGCCTAGGGGACTTGTAGCAAAGGATGGTGCTAACAAAGCAAAACTTCAGTGCTAGCAGGGACTCCAACATTACCAAAACCATAGCCCGGAAACCATAAACTGTAAATGGGTAGCTACTAAGCACCGGCTACAGTGGGATAAAACAAATGGGCAGAAAGACGGCAAACGAATACTAAAAAATCCATCGGCCTCTTTAACTTCTGAACTCTTGCAACTGAAAAAGAAGCAGACCACTGCCCTCTACGAGAACATCTGCTCAAAATGGGAATCTGGAGAGATGAACCACTGTGCAGACTATGCTATGAAGAGGAGGAAACTGCCTCTCATAAAATCTTCCATTGCGAAGCAATTGCACGTAGGAGACACGAGCTTGGCATTACAGCAAATGAGATCCCTGTGAAAGACATGGCGCATAGACTCCTCGAACTAACACACGGGCTGGATCTTTTCGCATGAAAAGAACATTGTGGGGAAAATCTAAAAACACTGTGGCCTTGTGCGCTGGCCGCAGTGTTTTTAGGGCTTACAGTTACATTGGTCGCAAAAAATTACACTATCAAGACACAATATTAAAAAAGAGACTTGAAAGTGACAGATTTTCTTCTCATTACAAAATAAAAATTAAAGAAAACGTTTTAAAATGATTCTAAATTCTATGGTGATACCGGAGACTGATGAGAGTTCTTATGACGAATCCACACCACCAGAGACAATTGAGAAAGCAAATTCTTCATTTTTTATTCTATTTTTTTTATGGATCCCCTGGATCCCAAACTTGTAAGATACGTCCCCTCGTATGAGTAATAAACAATATATTGTTCCACCTATATTTGTATTTCTAATAATATGCAATTAAGCAATACATTATGAATCTAAACAGGACGAAATGAGATTTGATATATCTGAATACTAGATTACACTTTCCAGACACACACACACACACAACGTCGAGAAACTGGTTGTTTTCAACCCTCAACATCAACGCGGAATCCCCGAGAAAACATATCAACATATGTTTTCATCTGCGTAAACCTCAAATACAACATATATATATATATATATATATATATATATATATATATATATATATATATATATATATTTGTAAAATTCATAACTTATTTGATTTGCTATTCATTTTATGCAATGGGCAGCAGACATATTTTTATAACGTTGCAAGTAGCGTTGTCCAATGCTTGTGTATTGTGCCTTGCGCACGTGGAAAAGACGTGCCTAACCGACTTATTTTATGTTAGTGCATATGTGCAATGTGTTGTTTTAGCATTGAATGATATTGGTTTTTCTTAAATGTGGAACGAAGCTCGATATTCTAAACTTTTGGAACTTTATAAAGTCTTGGGACCGATTCGTATAACAGCTGAATGAAGGCTTAGGGCGACGAGATGCCAATTTATTAGTTAATTTAAAATTAATTAATTTAAAAGTTAAATTTCTGTTAAATGATCAAAAAAAATTAAGACTGTAATAAGTTTGAAATTATTATATGCTTTGGAAGAATAAATTCAACAAAGAAGACAAGTATAATTAGCAACTCTTTTGCTGTTTTTACAAAATCCGTAAAATATTTCCAGTTCAGCAAGGAAATCTAGTGTACTTTCTTTAGCTTCAAAAACCGAAATTATTAAATTTTCTGGAAAGATGTTGTCTAGAATATTCTTGAAGATTCTTGAAGACCCTGAAGAAAAACATTGAACACAGTCACTGACAATGATTGACACTGAAAGCTGAATTTTCATTATTTAAGGCAACGAATAAAAGAACCAAAAACTTAGATTTCTTATTTGATGCCCTGAAAACTATAAAACCAAGCTCAGTAGCTAGTGAACGAGTACTTTCAATTTCTGGCAATATTGTATCCAAAATAAGAACAAGACTTAGCCACCGTTCAGTGGATATAAGTTTTTTTAATCTCTATTTTATTGGGAGAAATTAAAGTTTCTGAAATAAGAAAAATACTACTTTTTTCTTTTTTTCTCACAAATTTTTCTTTTATTTTGACTTTTATATAGATATCGTTTTTTGTTATTTTATATAAATTAAATAATATATTTTTCCTTATTCAATTTTTTTTGACAAAAATTCGTAAACCGGCTAAAACCGTTTTTTTTCGGAAATTTGGAATTCGAAAACCGGTTTTAAAAAATGTCGGTTATTGTATAAACCCTATATAAGACTCTATTTATATATGGGATTAGACAATATTATATATCTATATATATATATATATATATATATATATATATATATATATTATTGGCCCGAAACCATACTAATTATAGATACAATCATACAAACTTACTAAAGCGAAATCTAGCTTATATATATAAATATATTCAACCTGTTCGTAGCTCTATATTAGCCAGGAAGTAGTTGTTTCAACAAGAGATTTGTTCATAGTCCTAATAAGACTTAACCCTTAACCACCTACCATACGTCTCAGGTGAGAAAATTACTGCTACCTTGGGTCTGAGAGACGTATGTCTGATGGTTAGGTGTTAATATTAATATTTAAAGACTAATATTTCGTTTTTGTAAGTTTATATGTGAAGTTTGTTTGAACCAGACCAGAAGTATGTATTAATACTAGATTTATGTATGTATTAATACAAGAGCAAGATTAAACAAAATGTTGCAAAGCGAGACAGAACAAACAAAGCAAAGAAATATTAGATGTGGCTATTACTTTATACAGTAAGAAAAAAGATCTCAATTTATACATAAGATTAGACGGCATTAAAAAGATTCATAAAAACAGTATCAATACATAATTATTAAAGAAAATAATAATAATTAATAAGAACTTGTAGTTAAATCACATATAACTAGACAAATATATAAACTTGGGACTATATAAATCAAAAACTTTGCAATCAGAGGATTATAAATCAAAATTAGAATAAGCAAGACACAATGGTATCATGTATGACCAGACGAACATTTGAACTTTGGCTAGACACTATTGTTTTTACAAGATTTGACAATATCAAACAAGACAAAATAAGTATAAACAATGCAAAAAAAAGTTTCGAAATGTTTAGACGAATACTTTATTATAATTAGAAAAAGCAAGATTACATATAACGAGACAAATACTATTTTTTTAGATAAGACCTTGTTTTAAAACTATTAAACGAGATGATATATAAGACTAAAGAAGACAAATTGAGATCAAATATCACACCTCTGCTATTAAATTGACATAACTTTTAAAAAATTACTAAACAGAGAGAACTAAAAGCAATTAGCCTATATCTCAAAAACCATGGCAGCTACGAAAAAAGAATTCATAATATATATTAACAATAACGATTTCTTCACAATAGCGATTGGTTCTTGTGGCTATTGTAATATTAACAGGTGTACAGGCTAATCGATTTTAGTTATCTTTTAAGATATTCTACGGTTTGTTTAGGTCGCTTGTTTGTCTCTTCGGGGCGCTGAACTGAAAGAACTGAACTGAAAGAAATTGAATTGATTTTAAAACTAATTTACCGATGAAACATAGCACAGGAATGGACGACAATATATTAATGTTTTACGCACTTATTGTTAGAAGTTTATTATTTTTAATTAAGTTATATTCCTCGTGGTCAGCAATGCGGCAATGTAGGCAACCATGCATCCTAAAAATGCACATAAATGTGGAATTTTAATTCGTCTATAATAATACACACAACACATCACAATTATTTCCTTTCACTGGTGCTATAGTCCTAAGCAGGACCTGGACCGCCTCCCTCTGCCTAATATAACATATACAATAGATTTACTATGTTATAGAATTTGCCCATATGTCTATTTTGCAAGTTAATTCAAGATTTAAGAAGTTAGGCAAGAATATTAAACTAGATAGTAATGAAGAGAACTAACTAATAATGGACTAATAAGTATTAGGATTGCAAGAGAAGATTAAATTATGTCAAGGAAATCAGACAATATAAGACTTGAATCAGACTACATAAAACAATCTAGCAATGACTAGAATAGGAGAAACATGATATAAAGAACTAGACTAGGCAAAACGAATATGATAAGTATATGAGAGTAGAGCATCGAAACAAGCAGGCTAGACTAGTCAATGTTTCAATGTCAAATAAGAAGTTCGATAAAATTTTATATTATCAAATTAACCGCACCACCTAAGCAGACTATACTAGAATAAGAATAGGCTTATGTAATCTGATATAACTCAGTCTTATCTAATGTTACTAAGAAATGAAACACATCGAGTCTTTTCTTCCAAAAATATATTTTTATAAAGCAATAATTTAATTGATCAGTAATAATACGATTTGATCAGTAACAACTTGAATGTACATTTACTAAATAATTAAGCAATAAAACTGAATGAATAGTAAAATATTTACAGGCAAGATAAAATTATATATTTAAAGTTAAAATACTGTATTATCCGTAAAATATTGTTTAAACATATGTTAAACATTTTGACTTATGAAATTTTAAATCTGATTCAATGGATTTGCGTTTGTTAAGTATTATATTTTAATTGTGGCACAGAATATTGAACTGGACAAGTAAAAAAAATACTAATCAGTTTGCAAATCACTTGATTCTTAGAACTGTACCCGCAAGTGCCTTGTGTTATGGTCAGATAGATTATATAATTTTACAAGGTAAGCTAATGTATTTATAGATAATTTTTGCAGTCTTATTCTCTGAGTCTTATTCTATTGCTCTGAGGATGGACAAAATCATCACAAAAGAGGAGAGTTATGAAAGATTGGATTCTGATAAATAAATACTTCATGTGTAATTATCTTATTAACTATTATTGTTTTTTTTTAACATAAACTCAATAACACATCAATTTGTAATTAGGCTGAACTTCGTGGGCAAAAATGTTCTGCAATAATGTATCTTCAGTATGACTCAACAACTCAGGAAGTACATTTACTCAAGACAAAATCATAAAATGATCATGACTCTATTGAAACAAAAGACGTTCTTGGGATTGACCCAAGTTGAAAATACAAAAGCTTTTTGACTTAAAGTTAAAGCCATAAAGGAAGCTTCCACCAAAAAGACAATTATATAACTACTTGCACTTGCACTGCGCCAACAGTTCCAAGATTCATGCTGATGCAACCTACAAACTGCTAAACCTACCTTCTGGCAAGGTTTTCGGGTTATAATAGTGGGTACTACAGATTTGGAAAACTTTTTCACATTTTTGGTCTCTCTGTACTAATGAAAAGAAGGAAGATTTCGAGTTAGATTAGGTTAGATTAGTCGAAGAGTTTATAAATGAGGCATTTTCATCCTGGATAACTACCATGTCAACTTCTCCGGATGAATGGATTAAAGGAAATTTGAATTGCCCATTTTAAAACAAAAAACATAGTGTGTAATATTACTGGTATAACCATAATATTTAAATACGTCAAACTACCACCAGAAGGGCGAAATATTTGTGTTCAGGGTAATCGTTAGAGAGGGCGTCCGTGTAAGGCAAAAAATCTTTTATTGTGTAATAGTAATAATACATAGGCTAGGACTTATATCTACTTCAGACAATATTTTTTTAGTTTTAAAGGGCTGCTTTTTAAGTTTGAAAATTAATTTTTCATTTTCAAATAAATTATACCATGACTGGACTTGTCCTAATGTTATTTATTTAAAATTCCTTCGTTTAGAGATTAATGCAGGAAATTAAAGAACCGGCCACTTAGTCTATGCCGTACACCTTTTTTGGTATATTATGATATATCAGTAAGTTCCGCCATCAAATCATTATTTTTTCATTTGCATTTCAATTTCACTATTATACCTGATCATATTGAAAACAATACATATCATAAAGTTGTATTAAACTTAAGTTTTTTTTAAGAATCAATATGGAATTTATTACTGAACAAAATAACTGATCAAATAGTATTTCTACATATCATATCATATTTTTTACCAGTCAAAGATTAATTTTTATGTGGGAAAAAGATGTTGATCAAATTAAATTTTCTACTTAAAATATGTTTATTTTTTAACTTGTCAATTGGACAATCTTACTGATCAACTAAATGTAAGCCTTTTTATAATAAATGTATACATTTCGTTAAGTCTTAACATCTTAATCTTAACATTGGTTTAGAAGAACGTTATCTCCAAATTTTGATAAAAAGACTCAAAGTGTTTCATTTCTTAATTATAAAATCTTCAAACTCAACAAACCCAAATATTTATCTAATGTTATTAGGGCTATATAGTGTCATGATTAGATTCTTTTTGTGTTTTCTTCAGTCCATTCTTATCCTAATCTTATCTTGTTCGTGAAACTTTATCTGACTTATGTACTCGAAATGTATAAATGTATATGTTATAAATGTAATAAATGTATATGTTATATTTGTATATGACTGAGTATAATCTAACCTTTTCTAGTTTTACAAAATAAGACTAGAAAAGTACGAACAATATTTAGTTATGTCGAGGGGTGCACAATATCTGACCCAGAGTATTATTTATAAACATCCGGACTACGTAACATTTACACATTTCAAGAAGAATGCGCTTTGAGCAGAATCCGGGCCAAAACAATGTTTAAAATTGATTGCAAAATTTCACACACCGAAAACTAATAAGCAGAAATAAAAACATTTTTTAAATCACATTTTATTGAAATGCACTAAAAACGAGAATATATTCATTTTCCATATTGACTATGAATAAAAGCGTGAAGACTATATTGACATTATTTTCGTAGACGCTCCACGCTTTTATTTCTGTTATTGTAAAATAATTATTCCAAAATAATTGTGAAATAAGTTACTATTATATCAAATCATGGTTGAAGTGTTCGTCTCATCATGCGTAATCTCGCTTTGTTTACTCCAGTTTTGTGTTTCTTATTGTTAGTACTATATGTTTTAAATTAAAGTTTTTGACTAGGCTGATCCAAGTTATTTGTTTCTCTGTTATTAGCGATTTAACCATAATTACTTCTTACCTATTTAGAATTATGTTATCTGCAGAAAGTTATTTATTATGCAACATAGTTTTGAGACATAGCTCCACGCTTTTATTTATAATAAATAGGGCTTCACACGAGAGTCTCGTTTCTGATCTCGTTTTCAATCTTTGACACGGGCAGCCCTAACATTTTCTTCATAAAATTTAACTGCTCGATCTGGGCTCGGGCAGGTTCGGGTTGCTCGGGTTCAAATTTATGAAGAAAATGTTACGGCTGCCTGGAACGAGATCAGAAACGAGACTCTCGTGTGAAGCCCAAATTAATAAACACTTAAAAAAATATTTTCTCCATTTTAGTGAATTTAGTTAATATCATGTGGTTTTAAAAAAATATCATGTTTTTTTGTATATGTATGTGCTTTTTTTTGTATATATATATATATATATATATATATATATATATATATATATATATATATATATATATATTATTTTGAGTTGTTTCACTTTAACCTTTATAGTACTAATTTTCTGATCGATAGTAAACGTATTTTACGTGTTAAGTAACGTATTTTAAATCTTACATATATGTAATATTCGTCCGATGAATGTTAAGCAGGAGTACGATATATTTCAAAACTAGATTAGATAATAACTTTATGTAGGCAATGAAATTCTAAATAGGTCTATTTGATTAGACAATAGAAGTAAATAGCTAAACAGAGCTAATCTTAATAATAAATCTATAATAACACATATATAAGAATAAACTTGGTCCAACCCAGTCAAAAACTTTATTTTAAAATAAGAGATATAATATAAAAAATAATTATTTCACAATAACAAAAGGTTTTAAAGGAAGAAGACGGGATAAAACAATTGCAAGGACGAAAAAAATATATACACAACCTTACAAGAATACAACTTGACGACTCAAAAAATAACTACACTATGCAAACGACTTGACAAGGACGTTAATAAATAAAACAAGATTAAAGACGACTAATCAAAAAATATGTAAAATAATATTAGATAATATTATCTTCAACTTAATAGTTAATACTAAATTTATTATGGTAGTTTAATAAATAATTCATGAATTCCAAATACATTTTGTTGTTTTTCTATTTCTATTGAAAATTTCTTAATAACGAAATAATATTGGCAATAGTTAAGCTCGTATTTAATGGGTAAAATCTTCTTAAAGCGAAGCTCTTGTAATTAGTTCAAGTACTAATTATAGTCGCTACGTAGTAAATATTACGTAGTACGTAGTGTACGCTACGTACAATATTTTCAGTACAAGAAAGCTCTTGGAAATATTTGTAATCTACTTCATTACAATAATTATTCGCACTACAAATATTAGCCAATTTTAAGCGGATTTATTGCATGTGAATTTCAAGTCAAATCCTACATGTAATTTTCGCTTGTCAATTAACTTACTCATAATATAAAACTTAATTATACCATAAGCTAAAATTAACTATTTCAAAATCCAGTATTTAAATTTTCTTAAGTCTTATTCAGAACATATGACATGCAAATTAGATATAGACATTCATAGGCTTAATTATAATTTACATTTAGAAGTTGTATAAAATTAGAAAATAAAATTCAAAATGATTCTAAAAATATTCTCTTTTGTTTCCACAAAAATCCTTGTTATTTTCAGAAAACCAATTCATTATTCATATTTTGTTTATCATTTTTGTCAAATATTTTCTTGTTTTTGTGTGGTCAAACAGGTGCTTAGACCAATTTGAAACCTATCGATTTTAGAAATAATTTTGTCAGGTAGACGAACAAACGGTTTGATTTGAAATCTTTTTCCGCAGGTATTTCTCAGTTGACTCAATGCGGACAATTGGGAGACTTGCCCGAACTACCAGCGCCAGATGAACAAAGACTCCAGAAGGCAGCTGCTTTGTTGCAACAACGGCTGGTGCTTAGGCAGTGGCTGACCAAGCATAATTTACAGCACCACTATCCTAGGTAATAATATTTTGAATAATTGCAGGTTTTTTTAATTGAACTATTTACATGATTATTTGGCGGAAAGCGTGTCTTTTACATAATTTTATTGTTCTGTTGAAATAATGTTATGTGTAGACATGCTATTGGGCAGTATTAATTTTTTTCAAGGGCATTACGGTATTTTGTAACATGCAAACAGGTTTATTTGTGTTGCGTTTTAAAGTTGAAGATAATTTCTGACAGATGTATGTAATTTTGTGCCCTTAATTATATATTTTAAGGCTACGTGTAGTATATGTAGTATATGCGTCTAACCATTATTTGTCACGATTTTATTTGGTATATACAATTTAAATATATATATATATATATATATATATATATATATATATATATATATATATATATATATATATGTATATATATAAATATTCGCAATCTCTCAATATTAGATAATAAATGACTTTTTATTACTCATGCGCGAAAAGTATCATCATCCTGACATACATAATTTAATTCGAGAAATGTAACGTCTCGTTGAGTTTCCACTAACGTGCGCAGATTCAATATCGCTAGGTTACATTAATATGAACAATTAAATAAAATAGAGATTGGTGAAACCATCCCATGTTATAGATAAGCATACAAACTAAAAACAAACGGAACACAGCCTGAATATATAAATATATTCAGCCTTTCCGGAGCTCTCTAACAATTATTGTGTCTTTTTAGGACTACCAAAACAAATCTCAGTGAAATTTGTAAGTTATTTTATAGCTTTCAGTCCACCTTCGTGGCACTCAACAAAAACCATAAAAATAACATTGTTTTTAAAATCATGTCTTTCCGATACCTTAAGTGGATAGCCATCTGTGGACGCGTTTCGAGATCTATCTCTCATCAGCACAGTTTTGCAAACCAATCACTTGAAAACCCATGTGTTGACTAGGGCAAGATGTTTTTAATGTTTATATTTTGTGAGAGAGACAAGAACTTAGCAGGTTAATTGATTGAACTGACAAAATAGAGATTGTTGAAACCATCCCATGTTATAGATAAATACAAACTTAAAACAAACGGAACACAGCCTGAATATATAAATATATTCAGCCTTTCCGGAGCTCTATAACAATTATAGAGAGATAGATCTCGAAACGCGTCCACAGATAGCTATCCACTTAAGGTATCGGAAAGACATGATCTTAAAAACAATGTTATTTTTATGCTTTTTGTTGAGTGCCACGAAGGTGGACTGAAAGCTATAAAATAACTTACAAATTTCACTGAGATTTGTTTTGGTAGTCCTAAAAAGACTCAATAATTGTTATAGAGCTCCGGAAAGCCTGAATATATTTATATATTCAGGCTGTGTTCCGTTTGTTTTAAAATAAATAAAAATTAAATGAACACAATCAAGACCACCACATTAAAACAGTGATGTGAAATGTCAGAATTTCTTTTCATTACAAAATAATAATCAAAATTTAAGAAAACGTTTTAAAATGAATGTACATATCTATGGGGATACCGGAGACTGAGGAGAGTTCTTATGACAAATCCACACCACCGGAGACAATTTTTTTATAGTATATAATAATCTTTTATAATAACATGTTCCGTGCGAACATTCAGCATATGGTTAGGAATTTATCTGTTGACTTGGAGGGCAGTCAGTCCAGCGGCGTGCGCCCTTTATGTATAATATTCCCTATAAAGCTCTAGGAGACTTTCTTTTTCGCCTTTTGAATGTAGAATTATCATTCATTAAGTGCGTCTCCAGAATGTTTGGATGTTTATCAAGTCTGTTCTTGTACGACTTCATTGAGTGTTTAAATAATCTTCTTGAAATGTTGTGATTTCAAGGTCGTGGTGTAATTGTTGTTTTGTCCAGGTAAGACGACGATCCAAATAGAGTCCAAGGTATCTGACTTCGTTTGCTTGGGGAAATCAGTACTCTATTGAGCGACACAGGGGGGCATGTTGCGCGTCGCGTCGAAAAGGACACCACATCACAGGTAGTGATGTAGTCTAGGGAGCGTTGAAGCATTATACTTGCTTGTGCCGGTTGGTCATGGACAGCTAAGGCTGCTGTGTCATGTGCGAAAGTAC
Organism: Phosphuga atrata; assembly: GCA_944588485.1. Classification (NCBI taxonomy): domain Eukaryota; kingdom Metazoa; phylum Arthropoda; class Insecta; order Coleoptera; family Silphidae; genus Phosphuga; species Phosphuga atrata. The sequence continues at coordinate 32,646,046 of OX155894.1, forward strand.
CGATCACGACTCCGTCTGTCATGGGCAGATTAGAGGTAGTAAAAATCAGATAAAGGATCGGACGAAGCACGCTTCCCTGTGGGGCAACTGTGCGAGCCCTGTGAAGTTTGGTTATATCTTCTCCTTACTTAACATAGAAAAACCTGTCGGCAAGATAAGAATATGTAATAGTTTGTCGGGAGTTGGTTTTTTATTTTGTACAATAAGCCCTCATGTCAGACTCTGTCAAAGGCCTGGGCAATGTCGAGAAATGCCACGCAACAATATTTTTTGTTTTCGAAAACTATATTGATTTCTTCTAGTGTATGCAGCTGTTCTATCGTGCCATGATTTTTTCTAAAGCCAAATTGATGGTTAGGTATGATCTTATTTTCTGCTATTACTGCGTTTAACCACTTTAGAAAAAGGACTTCCATAAACTTTGACAGGATGGGTCATAGATATAGGCAACAGAATGTGCGCATGCGCATTGGGACAAGACAGACAGGCGTAGGGAAAATAAATTTAAAAGGGATATATTATATTGTTTCAAATTGTTTAAACTATTGAAATTATTTCCGATCGAGAGGTCGCGCTCCCGCGCGATATGTGGTCTTGATTCTCCTAATATAACGTAATCTAACCATCCATTTTGATCAAATCTGTAGCTACGGTGTCGTTTTTTTTTCACGCCACTGGAGATTTTATGTCAATTTCAGTTAGTTTCAATTGTGGCACAGGGGGCGCTGTGCGTATGAAGTCCCATAGAACAAATCAACCACAGAATGGGTAGTAGGCTGATCGGTCTGTAGGAAGACACATTTTGTGGAATTTTACCGGGTTTGATAATCATTTTTATTTGGGCAACCTTCCATTGGGGTGGGAAGATGCCTCTGATTAGTATGCAATTAAGCAGGTGTGTCAAGAAATACTGCTATTTTAGGTATTTCACGAAGTATTTTTGCAGAAATTATATCATATCCTGGGGCTTTATTTTGATTTCAGTTTCTAATTGTTTCCATGACTTCGCGTATCTTGATCCTTTCAATTGGCAGATCGAGTTTGTAAGGTTAATGAAAATTAAGGGAGTTGATGAGTTCTTCATTGTCGGTTTCCGACACATTCTGGGCAATGTTTGCTACGAAGGCATTAACTAGATGAGAAGCAAAAGCTTCCCCATTCTCTGGGTCATTTTTTGCACAGGAACCATCCTTCCTGCTTATCGGTGGATTGAAATGAGGCAATTAAGTTTAGCCGGTAGGTAGTTCAGCCGTGTTTTGTCTCCGGGCAATCTAGTAGTTTGCCACAATTTACGAGCCTGTCTTTTTTCGGCTACTAGTTCACGGATGGGCTTCGAGCTGTCTATTTATTGGCAGCAGGAGTGCTATCCCAAGCAGCATTCTGGAAACACTCGTTGAAATGTTCAACCGCTGTCATAATGTACTTTTCGGTTTTAAGAGGCAGGTGGGTATTAATCGTAGACTCTACTATGGAACGGAACATGTCCCAGTTAGTTCTACGGTTATATAGTCTTGCTGTAGGTTTAACATGTACGAATTCATGGGAAACCTCTAGTAGAACTACACTATGATCAGATGAGAGTTCCTGAGGGGAACTAGATTTGAAACAATTAGTAGGAATCCCCTTTATGACACTGAAGTCTACCAAGCCTGGCAGTTTTTTTTGGGTCAGTTGGCCAGTACGTTGGTTCCCCGTTTGACATTGTATTTAGGTGTAGATCGTTTATAGCTTCCTGTAATTGTCGACCTTTGGGAGTTATAAGGCGAGAGCCCCATTGGGTATTTTTGGAATTATAATCTCCACCAGCTATGAACCTAGGCCCTAGCGGTTTGAAGAACTTCTTTTTTAATTGCATGTTTTGGGGGAGAATATAGTGCAGTAACAGTTATGTGTCCACGCCAATCCTCAATAACAACACATGTGACTTATATCTCAGGAGTTTTAAATTGCTCGGTCTCATGATGTTTGATATTATTCTTAATGAGAATTGCGGATCCTCCGTGTGCCGTGCCATCCGGATTCTTTGTTTGGTAGAATTTGTAATTGAAGGTTTTCAGGTAATTTTTTTTGTAAAATGTGTTAAATGTCAGATACAAGTAAGATATCAATTTTGTTTGTATTTAAAAATGTATCTTCTTCTGTGACATGGTGTTAGAGCCCATTGGCATTCCAAAGGGCTATTTTTAATGAACCGAATCTGTTAGTTTGGTCATGATTTCCGTTGGAAGGTTTTTTACTGAGATTAATTGTTACATTAGTTGTGTCATAGCATTCATGATTTCTTTCATGTCATTGTTATTTGTTTGGACATTTGGTAATTCATCTGGACTTTGCTCGCTAGATGGTTCCTGCGAAGGTTTATTGGGTTTTAATGCTTGCTTATATGATGGTTGGTTTTGTTGTCTAGAAGTGCCAGGCTTGTCTGGTTGCTGTTTGATATGCGTTATCTGTTGGGGTTTTGCCGGTTGAGTAGGATATTTGATTTTCTGGAGCTCCTTATATATTTGGAGCTCTTTTGGAGAGCTTTTCTGGAGCTCCAACCTTTATAGTTTGCCATTGCTAAGTACACATTTAGGCGACCTTTTTTACGTCCGCTCTTGGACGATGCATGGTCTGCAGCACATTTCGGTGTCTTAAAACATTATTTTCTTCTGTAGCCATATTGTTGGCAATTGCCACATTGTAGAATTTCCCGTTTAGGCCTTGGCGGTTCGAAGATGACTCTGTAGTGCAAAAGGCTTTTGTTATCATAGATATGTTTGTTGTTGCTAGTAGGTTCTATTTCTATGAAGTATATTGGTAATGGTTTTTTTGTACTTCTTTGTTTGACGTTCCAAACATTAGTGACTTTTTGCGCTTGTATTTCTAGTTCGGCTTTTATTTCTTCTATATTAGTGGAAGGATGAAGATTTTTGAAGACTACTTTGAAACAGCGATCTTGTTTGGGTCTGTAGGCAGTGTTGGGCATAATTCAATTAATTTTTTAATTGTAGAATCAAACAATTACAATTTTAATTGCAACTAAATTAATTGCAATTGATTTAATTCAATTGCAAAGTGTTTAATTGTGAGATGGAATTGAAATCAATTGCAATTAAATCCATTAATTGTGGTTTACAATTGATTTAATTGCAATTAAAATTTTGATTGTTAGTTATAATTAATTAATTTAATCATCAATTGTTTATTGTGACAATTAAAACTATTTGCTGAATGTAAAAACTTAAACAGTAGGGAAAGATAACGACCATCTTTCCCTACTGTTTAAGTTCTCAACCCTCCACTTCCGGCTCCACCACGCCCCCACTTCCGGTTCTTACCCCATTTCGGTTTCCTACGCCAACATCCTGTTCCCACTCTCACTTCCGGTCCCGGAACCGGTAGTGGGTGAATTTTTGGAACCAGTAGTGGCGGTAGGAACCGGAAGTGGGGTGGATGACCGGAAGTGGAGGTGGAGGGTCCAGAACGAACCATCTCTCCGTACTCTTAAATAGTACTTAAGTACTTCTTAAATAATAATTGTCGGCCAGGCTAATGCTCCAGCTAATGAGGAACTAACCCTTCGGGCTCGTTCCCCATAAGCTGTCGCGTTGTAAAAACTTTCCGCACTCTAATGTAAATAACTATTTCAGTTACGCATTGTGGCAAGTGATTCATTGGAGAATAATAAACAAATCTTCTAACCGACATTTATTAATTGTTAACTGTAATTGTAAACGTGCATCACTCAATTAACAATTGATTTGCAAAAATTGCAATTGCAAAATTTTACAATTAACAATTAATTAATAGTTAATTGTGTTATCTTGCAATTACAATTAATTATTTTAGTTTTTAGTTGCAATTAAATCTGGCAATTTAATTGTTAGTTGTTAATTGTTTTCAAAATTAATTTTTTCCCAACTATGTGTGTAGGTATAAAATTCTGTATTTTTTTAATGATTTTTTTAAACTATTTTTGTATATAGTTCTGTAGATTTGGTTTGTAGTCTAACTTGTTCATTACGGAGAACTTTCACTTCATAGTTATCTGTAGCTACCTCATCGAGAATTTTTTATAATGGTTGGATATTACGCACTCGGTCTACATATACGGGTGGTGCTTTAGCAGGTTTATCAATGATTTCATTGGTCTCATTGACTTGAGTGTCTTGCGTATCATTTCCTAGCTCTGAAAAACTGTCTGAGGTTGGTATAGGTTGGCTCAGCCACTATGTATCAAGTTTCTTTTGTTTTTGCGCTTTGTTCGTTTCAAGACTTTCTTCTCAGGTACTTTCTCAGGTTTAGTAATTGTTCGAGTTGTGTTACTTTAAAAGCAGGAGTACGATATTTGATCTCAATTTGTCTTGTTTAGTCTTTTGATATATTGTTTAATTGCATTAAAACAAGGCCTTATATAATAAAAATAGTATTTGTCTGCTTAGATCTTGCTTTTTCTTATTATGAATTTTCAAATATGGTTTCAAAAAAAAATCTTGTGCAGATAAAATATTCGTCTGGATATTTGTGAACTTTTTTGCATTCTTTACACTTATTTTATCTTGCTTTATATTGTCAAATCTTGTATAAAAACAAAGGCGTGTCGTGTCTAACCGTGTCGTGTAATGTTCGTCCGACCATAAATGAAAAACAAATATATAGGGCCACATAGCCAAAAGTAAGGCTAATAATAATAAATAATAATAAGGCTAATTGTGCGAGGACGTGTCATTGGGAGTATTTATTCTTTTTTATTACTCATGCATCTGGAATCTAAACAAGTACCTACCAAGTAGAGGTACATGCAATCGAAAGATGTGCACAAATTAACCTCGACAGGAACTATCGCAAAAAAACAAATTGCTATCCTGTCAGATAGCCAAGCAGCCATCAAGGCTATTAGGTCATACACCATCAGATCCAAAATGATATGGGACTGTGTGGGAAAGCTAAACAAGCTTGGCAGAGAAAATAAACTAACAGTATTCTGGGTATTAGGACACCCTGGTATAGATGGAAACGAAGAATCCGATCACCTAGCAAACAAGGGATCTAGTAATCCCTTTATAGGTCCGGTACCCTTTTACGGCATGAGTATGAATACCATCCACAAAAGCAAATGAAAAAATAAGAGAACAACGGATGAAAACCTGGAACGAACTTCAAGGGCTAAGACAATCCAAAGTTATGCTGGGATCATTTAACCAGAAGCGAACAAAAGCTTGCCTGAAACTAAACAGGAACAAGCTTAGAATTCTGACAAGAGTCCTGACGAGACACTGCAGACTTAGAAAACACCTGAAGGCCATAAGCCTAGAGGAAGATCTAGAGGAAGATCTGCTCCGCAGGGGACAGATGTATCTTGGGGCCCACTGCTTGAACGCAGAGGAGTTGCAGTGCTTGAATCCCACCCAGATCCTGGTATTCCTAAAGGAATCAGGACTGGAGGAGGCTCTCTAAATGGGTAAGTTTACCAACAATTAGAGGAAGAGGGTAGTGTACAATAGATCTATGAAAGTCATAGTACAGGTCACCACCGAAATCTACAATCTACAGTTAATCATACATTAAAAGTACTATTTTGGCGCACGTTTTTTAGTACGAGAAATGCCACTTTTCGTTGTATTACCACATAACTTGGGTAACGCACACAAATGTTCAATATCGCTTGGTTACATTTAAGAAAAAAATAATTAAATAAATAAAATAAACACAATCACCTCATAATTAAAAAAATTACGTGAAAGTGACAGAATTTTTTTTCATTACAAAATAGAAATCGAAGAAAACGTTTTAAAATGTGTGTAAATTCTGTGGTGATACCGGAGACTGAGGAGAGTTCTTATGACGAATCAACACCACAGGAGACAAAATTGAAAAGCAAATTCTTCATTTTTGATTATATTTTTTATGTGGCACCTCGATGAGTAATAAAAAATATTGCTTGCAACACGGGCGGTATTGTCAATTGCCCTCTCGAGCGAATGCGCGCACTCACATCGTTCGTTCGCCCAATTTCGCTCTCGTGTCCAATTGGAAACCTACCGCCCTAGTTACAAAATATACTATTCAAGTGCATTATGGTATCTATTTCGTAACATGCAACAAGTTTATTTGTGTTTTTAAGGAGAAGGAAAGTGTAGCAAAAGTTTTTTTATTAGATTGTCTATATCTTAGAAATGCAAAATGTTACAGGAATGGAATTTGGTTTAAAGATTCATTTTTAAATTAAAGAGTCCAATGAAAATTGGGTTTTGATTATTTTTATAACATATATCTCTGAAATCGAATATGCCACAATAGTAAAAATTGGCATATATATTACTCTTAGAAAATAAAGAAAAACACGACAAGGCTGGACAAAATTGAACAAGGTTGGACAATCCTGGACGAGACTCCATAAGACAAGACTTCATGAATCGACAAGACTGGACAAGATTGGTCAGGACTGGACAAGACTCAACAAGGAGGCATAAGACTGGACAAGATTGGACAAGACTGCATAAGTCTAGACAAGACTGGGCAAGGTTGGACAAGACTGGACAAGGCTGGACAAGATTGGACAAGACAGGACAAGAAACAAGACTACACAAGATAGGACAGGACTGCACAAGACTGAATAAAACTGCACAAGACAGGACAAGACTGAACTGGACTGGACAAGACTGGTTAGGACTGGACAAGGAACGAGGGACAAGACTAGCGAAAACTTAAATAAAGATTATCTACTCTAGTTTTTGATAATTAAAGTAAATTGAAATCCAACGATCAACCGAGATGAAAGCAGATATGTAATTACGTTTCCTGCATGTTAGATTGTAGATTGTAGTTTTTTTACATGTTAAGAATTCTTTATATTTTATTATAGCTAAATTTATATTTAAGTTCAGTATTTATTGAGTTACTAATAATATATTATACATTATTAATTCAATTGGGAATGTAAATAATATATTCAATATTTTTATTATGATTTCTTTTTTCATTTATTTATAGATTGTTAAGTTTGGAAGTTGCCAGCCTTGAAGATGTATACTGGTTTGAAGACTCAAAAGCGCGACAAGCCCTCCAAAAAGATTTCGCGCAATGGTCGGCCGCCCGACAAGCTTTACCCACATCGAAACATCGGTTGGAATCTCTTAAAGCCGATCTGTGGTCAGAAGTGGTCAAAACCAGCAGTCACCAAGATGCTTGGACTTGGGGTAAACGTAAACGGGCATTCCTAGTTTATTCTTAAACATGCGTAACTTATTTGAAAATTATTTTGAAATTGAAATATTCTCATGCAGGTGGCATGCTGGTGGTGTCTGTTTCGATGGCTGGATTGGTTACTCTCGCCGCTATAACGCAACCCTCCTTGGCACCAGAAGCCAAACATTCCTTGTTGCAATATGTAACTGGAAAATATTTATTACCCTCGAATTGCAAGGTGCTTTTCAATTGGTCTGATCCTCACACTGTAGGCAGCTCTGTCTGCTTTACAGTTCACTTTTTTCAACGCAATGGACAACCATATCCTATCTGTGATACCGACCAACTAGTCGTTGATGTTTCCGAAGGCTCCCGAAAGGTAAATAAGTGTCTAAAACCATGTTGAAAACGTTTCATTCGCTTGTTTGTTCCAGATGGCTATAATAACTGAGTTGGGCTCCTCCACCGATCCGAATAATGCGAATCAAGCGAGGGTGAAGTTTATGGTGAGGCATGCCGGCCATTATCGGATAACGGTCATGATTGGCAACCAACACGTTGCCGGCTCACCATTCACCCGGGGTTTTACAGCAGGCCCAGCAGACGCACAAAGGACCATTGTGTTGCGGCACTGCAGTACCGTTGTCTGCACCGCAAACATCGCCCACTCTTTATACATCGAACCTAGAGATGAATATAACAATGTTTGCACGTATTCACGATCCGATGATCCAACACAGGTAAAAAAAAAACAAAAACAAGATAAAGTATATATGCATTTTTAAAGTTTTGAACACTTTTCTAGTTAACAAGATAAATATATCATACATTCTAGAGAAGACTAGACAAGACTAGACAAGACTAGACAAGACTAGACAAGACTAGACAAGAATAGACAAGACTAGACAAGATTAGACAAGACTAGACAAGACTAGACAAGACTAGACAAGACTAGACAAGACAAGACTATAGACAAGACTATAGACAAGACTATAGACAAGACTATAGACAAGACTATAGACAAGACTATAGAAAAGACTATAGACAAGACTATAGACAAGACTATAAACAAGACTATAGACTAGAAAAGACGAGACAAGACCAGACAAGATAAGACTAGACAAGACGAGACTAGACGAGACTAGACAGGACTATACAAGACTGGACAAGACTGGACTAGACTGGACAAGACTAGACAAGACTAGACACAGGGATCAATTTCCCTTACTCATAGACCCAGTAACTTGGCTGTCTCTGCCATGGACGAGCAGCAGTCCAAAAGGAAAAGGGAGGACACCAGCAGACAGGAACTACCACTATTAGGTGAAATGGAGCTGGAGAAAATAACTCGAAAAGTGATTGCGAGATCACAAGACCTGTTTAAGTTTGTATAAACCTGTTAAAACCTGTTTAAACACTGGCTAAAGCAAGTCCGAGCACTAAGAATGAAAAAAAAAATCACCGAAGAGATGTGGGCAATGACTGGGGCACTAGAGATAATTTGGTTCAGCGGCCAGCTAAAACATTCAACAACAACGAATAAGGACGGCAGTGTACAAATAAGCTAAAGTTGCGTCAAAAGATGTAACCCAAGTACTCAGACAACTGGAAAAAATTCAGACTTGCTGGATATTCTTTACCAACAAATAGATTCTGGAACCACTTTCGAAGACTTCCAGATGGTTGCCGAAAAAGACTGGCCTCAGATGGTATACCGAAAAGTCAAAGAGGTACAAGGAAGTGCGTTGGCACCTAATACAGACTGGTATATTTTCTGGAGCGTCGATTCGAACTTCTACCCAGATGAGGGAGTCCCAAAAGCACTCACGTAGGCCTATGCGAGACATGGAGGACATGGTTAAACAAAACCCAATGCTCTGAAACGTCGTCTACTTAAAACACACAATTGAACGCCAGACGAAAATGGAGACATCTCCGATTCATACCGGTACGTACATTAAATGGTAACAAAGGAAGGCTCTGCGACCATAGTTGAGCATAAGTATATGTTTGACTGCCTACAAAAAGTAAAACTCATTTGCCAGAAAAATTGCAGAAAGAAGCTTGCCTTCCACAAACAAGCCTACAAAAGTGGACTGGCAAACTACAAAGAAAGCCCTCGACAAATGGACAGAAGTTATAGGTAGGAAAAAAACAAGCAAGGGTAAAATGTCCAGAAACCCAAAGAAATGAGAAAGGACAAATAACACAGAGGCTGTCCTTGTCAAAGCGGAAGACCACTCTTATCCCGACCTCCTAAAAAAGATTGGAACGAAGGTAGACCACGGAACAACGATCACCAGGGCAAGGAAAGTCAGAACTGGTGAACTCCTTTTAGAAGTAAAAAGAGGACAAGGTCTAATGTCAGATGATACAATACTCCATATAAAGGACCTAGATTCGGTTTCCACTGCCGAGGAGATAATCCAGGCAATTAAAGAACATTACATTATGGGGAAACCTAAGCAGCAACAGTCACGGTCCCTAAATCTGTAGCAACCAAGCTGGTGGAAAGTGGGAGAATAAAAATTGGAATGGTGCAGTGCAGGGTCCAAGAATGGATACCCGTTCTTAAATGTAGTAGGTGCTGGCAAATACGTCATATCGCAAAGGAATACGATGGACCAGATAGACCAAAGCTGTGTCTCAAATGTGGACAAGGCCATATTGCAAAAAATTGCAAAGAGGAGGAGTTCTGTCCCATCTGTAATGAGAAGCGGCACATAGCAGACTCTGGAATGTGCCCAGCATTCCAGAAGACGATGTCGGAGGCAAGGCGAAATCGGAACAAGCACTATGTATCATAAAATCTTACAAATAAATGCCATGCGCTGCCGTGCCGCGCATGACCTCCTCAACGCCACAGTTGCAGAACTGGCAGTCGGCATAGTAATCAGCGAACCAAACAAAAAGCACAGGCGAGTGGTTTGAGGAACAGAACAGAGACGCCGCAATAAAAATCGTAAATCCCAACTCAAGTACATTACACAGTGGAAAAGGGACAGGGTTCGTGTGGGTCGAACTAGAAGCATACGTATTCTACAGCTGTTATTTTTCACCAAACAATAGCCTACAACAATTTGAAGCATCCCTAACCGAAATAATTGACGACGACAAAATGCACAACAAACCTAAAGTCATAGGAGGCGACTTCAACGCCAAGTCGCCCTACTGGGGAAGTCCTGCAGTGGATGAGTCCTGCAGTAAGAGGTGACTTGGTCATGGATTGGCTGGTACAGCTAGATTTGCACATTCTGAATGACGGAATCACAGCTACCTTCGAACGATGAGGGGCCAAATCTATCATAGATCTAGCGCTAATTTCACATAAGCTTTGGGATAAAGTAAAATACTGGCAGGTATTAGATAGAGAAATACTAAGCGATCAAATATACATTTACTATGTCGTAGAAAGTAATGACAGAGAGACCTCTTCACCAAAAAGAAGACCAACAAGAGATGGTCTATCAAAACGAAGAACTGCTGGTTCATCGACTACAGATGGAGATGAACGGTACAAAAGTAAAAAGTAAAAAAACCATTGAGCGTGATATCTTTAGTGGGGTTCCGCAGGGTTCAGTCATGGGTCCCACATTCTCTATGATGGAGTGCTCAGACTGGAATTACCAGTAGGTGTGGAAACCATTGCATTTGCAGATGATCTGGCATTAGTGGTGTGCGGGAAAACCGAAAAGGGAGTAACTGCTAGAGCAAACATTGCAATGAAGTTAGTGGACGAATGGATGGAAAAGAGGCAACTGCAACTGGCACCTGAGAAAACCGAGGCAGTGCTCCTCACTGGAAAGAGGCACATACGCCCTATCACCTATCAATTAAGAGACGCCAGAATAATACCGAAAGATTCTGTAAAATGCTAAAATGCTAGTAAAATGATTCTATAAAATGCGTTGTAATCCACAAAAGCCTCTCAATCAAGCAACATATCATGAAGGCTGCTGACAAGGCTCTCAAAACGGCTGGAAAAAAGCCTTGGAAAGGCTTATGCCAAATGTGGGAGGTCCTAGAAGCAGCAAAAGGGGGCTATTGTGCTCGGTGTCGCAATCCGCTATGCTGTATGCAGCTCCAGTCTGTGCAAACAAAATAAGAGTGAAAACACTAAACAACAAGATGGCATCAGTACAATGTAGACTAGCACTGAAAATATGTAGCGCATATAGAACAGTTTCAAGGGAGGCTGCCCTGGTTATCGCTGGAATACCTCCTAATTGATATCATAGTGCGAGCCAGACTTGATACGTATAACTCAGCATGTAATGGAACTAAAACAACTAGGAGCGAGGAAAAAACAGCCGCCACCGCCAAAAAGGAATGCCAAAGCGACCGGGTCTCAGGTAGCAAAGTATAGTGGACAAGAAACCTAATCAACGATGTAAAACGCTGGGCAACGAGGAAACATGGAGAGGCAAATTACTATCTCACCCAGGTACTTAGCGCTCCGGGGTGCTTTAAGGATTACCTGCACAGGATAGGAAAAGCTAGCGACAGCCTCTGCGAATATTGTGGGGAAGAAGATGGAGTTACTCACACCATATTCACCTGTGGTAGGTGGCATGCAGAGAGACAACTTATTGAAAGTAGGGTCGTCGAAAGAACGATGGTGGACTACATCCTAGTTTCTGAAAAACAATGGCAAGAGATTAATAACGTGATCATAACTATAATGTCCCAAAAAGAAAACGATGGGAAGGAACGGAAAAGAACAGGAAAACATGCTGAAACGCTGAACCCCTAATCATGGCTAATGGAAGGGGGATGTAAGGGATGTAATACCACACAAAGTGTGATACACCACCACCTCGAAGTTATGCGAAGAGCGGTCCCGAGATGTGTGGGTGTTTCCAGGGGGGACCACTTGCTCAAGTTAACGAAAGTGCTTGCTACGCCACCCAATCCCCCCCCCCCCCACAAAAAATACAAGACTACACAAGACTAGACTAGACTATACAAGACTAGAGAAGACTTGACAAGACTAGACAAGATTAGACTAGACGAGACGAGACAGGACAATAATAGATATGATAAGTAAAAAATATTTGTGCGAGCAAATTTTCGAGTAACTAAACAAGTAAAAAATGTACAAATTTTCAATGTTGAGTGATGTTTTGTTATAGGGTTATACAGTCAGTTTGACGCAATTAGGTAGTAAATCGCAAGACTGCAATTTAGATTTAATGGAAGACAGTTACTCCCTTTCGCTGGATTACGATTGGCAGAACCATAGGATTAGTATCCAGATAAAGTTTCAATACGAGGGATGTTTCCACGCGACTATTAAATATAACGGCACCGAGTTGCATAACGGCGATTTCGACATCATCGTGTTGGACAGTGAGCATTGATTTATTGGCCTTTATCTGTACTTGATGCTAATGCAGCCTTTCTGTTTTAGGTATCGATGCAACTCGCGTCCATAATAACATTGCATCAAAGAACCACAATTTGTGTTATGAGGCTAAATTAATTGGAGTTAATGGTGATAGATCGTTTAAACCAAAGCGTGTTCTGTGTTACGTTTCCCCAAAACAATTGAATGTTAAAGAATTGATACTGAAATTTATACCAAAGAGATTGTATACGTTTAGATTATGTCCTTCCACCAAAGTAATACAATTTACCTCCTTTCAAAATAACATTTATATTAAATGATTCCTTCTTTAGTTTACATTTCAAGTTCCGGATTCGGCGATGAAGTTGCAAGAGATGAACACCGAAATGTTTAGCATCGAAGATGGATGTCAGCCGAAATTAGAATTTATATCGAAGGAGAGGAATGTTATAGCCGCGACGTTCGCCCAATTCCTCTTGAAAAATATGGGAGGATCAGAAACGTTTAAGGATAAGCAGGACTTTTTCTACCACGAAGTGCGGAAGTTCCATCAGAAACATTACCACGAAAAGCTGGGCATGAAAGTCAACAGGGAGAAGCTGCTCGAGAGCAGCATCAAGGCAACCAAAAACTATTCCGTCTCTGATTGGTGTCGAAATTTTGAAATCACATTCCAAGGAGAAGAAGGTGAATATGTTCCAATGGTTTAATTAAAACAGAAAAACACCAGTTGTATGTAATAATTAGAACTAAATTCATAGATAATACAACGTTAGTTAGATAAGACTAGTAGATAGGATCAACCTTATGAAATAATACATAGAGCAGTGGATTGCAACGTTAACAAGAGTTAACAGAAAAAAACTACGCAGATGGAACTACACACAAAAGACTGGACAGACGAGACTAGATAGACAATACTAGATAAGGCTATTGGCTATGTGCACAAGAGTAGCGCCACGTAGCATGCGACAGTATTCGGGAAAAGTCAAATAGTGGTATATAAATGTTTTATTGTTTAAACACCAACTATTTACACCAACTATTTGTGCCGTTATTTTTGCAGTTCACAACACAACAACAATTATTACCCATTTCAAAATATAAACAATTTGACTAAAAACGTCGCTCCGGAAACGTTGCGCATTTCTGCCACGGCATGCACTGCGATCGCTTTACTATACACCACCATGCACTTCCCACATAGCGAATACGAGACTAGACAAAACTATACCGGACTAGACTGGACAAGACTGAATAGGTTAAACTAGGCAGAAAAGAGTAGGCGGGCAAGTCTAGATGGACAAGGATAGACTGGCAAAACATGACGGAAAAAAAACAAGACTAGACAGACTAAACAAGGCTGCACAAGACTTGCTAAGACAGTAATAGACAAGACTAGATTGGACTAGGCAGAACTAGACAAGTCTCAACTAGACTAGACAGGACCAGACAAGACCTGACAGGACAAGTTAGGACAGGACAAGGCAGGACTAGACAAGTCTGGACAATCCTGGTCAAGCGTGAGTAAGACTGCAAAAGACTGGACAAGACTAGGCAAGAATTAGACAGACAGGACTAGAAAAAAAAAATTGATAAATAATACTTGACAAAATAAGACGAAGATTGCACATGCTAATACAGGACGGGCAAGACAAGGCGTACAAAACTAGGCAGGACTGGACAAAACTGGACAAGATTAAACAATACTTCACAAGACTTGATAAGACAAGAATAGACAAGACGAGGGATGATTGGAGAGGACTTCACAAGACTTAATAAGACAAGAATAGAGAAAACTAGACAAGACTCGACTAGAATAGGCAAGTCAGGACAAGTCGAGACAATATAAGATAGGACACGACAAGACAAAATATGACCGGACAGGGCAAGACAGGTCGAGACAAGACTAGACTAGAATAGACAGCAAGTCTGGACAAGCCTGCTCAGGACAAGACTGGACAAGACTAGGCAAGATTATACTAGGCTAGACAGAAAGGTCTAAAAACACAGGACTGGACAGAAATAGACAGACAAGAGAAAAATGTATCGGGCGCATAAACGTCTACACTTCCCCCCTCTTCCTTCCTTTCACTCTTCACTGATACTTCGATTGCGCGAATGACAACATTTCCCCGACAGAAAATCAGTTCAGCGAAACTTCACCGTTAAAATTTCAGTTCCAAAAGACACTTCCCTAACACTTTGACGACACTTCGTTAACGGATTATCGACACTTCGTTCCGACACTTCGACAACAATTAATTTTCATCAGGGTAGACAAAACTAAGCTGACAAGACTAAAGAGGCAGGACATGACTGAGAAGACCATACATACATAACTAAAGAGAGAAGACTAGACTTAGAAGACTCGACTAACACTACTAAACTTAAAAAACTAGACAGGCAAGTCCAGACAGACAATATTAAACTATCTCTCTTACTAGAAAGATAAAACTAGACTTCCAAGACTAGACAGACAAGACTAAACCAAAAAGACTAGACAAGCAAAACTAGTCACACAATACTATTATTAATATATTTATATTCAGTAACAAGTAATCTTTGAAATTAATTTTCAATTAGGTATTGATTGGGGAGGCGTGAGGAGGGAATGGTTCGAGTTAATTTGCGTCCAACTCTTTGATGCTCGAAATAATTTATTCAGAAGTTTTCATGAAGGCCAGCAGTCGTTAGTTCATCCAAATCCGTATAGACCATCGAATTTGAAACTAAAACATTTTGAGTTTGCTGGGAAAGTCGTCGGCAAATGCCTGTACGAGAGCGCCTTAGGTGGATCGTACAGACAGCTAGTCAGAGCCAGATTTACTAGATCATTCTTAGCCCAAGTGATTGGATTAAGAGTTCACTATAAGGTATATTTAATGGCTTTAAGTAGATTATTTTGCTTTCTATTAATGCTAAAAAAATTATTATTGCATTATTTTATGAATATTTCTAAGTACTGTGTAATCTTGATAATCCGGCGGTTGGTTAAACAAGTGGGGAAACAAGTGTCTTTTCTTTACGCTGCCCCGCGCTGGATATAAACCTCGCGCACAGAAGAAATAAAGTCGAAAACAACACCAGCCAGTGTTCTTGGAAAAAGGTTTTTATGCTTTCTGAAATATAATTGTACATAAAATATGTAAAGTTGTAATTGTTTTGTTTTAATTCTGATAATCCGGCGGTTGTCTCGTCCCATATGTGTCGGATTATCAAGATTATAGTGACTTAATTAACTAACTACTTTGAATTAAACTGCTTTATTCAGTTAGTTTAAAGAAGTCATGGATTAATATACTAATTTTACTTCGATACATTATTATTTTAATGATAGGCCATTAACAAAGAAGTATTGTTATTGTGGTACTCTTACTTGCAGAATCTTCTTGTTTTCTTTGTTCTGCAAACGATTTGAATATTAATTATGTTCGAAAGATTTTACTTTTATTTTGCATTTGAATTAAATTAAATTTGCATTAAATGTTTTTAATGTTGTAGTATTTTGAACAAGATGATCCCGATTTGTATTTATCGAAAGTGAAATATATATTAGACAACGATATCGATGGTATCGATACTGAAATATATTTTGTCGAGGAGCAATACGATAACTCCGGCCAATTGAGCAAAACCATCGAATTAATACCTAACGGTTCAAAAATCCGTGTACTAGATGAAACAAAACATCAATATTTAGACGCCCTAGCCCAGTATAGGCTAGCAACTAGTATTAAGGACGAACTAGAAGCTTTCCTGAAAGGTCTCAATGAACTCATCCCTGATAATTTACTAAGCATTTTCGATGAAAACGAATTAGAAGTAAGTTGAATTAAAAAAAAACAGAAAAGTCCAGCGTACATTCCTTTAATCAAGTTTTTAGGAGTGTTGTGGATGTAAATTTAATATTATTTGTTTTTATGGGCTTTTCAGTTGCTTCTTTGTGGGACTGGGCAATACTCGATAGCAGATTTCAAGGCGCATCATGTAGTAAACGGAAATTCAATCGAGTTTAGGCGAATCGTCGGTTGGTTTTGGGCAGCTGTTAGTAATTTCACTCAGGAAGAGATGGCGAGACTTTTGCAGTTTACTACGGGATGTTCTCAGTTGCCGCCGAGCGGTTTCAAGGAGCTGAATCCCAGATTCCAAATAACCGCTGCGCCCACGTTCGGAATTTTGCCGACCGCACATACTTGGTGAGTCTACCGGTTTATGTAATTGTGGCTTTTGCGGTCGTTTTTCCAATCCATTTGTCATTGCTTTAAATATTTGTTGGTCTCAAAGAAATATGAATTACACTTTTTATCGATTATTAATTAGAAACATATAATTATCAGAACTACAATTAAGTCAATTGGCCGTGGCCAAAAGACAACTTCGTGTGCAATAATAGTGTTAAAAACAACAGGCTAAAACAAAAAATAATGAATTTAGTAAAATATACGATATTTGACAGCAAAACAAAATTATAGGTTTTGTAATATGTCAATTCTGTAATAAGATACTACCGAGATAATAATTATAAATTAAATTCATAATGGATAAAATTATTAAAACTGACAAAATTTTCCACTCTATTAATTTTAATAAACAAAAAATTGTGAATGGTGTAAAACTAAGTAAGATTAACGTTGTTGATGTTGAAGAGTTTAGAATTAAAATCAAGGAACTACAATTAAATGTAAGGTTTTTCGGCAAATTAATATTACTGAAGCTCCATATAAAGTACAATCGCAAGTAAGTTGAGATTTTTTATTAAATAACTAATGTCATAATATGTTATGATAGTTTAATTATAATCTACTATTTTGTTAGTTGAATGATAAAAGAAACGTTATTCAAAGGGCTTGCACATGCGTTTATCAAGCATGGGGGAAATGTAAACATATTTAGGTATGCACTGATTGATTTTATTAAAAAGGGCACTAGTGAATCGAAGACTTCTGATGAGCAAAATGTCAATATATTACAAAATGCATGTCAATATAACTACACATGAAGTTCTTAAAAGTGTCACCTTTGGCGCTAGTGCTGTTACGCTCGGAGCAAATATAGTTGCTCATTAATCAATTCGGTTTGTAAATCGAACCAAATCTGAAGCTACACAAGATACAGTACAAACTAGGCTGGTAGACAAGACTGGAGACACGGGGCAGATAAGAGAAACATATAGAACCGACAAGACTGACAGGAGAGACATTATCAAAAATACAGACAGTACAGACAAGACTGACTTGTAATAGTTCATAATTATTTTGACTAAACTAATAATCTAATCTGAGTGTACAGAGTAGACTAGGTCTTCAAGAGATCATCTAGACTAGACTTAATAATAATTTCGTCTGATTGTGTAAACTAAACTTGGTCTTAAAGTCTGTCATCTCAACGAGGCATTATATAAATCTAGTCTGATTTTATAATCTAGACCTGGTCTTCAAGGTTTAATCGAGACTAAACTTTACATAATTTAGTCTGTATGTCTAGTCTAGGGTTGGTTTTCAAGGTTTCATCTGGACTAGACTTTTCATGACCTAGTCTGAGTACGTAGACTTGGTCTTCAAGGTTTCATGTACCTAAAGTTTTAATATTCCAGTCTGATTGTGTAGACTATGCTTAGTCTTCAAGTATTCTTCTAGACTAGACTTTAATAATCTTCTCCCAGTGTGTAGACTACAAGTTTAATTTAGATTAAACTTCTAATAATCTGGTCTGAATGTGTAGACTAGATCTTCAGGGTTTCGTCCAGTTTAGACTTTTTATAATCAAGTCTGTTGTGTAGACTAGGCTAGGTTTCTTAGGTAGACTAGGTTTCTTCTAGACTAGACATAATCTAGTCTGATCGGGTAGACTAGACTTGGTCTTCAATCTTCCATCTAGATTACACTTTACATCTAGTCTGAATATGTAATCTAGACTTATTTTTAGAATTGGTGAAACCATCCTATGTTATAGATAATCATACAAACTTAAAACAAACAGATGGTCTGTTCCCTTTGTTTTTAGTTTGTAGACTTATTTTTCATAGTCTAGTCTGAGTATGTATGTACATTCGACTAGACTACACTTTTAATATTCTATACTGATTATGTAGACTATAGATAAGGTGCCCAGATTATTTAAACGCGAAAGCAGTACATTGTACTACAAGGATGGAGGGGTAATGGTTGTGCAAGTGCAAAATCAAAATCTCTTCCCAATTTATGTTATATTTTAATAATATCCATCCAAAAATGTGTAGCTCTTCGAAACAATCAGTCCATTTTTTTATATATATTCAAGGAAATTTTTATAAAAACATTTAATTTCTTTAATACATTTTGCCTCGCTACCAGGGGTTGACTCTTCGATTGTATCAAGCTTCTGCGTTAACTTTATTGGAACAAAACCCGTATTATATCAAACGACTACGTGCTCCAACACATTATTTAAGACAGTTTTCATCTCAGAAGAGCAGACACTTTAGAACTTTCAATTTCTTTAATAGTGATATGAAATACAACAACTTGACTATGAATGAAATGCAATGTAACTTCAGATAACTCGTTTTCGAAAAATTCTTTTAATATTATGGGACACTGTTATAAACTTAAAAAAAGTATGAGGACAAAGGTTCAAACATTTTGATTACCCGTTCCACAGCAGGTGTAAACGAAAGCCATCTCGTTGTGGAATATCCCAACATATTTTTGTATTATTTTTGCTGACTCACTCTTGCATTAATCTTTTATGCACACTATTTTCACCTTTCCTTTTGAGTCCTCAAATTATTATAATTTTTATCTGTGG
The DNA here is from genome assembly GCA_944588485.1 of Phosphuga atrata. NCBI lineage: Eukaryota > Metazoa > Arthropoda > Insecta > Coleoptera > Silphidae > Phosphuga > Phosphuga atrata. The sequence continues at coordinate 32,665,352 of OX155894.1, forward strand.
ATAAATCGATTATTTTTTCTTTCAAATTATGGTAAGTTCTTATTTTAAGAATGTGCTCTCAGAAGTGCTGAAGTTTCTCCTGATACAGAATCTAAATTTGATAGTTTAACATTTTCTCATATCAAGTATCACACTAAAATGGGATACATTTTTATTTCTTAATGATTCGAAGCATCTCAAGAAATTGTAATATATGTATTTTGCTTTTCCAAATCTTGTTTGAAAAATTCGAATGCGTAATTTTGGAGTACATTATCTGCTATTGCTTCGCATTTTGTTGGACCACATTTTTTTTTTATTACTCATGCGGGATAAGTACTCTTTTGGCGCTTGTTTTTTTAGTGCGACAAATGGCTGTTTTTGTCAATTCAATTATCACCGCATAACTTGGATAACGCACCCCAATATTCAATAAAAATCGCTGAGTTACATTAAGAAAAACAATTGAATAAATACAATAATAACACAATCCTCAGAAAGATCCTAGACCCGGTAAAGGAAGATCGGGAATTCTGAAGGCGACATAACTTTGAGCTCTATGAACATATTGAGAGGCTCTCTGACTGTGCAAGGAAAAGCGCGGTTCTATGGCCACGTTGCAAGATTGCCTCCAAACCGACTAACCAACCGGCTATTCACCTTCTGGCAAAACAAGAAGGTTCGTACCACTTGGTTGACAGAAACCGAGAAGGATATTAAAGAACTGGGAATAACAGATCTACAAAACAGACAGTCTGTGAGACGCACCCTGAAGGTAGTCCGTGGATTTTAGGAAAAACGCCGAAGGAAAGGTACCCCCTGGACAGACGAGAGAAAGGAGTTACACCGGCAAGTTGCGACAATACTGGGCATAGATCAAAGCCCAACATTTGAATAATCGTAGTCCAAAGTAGGCCTATTCGAAACAAGAAGAAAATAACACAATCAAACTCAATATTAAAAATCGTGACGTGAAAGTGACGGAATTTTTTTTCATTACAAAATAAAGAAAACGTTTTAAAATGAGTGTAAATGGTGATACCATAGACCAGTGTTCTTCAACCTTTGTCATCCCGCGGAACTCTTTTTTGAGAATTTTCTTTTTATGGAACCCTCTGTTTAGTAGCACTTTTATTAAGGGTGAGGGGAGGGGGGGGGGTTCGGGGGGGCGAGTCGCATTACATGTTATGAACAAGGTTCGTAAAACCTAACCTAACCTGCATTTCCTAACCTATAAATTTTTTGTAAAAGTCTCATAATAAATAAATTTGCATTTATTCAAACAAAATTGTAACTTCATATAAAATATTTGTACTATATATACATATAAATGAAATTATAATCAAGAGAAAAAAATCTTTAAAAAATCAATTATTTCGTTGTGCTTGTTTATGACTGCATAATTTATCAGTATCTGGTTGGATCGGTGTTAATTGGAGACGCATATCATTTTCCGCATCAAGTCGATTGGTTGTTTCGTAAGAGAAAGGTTGATTGGAAAGGCATTAATTCTTTAACCGCGCGTTTGGAAATTTCCGGAAATTTCATATTCTTCCCTTAATTTAAAAATAAATATTCATAAAATAGGAAGGAAGGAAGGAAATATTCGAAAAATGTCTTTTGCATTCCCGTTAAATGTTTCAAAATATGATTTTTTAAATTCTGGCCGAATGCGATATTATTGTTTGCCAGGAAATGATTTAAATTAGAAAAACATTCTGTATTACTTTTGGTGATGCATTCCTCCCAATGCTTTATTTTCGATTTGATTGAGTTTACTTTGCTATTGACCTTAAAAACAGCAGTTAGAAGCCAATTAGTGTCATTAAGTTTTCCGGAAAATTCACGTTCAGATAAATTCGAGCAGATAAGATTCGAATTTCATCATGCAATTCTCAGAGTCTGGTCAGAACCTTTCCACTTATAACCATCTTACTTCAGTATGAAGAAGGAGATTTTTATCTGAGTTTCCCAGATCGCCGTACAATAGGGCAAATACCCTGGTTTTAGGGGTCTGGATTTTGATAAAATTAACCATCTTAACGGCCTCATTGTGAACTTCTGCAATGCTTTTGATGTCCATTTAACAGCGAGAGCATGACGATGAAGACAGCAATGGCTGGCTTTGATGTCTGAAACTAGTTTCTTTAAACGTGCTATTACGCCCTTTATAATACCAGCCATAGCTCCATCAGTGCATATATGATGACATGAATTCTAAGAAATTGAATATTTTTCAAAGTATGCATTAAGTAAATTAAATATTTTTAAATTAAATATTACAGGTAAAGACCTGTTGTTTGAGTTGGCAGAGCTTTGCGCAAAAAAGCATATCTTCCTGAAAATTTGGTTCATGTATGTATATCACGAAAACTAACAAATTTGCTAATCCAGCCACATCTGTAGATTCGTCCATTTGCAGAGTGAATCCATCTTTAGGATTTTTCAAACGACTTACTAGTTCCACTTCGCAGTAATCTTTAATTCGTCATGAAATCGTCGTATCAGACAATGGGACAAGGTTAATTTTGTTTGCAATTTTGCATTTCATTAAATCTTTTGTACAACCTATCGCTACGACATATTGTATCATATGCAAATGTTCCCGCAGATATTGGAATTTTTTTTTATCTGATGAAAAAGTTATATTTTTGAAGTAGTCAATCACCTTTGATGATGAAGCTGCTGCATTAATATGTGTGCTATGTTTATCACTCTTGCAATGTTTTGTTTTTGCCGCTATTAGCAATACTGAATTCTGAGCAGCAAATAGTAGCATTTTACGACAGTGTCATCATTTTTTCTATTATTATTCTCTACCAATAAAGCCATCAACACAAGAAAAAACAACTGATCATTCTAAAGGAAATTGATTGAACAACTGATCATTGAAAATAATAGAAATATTCTAATGCGCTTACTGTCTGTCCGACTTATTGTTTTCACTATTAATAAAATTACTTGAGAACGGAATCTGTTGGGATTCTCCGTTGTCTCTTTGTCCTGTTCATAGGACACCGCAACTATTTCGCTCCAACAAAATAATTCCACCATCCGTTCGACTTTGTCATACGAACTAACGAGCTACTTAGCGAAAGTGATAACAGTGATTCGGCATTCGCTTTGAAAATGCATAAAATCACAGTTATAATTATTTAGTTTTACAATATCATACGAAGTAGTACAAGCAGTACATCTTATAAGAAAGGCAGTACAAAAGCAGTACCTAAAAATTTGACAGTACAGACTATCTCAAAGAAGTACTGTACTGCCGAAAGCAGTACGTCTGGTCACCGTACCATAGACTATACTTAGTCTTCAAGGATTTATCTAGACTAGTCGTTTAATAATCTAGTCTAAGTGTATAGACTAGACCTTGACTGCAAGGGTTAATGTAGACTTGGCTTTTAATAATCTGGTCTGATTGTGTAGACTAGGACTTCAGATTTAAAATAAATTAAATTTTGTAGACTAGACTTGGTTTTCAAGGTTTCCTCTAGACTAGACATTATATAATCTAGTCTGATTTTGTAGACTAGACATCGTTTTTAAGGTTTTCTCTGGTTTTCTTAGACTAGACTGTACATTATCTGGTGTGAATGTGTAGACTTGACTTGTTCTTAAAGGTTTCGGCTATACTACACTAGTAATAATCTGAATTACTAGGCTGAGTGTATAGACTACACTTGATTTTCTTCTGGGCTAGACTTATCATAACTCACTCATATAACTCACTCATACGTGTATGTGCTAGCGTATGTATGAACAGGCGTTTGTACAAACACCGAATTTGTATGGGGGGCTTTAGACTTCAAGGTTTCATGCAAACTAAACTTTAATATTCTAGTATGATTGTGTAGACTAGGTGCAATCAGACTATGCATCACTTTACGAAAGTGGTTCGAGGAAGCGTTAACATTATGAAAATAAAACTTGCATAGTCTGACTGCTCATGAAGATACTTTCTAATCACTCTGTTGCTAGGAAACACTTTCTGAAAGTGCATTCACTTGCATAGTGTGACTGCATATTTCCTTGTTTATTTCTCTCTGTTGACGATAAAATTATTTCTAGATTGTTATTGCATACTTAGATAAACAGAAACTCTCCTAAAGAGATATAAAGAACAATCTTGTTTTTAAGATTTGTAATAAAACAAATTCTTATTTTTTTTAAACTAGTATCTGACGACTATATTATTTAAAAAATATGACAATATTCTTTGCTTTAAATAGTATATCCCGACAATTTTCTACTAGAGGGTATGTAGTGTTGAAAGGTGAACGAAAGTTTGGGAAACACTTGTCTAGACTATATTTAGTTTTTGAGGTTTGTATGTATTTGTATGTTCATAGATTGGTCTTCTAGGACTACACTTGGGCTACAAGGTTTCATCTAGACTAGACTTTTAATAATATAGTCTAATTTTGTAGACTAGACCTGATCTTCAAGATTGTCATATCTATACTTTACATAATCTAGTCTGATTCTGTAGACTATACGTTTTCAACTTCAAATTGGGAACAAACAATTTCAAATAGGGAACAAACAATTTTATAATAAGAATAAACAATTTTATAATGAATATAAATTTTAAATTGGAAAAAGCATATTAGACATTGACAATTTAAATAACTTTTTTTCAATATTACATTTTGTTTCTTAATATATTTTTTCATTAAATTATAAAGAACGGACAGAATTTACATAAATAACGTAATAATAATAATTAGAAATTAGCGTGCATCATATTTAAAGCACCAGGCAAGAATTTTGCAACTAATCTGAATCATTTAGCTACAGTCAAGTTCCGTAAATTATCAATTAAAATATCATCTAGCCGCTGTAGACCAGGGGTCTCCAAACTACGGCCCGAGGGCCACATCCGGCCCGCGGAGAGCTAGCATACTTGAAAACTCCTTTTAGAGAACATATATAGCAAATTAAATTTAGTTTACTGAAGTATTCTAATTTTATGTTGAATAATTATTAATATGACATCTACATTGATATGGTCATGGGCTAACTACTCATAACATTGTTGTAGGCTTATTGTTATTGTTTTTGTGATAAGTTGGATAAAGAAACACAGAATTGTAATGAGTAAAGACATGTATAATATGCAGAAAATTTAACTTCAGTATATAATAACTAACAAATTATTGAAATGAATCCAACTAACATTTTATACATTTTAAATAAAAACTTATAACAAGCATAATGACATATGAAATACTAATGAGATTTATGTAATTGAGATTTTCCACTGACAATAGTTTGTAGTTGTGGACTAATTTTACTTGTACCAATTATTAAAAGAGATTTAAGATGCTCATCAGTTAATTTAGATCTGTAAACATTTTTTGTGTACTTCATTTTGGAGAAGGTTTTCTCACACAAATAAGTAGTACCAAAAACAGAAAACAGCCCATGAGCAAATTTATGCAAATTATCAAATTGTGTCAGTGGAAGACTCTTATAAAATTCCAACAAAGATGAGTTTTGATATTTGTTCTTAATTATATCACTGCACTGTAGATCAGTCATTTCCATTTGAAGTTCCGGGGCTAGGGTTTCAATGTCAGTATCAAAAGGATTCTGCAAAATCTTAATTTGATTCGCAATGGCATCAAAGTCCGAGAAACGAGTATCAAAATTTATTTTCAAAGCACTCAAAGTTTCGATTGCAAAATCGATAGGAAACTCAGTCTCAGTGGTGTGGCTGAATATTTCACATGTTTTAAAATGTGAAAAACATTTACTTCGTAGTTGTGATTGAAACAGTATCAATTTCTTCTGCAATGATTTGATATTAGTGTATAAATCAGGAAGTTGCTGGTTTTCTCCTTGCAATCTCAAATTCAGTTCGTTCACATGTTTTGTCAAATCAACATAGAATGCTAACTTCCACAGCCATGCGTTGTTTTGTAATCCAGTAAGAGGGCGATGCTTTTCATTCAAAAAAAATTCGATCACTGCTCGAAGTTCAAAAAAGCGCTGAAGGACTTTCCGACAACTAAGCCAACGTACGGCAGTATGATAAGGTAAGTCATTTTCTCCAATCTCTTCAATAAATTATCGGAATTGTCGGTGATTCAGCCCAAAAGATCTGATAAAATTAGCAGTTGATATGACTGGTTTCAGAACTTCAGACATATCCAAACATTTTCCGCACAAAGACTGTTGATGAATGATACAATGTAAGACTAATGGTTTTGAACCACCGTCATTTTCTACAGCCTTTGACACAAGAGCGACCACTCCTTTCCCACTCATGTTTTTGCCTCCATCAGTTGTAATACATTTCAAGTTTTTCCATCGAAGGTTCTTTTGATTAATGGCCATTTCAACTCCTTTAAAAATATCTGTACCAGTAGTTGTGCCATGAATACTATACATATCAAAAAGTTCTTCATGCACTTCATAGCTTTTATCTACTACTCGAATATAAATCAACACCTGAGCAGTCACATGTGTGTCACAATGTTTCACAATCTGACACATCCGTTGACTCATCAAAGGCCAAAGAAAACCACTCAACATGTCCATTTTTGTCGAACAGTTGAGAGGATATATTTTCAGCTATGTTTTCTACCCTTCGAGCCACAGTTTTTGCTGACATACTGACAGTTTTTAATAAATTTACCTTTTCAGGGCACATTTTTTCGGCTACTGCAATTATGCATTCTTTGATCATTTCTCCATCGGTGAATGGTTTTCCACGTTTTGCAATTTCAAGAGACACACTAAAGCTGGCACGAGTTGCAGCCTCTTGTTCAGTTTTGAGTTTTGTAAATGAAGATTGCTGCGATTTCAATCCGCGCTTCATAGGTTCGAATTTTTCTGTCCGCAAACTTCCTGTATATTTTGAGTAATTTTGAAAATGTTTTGTTTCATAATGACGTTTAATGTTATATTCCTTGAGAACGGCTATGCTTTCATTGCAAATCAAACATAGCGCCTTGTTACTGGACTCAATTACGAAATACTGAATGTTCCACTGATCTTTGAATTTTCTGCAGTCACTATCAATTTTTCGCTTCTTTTCCATACTGCTAAATCACACACAAAAGCAACAATTCAAATCAAAATACTGTTACAAAGATGTCTTAAACTTAAACACGCACAAACACGTTTTAAGGAGGTACGCACTATTTTATTTCAAAACAGTGTCATAGGAACTGACTTGTGGTTGCGCCACTAGCCTTCTTATATATTCCAATTACTGCCATCTAGAAGTGAGTGGAAGACACCAGAACTCGAACCAACGAGATTATTCTGTACGTGCTATTAGCGCCATCTGTTAGCGATAGAAGGTACTACCTATTTCAGCTTGTGTCCACCAGATGTTGTGTCACGTTACTCCTCATGGCTCGTACTCCACGACTAATCTAGAAATTACAGATAATGACAGGAAAATTAATAATATGCAGTTTTGCCGTTTTGCGGACTTTAGTCCGATTTGCAGCCTTTTTTAAACGTTGCGTACTTTTTCGGACTTTTTTTTTCATCAGTGGACTATTTCACTTTTTACCACCGGCAACAATGATAATATGGTTTTGGCCCTCGGAACTTACTGGAGTAATCAGTATGGCCCTAAGGCTGGAAAGTTTGGAGACCCCTGCTGTAGACGATACTCGGCTTAAATAATATTTGCTCTGTCCTCTCCAGCCAGAATATTTAGCATTTGAACGGCCAAATCTCTTTTAACATCGGCTTTTAAGGCTGTCTATGCATGTTCGATTGCATATTTATGCACATATTACATTATGACTGTATGGATCAAGCCTCATGACCATTTGATTATGAAGATGATGACCATTTATCTTCATGAAAAACTTCTTCTATTGAATTATGGCAAGGAGCATTATCAATAACCAATATAACTTTTGACTGATACATATTTTCAGCATTATGATTTATTTGATATTATCGCACAAACTCATTTGCCTCTGGTCTCTTGATTTCTCCTCTTCTAATCCTATGATAAATCAACCCCGTATTCCCTATGCATCCAATGACATGAATGTTTGCTCCTCTACAGTTAGCAGAAATATATGAGCAACGAGTTCCTTTCTTTAATCGCCCCTTTTTTCTCTATATAAATAAATTAAAATTACTTTCATCCATATAAATTATAAAATTATTTTCGGCTTGAAATTGTAAAAGTTTCTAAGCATATTTTCTTCCGTATTTGCTATTTCCGGCTCATTGAATATCTTTTAATATAAGCGTCGTTCCATTTGAAGTTGTTTATTCCCATTTTAAAGTAATCATTTTGTTTATTCTCATTTCGAAACATTTCAATTATAAATTCCATATAAAATATAGAATATTTGTACTATACATACATAGAAATTAAATTGTAATCAAAAGAAAAAATATTTAAAAAAACCAATGACTTCGTTGTGCTTGTTTATGACTGGATACATTATCAATATCTGGATGGATCGGTGTTATCCGGTCCAAATGTAGATTTGAAATGCAAATGCCATCCGGTCCAAATGTAGATTTTTAAGGTAGCGTTGGTACATATATCTATAAATTGCGCTCTTTCCGTAATTGGCAAGGTATCCACATCACAACACTCATTAAAAGGATTTTCAATCCAACTTAAATTATTGCTAATGGGGGGAAAAATTCGAAAAATTTCGTTTGCAATCGCGTTAAATGATATTATTTTTTAAATTCTGGTGGAATGCGAAATTAGCAAAACATTCTGTATTATTTTTGGTGATGCATCGCTCCCAAAGCTTGATTTTTGATTTGATCGAGTTTACTTTGCTATTGACCTTAAAAACTGTAGTTCAGTAGGACTGTAGTCCTGGAAGTGGAAGATTAACATCGTTCATGTACGAAAATATCTGCAAGGTAGGCTAGATTTTGAAGACAATTAGTGTCATTAAGTTTACCAGAAAATTCACGTTCAGATAAAAAGATTCGAATTTCATCATGCAATTCCCAGAGTCTGGTCAGAAACTTTCCCCTGGATAATCATCTTACTTCAGTATGAAGAAGGAGATTTTTATGTAAGCTTCCCAACCATCTTAACGGCCTCATTGAGAACTTCGTGCAATTCTTTTGGTATATGTTTAACAGCGAGAGCATGACGATGAAGACAGCAATGGCTGGCTTTTACGTCTGGAACTAGTTTCTTTATACGGGCTATTACGCCCTTTATAATACCAACCATAGCTTTGGCTCCACCAGTGCATATATGATGACATAACTTCCAAGAAATTGAATGTTTTTCAAAATATGCATCAAGTAAATTAAATATTTCTTCACCTGTTGTTTGAGTTGGCAGAGCTTAGCAAAAAATCATATCTTCCTGAAAATTGGATCATCCTGAAAATTGGATTCGTGTGTGTATTTCAAGAAAACTAACAAAATTGCTAATCCAGCCACATCTGAAGATTCGTCCATTTGCAGAGTGAATCCATCTTTAGCATTTTTCAAACGACTTACTAGTTCCACTTCGCAGTTATCTGACATATCTTTAATTCGTCGTCAAATCGTCGTATCAGACAATGGGACCGAGGTCAATTTTGCTTGCAATTTTTTCACCGATCATGCATATGATTCATTAATCTTTTTACAAGGTTTAACTAATTTTTCTGCAATCGTATGAGCTTCGCCTTATTTAGCTACGCGCAAACTAACTAAATAAGATGCTTTTAGAACATTTTTATTATCATCACGAACATACCTTTCAAATGCAACTTTTCTGCTGTAGTTCAAAACATTTTCTTTTGAAATATTCATTTTTACCTCCAAATGACGCTTTAACTTTTCAGGATTTAAACTGCTGTTGTTGACTACTTGCTCACATACCACACAAAATCCATTTGGCTCATTTTTATCACCAATCCATGTAAATTCAAATAATCTTCTTCTTCTTCATACTTTCGTATTTTTCGGCAAGTAGATCCTGATTTATTTTCTTCTTCAATATTATCCGTCAGCTCTAATGTGGGCGGAAAACTGGTGGAATTTTCAAGAGAGCAAGAAGCTTGTTCTTTGGATTTTGATTCCAATGTCCCAGTTTATAGCCAATTCTGCATTATATTTCTAAAGTATTTTAGGATAAGTTAAAAAAAATACTCGTAATTAACTTACTACCGTTTGTCTTACTACTGTTGTAATAATTTAACAATAAATCTACTACACAAGATATTTGAAATTATTTATAATGGCAATTTGCGTCGTCCTCGTCCAACATAAGCGACTGAGCAAATGAATGCAGCAAATAAATGAATAGTTCCTATATGAAACACCAATCGACACACGTGTTCCAGAGAGCGGCGCAACGCATCGTCTCTAGTCTCTAATTGTAAACGCTGCGCCAACGCCGGTTGAAGTTCAGATTTTTAATTTTTCAAAATGTAAATTAAAACTAAATCACGGCGATGCATCGCGGAGGTATGTTCCGTCTTCTGCCCCCAACACTTCTCAATGATAACATTCAGCGTGCCGCCTCCCAATTCATTTCTATACCGCGCGATGAATCGAATGTTTTGATTGTGGTTAAGAAAATGTGTGCTTCTGTATCAATTTTCACTATCAATAACTTTTAAATCAATTAAATCAAAACTGAGGTAAGTTAATACTTGAAATTTATAAATATATAAATTATAAATAACAGTGGCGAAGCGTGCATGTAAGCATTGAAAGTAAGCATTTTCTTCCAGCAGTGTGGTGATATAATGACTGAAATATATGGATTTTTGGTACGTACTAACGCCATCGCAGCTACAGATCACATACCGCGGTAGCGCGACCTCTTGATCCGAAATAAGAAAAAATATTTTATAAGGGTTAGATTAGGTTATATTAGAGCCACTGAAATATATACTAACTGGAACGAGAGCTGCGTCTTGGCTTGTGCGGGCCGAGAGAGAGCATCACAAGTAATGATGGGCAAACTCGTGTTTTTGTTAACTCGAGTTAACCCGGTTAAAAATTTGCGTAACCCGATTTCAAACCGAGTTATCCAAACCGAGTTAGCAGAAAAATGTGAAGTTTATTATAAATTAGATTCTGGACTCCCCTGGTCTTAATTGGCACTTATAAGCCAACCATTTTATTTTTCGCCCATTAATTTTCATAGAAAGACGATGGATGTTAAATGATACTAAATATTTATATATATATATATATATATATATATATATATATATATATATATATATATATATATATATATATATTTATTATATCCATATATATTATTAGCGTTTGGACCCTATGGGATCACGCAAAGCAAACTTGACTTCATTTTGTGATGTTTTTTCTATTTTCCCACGCTTTCCTCATTTTTTCTCCGTGGATCCTTTCCTTTCTTCCGTCCACTTTGCTTCGGTCTTCTTGGGCTTCTCATTCTCCGACATCACTTCCCATTTGCTAACCTTTTGTCTGTAAGTCTCTCTATTTTCAATTTCTGTAATGTTCATTTGTGCTTCTTCCAGATCTTTTCTTACTTGGACTATCCATGGAGTTGTCGTCTTGACTCCTTGTATGTATGTGAGGACTCGCTTGGCAATCCTGGTTTCTGCTAGTCTGTAGAAGTGTCCATAAAATTTGAGTCTCCTTTTCCTGATGTCTGAAGCAAGGTTGGATATTTTTTCTGTTGTTTTCCTGGAGTGTAGTCTGTATCCGTCTTCTGTTTGTTTTGGGCCTAAAATTTTTCTCACGATTTTCTTCTTTTCGAAGATTTTCTAGATCTCTTTTTGTGTGGAGTGTAAGCGTCTCACTCGCATAGAGTGCTTCTGGTTTCACTACAGTGTTGTAGTGTTTAACTTTTGTGTTTATTGTTCTCATTTTGTTTGTTGAACAGGCTCATTTTCTGTTGTCCAGTTTTTTGCGCTATTTTTTCTCCTCCTGTAGGTTCTAAAATTTCTCCAAGATATTTGAAATAGGATACTCTTTTGATTTCAATATATATATATATATATATATATATATATATATATATATATATATATATTATAAATGAATTTATAAATAAACAAGCAACAAAAAAATCAACAAAATCTCTAATACCTAAATATGGCTTAAATTAAACTATGAAAAGTACTACTTAAGAAAAACTATGTTAAATCAAACTATTGTGTGGTTTTAAGAAACAATATTTGGTTTACTCTTTTTGGTGCTAAACGGTTTCGTCTTTCATTGCATAAAATGGCAGCTTTCGAAAATAATCTTTCTGAGGGAACTGATGTAGCCGGTATACAAAGGTATTTTTTCGCCATTTTAAACAATGCTGGAAATAAACTTTCTTTTTCACTCCAAAATTGAAGTGGATCGTTTTTGCGATCTAAATATGGCATTTCAACGGAAAACGGAACCCTTATAGGATCACTTTGTTGTCCGTCTGTCTGTCTGTCTGTCCGTCCGTTCGTCCGTCTGTCTGTCTGTCAAGAGCATTTTTCTCAGAAACGCGTAGAGGTAACAAGTTGAAATTTGTATCAAATACTCGGGTCTGCAGTCTCTTTCAGCTGTGAAAAAATCAAACTTGTAAGTCAACGCGATCAAAAAATATGACCGTTTATGTCGCAGTTTTTGCGATTTCACAAGGGAATCAAAACCTATAGGGTACTTCCCGTTGACCTAGAATCATGAAATTTGGCAAAAAGCGGTGTCTTACAGCACATGTAAAGGGAAAAATCTGAAAATCGTAAATATGTAGTTTAATTACAAGAAAAATGCGAATTTACTATTAGAACCCTCCGTTTGTCCGGAACCCTCGGTGCGCGACTAACAACTCGTACTTGGCCGTTTTTTTTTTACTATCATAGCAGCTGAAGAATATGGAGTACACTTTTCGTTCGATTTTGTTATTTTTTTATCCACAACAGCCCAAATGTCATCATCTGAACAGGTCAATTCAGATACAGTAGCAGTAGAAGTTGATGGTTGTTCTCGTACATGTAAGGTATTTGTTGAAACTAATATTATGTCCTGTAATTCATTTATTACCCACATTTGTGCATTCTTAGCATTACTTTCTAATAAGAATGCTCTTTTCTTAAATCGAGTGTCAAGAAATGTAGCTATGGCTGCTGTTCTATTATTTTCATAAATTCCAATTCGTTTTTCTACTACATTGTCAAGAATTTGTTGTAACAACTTGCCTGACTCTGTCAGTGGAGTTTTGCTGTTTACAGCCTTCCTGAGACCAAATACAAGAGGTATAACAGAAGACAGGGATGGGTATTTTTCTCCAGATAAAATGACAGTTACCTGTTCAAAAGGATGTAAAAGCGCCACCATTTCTTCAGCCAATAACCACTCATGAGACTCTAAATTTGATGGTGGTAAATTCAATGTAGGTAAAACAGCAGAAAGCGGTACCTTCAATTTGATTAAGTGCTCCAGCATGTAGAAAGTACTGGTCCACCTGGTACGAACATCTTGCTTTACTCTTAGTAAATCCATATTCATTTGTTTTTACATGTCAAGTAAAGCATAGGACGACTTGCTGCTATGCTTGGAGTGGGAAACAATTAAACGGCACATTTTTAATACTTGACTGTAATATTTGACTGTTATCCAGATTCTTTTCTAAATCAGCCCTTTCTTTATCTATACAGTCTTTGACAGCAAGGTTAAGTGTATGAGCAACACATAAATGGTTTTGTTGTTTAAGAAGCTCACTAATTGCCTTTTTCATAGGTGCAGCGTGACTATGCAGACTATTTTTGAATCTATTTTCCAATCATACAATACTAGTTGTATAGCATTTGCTATGTTTTGAGCCGTATGATTTTCTAGTATTTCTGAAGTGGAAATAACAAATTAATGCAATTTTACATTTTGTATGAAATGAGCTGTCACAGTTATAAAACTTTTATTGCTATCTGAGGACCAAATATCAGATGTTATTGCAATATATTCAATATCCTCCAATCTCTTTTTGTAAGCTCTGGACTATAAGTCATATTTTTCTTCAATCATTTTTGTAAGTATTTTTCTAGATGGAATTTCGTACTCGGAGTTTAATGTTTTGGTAAATTTGCGAAAACCTTCATTTTCAACGATTTGCAATGGCTGGTGATCTTTGACTATCATATGCATTAGGGCATCGTCCACAGATTTCTGCACATATTTATTGTATAGATTTAAATTTAAACGGCTTTGTTTTAATTTTTTTGTTGGAGGTTCGACATCATATGACGAAACCGGAAAAGGCATCGCCTGCATCGGCCATTCATCTAAAATTGATTTTTTAAATTGACTTGTTGATTTCATTGTATTACTTACTATCGAGCGCCATCAAGCCAATGTTTTCACTGGGATGTTTCTTTTTAATATGATTCATCAATGTGGTTGTATTTCCAGAATATTTATATGTGTTAGAACATGTTTTACATTTTACTTTTCCGTCAATGGGTAAACTAAACACTTCCCACACCACTGTTCTTTTTCTAGGACCTGGCATTATTCCGGTAAACTTCCCCAACAATATGTAGAAAATATTTACTTTACACTACACGTAGCAACAATCGGCGTAGGTCGGGTACATCCGCACCACGATGTATTGCGTTTACGCCGTTGACCATGATCGTAAAGGAGGCGAACCGATTAGTCGGTCGGTGATGCAGCGTATCAACTCGAGTTGGTAAATCGAAAATCGAGTTGACTCGAATTATCCTTAACTCGAGTTAACCCGGTTTAAAAAATCGAGTTGACCCATCACTAATCACAAGGTGTCTCTCGTATCGCTCTGTTTTCGTCTAGTACAGTCCAAAAGGAAAACTAAATGTGTGTCCAACGTCCATTTTTCCTTGCAAATACAACAGTATTTTAGCATTGTCTTTTTGAAAACAACTTTCATTAAAATATATAAACTTCGGTTTATAATATGCTCACCGAGTGAACAATCTCACTCTCTTTCTTGATACAACTCATTGTCAATACAACTAGTTTTTCGCTCTGACTGTATCACATCCTCCCACTCTCGAATTCAATGTTGGCTAGACAAGGATGAAGGGATCTCCTTGGAACCTCTCTCGGCCCGCACCAGCTTAGTATATATTTCAGTGCACAGTTGGTATATATTTCAGTGATTAGAGCAGATAAATCCAGACCTCTCGCCAGGGCCCGATCTAGCTATTTAGCCGCTCCGGGCAAAACTAATATTCGCCGCCCTTTACACCACAGTCGCCCTGGTGTTTACCACATAAGTCATGAGCTTGCTATTCCAAAGAAATGTGATATTGCTGGAATTGTATAATACTCACCTATGTTAGTCTACGGGGGCTTCTGAACAAGCATACAAATGTTCATGAGAGTATGTATGTATAAGTATGTTTATAAGGATATATGTATGTCTGTTAAAGAATTTCTCAAAAACTACTGAATGGCTTGAAATATTTTTTTAACGATATAATATTATCTTTCAATTTCATCATCATCATCATCAACCTGTCATGCGGGATAAGTACTATTTTACGCACGTTTTTTCGGGCGATAAATGGCTCTTTATTCATTTGCGTGCGACAAGTGTGAATAAAAGCATGCAAATTGTCATTGTCATGGAGACCAATTGAATGAGTTAAAAAGATTAGGAACAAACTGTTATAATATTTAAGTTAAGGTTCATACGTTACGTATAAAAAAACACAACAAATGATTTGTTTTTAAATTTAATGCAAGTAAAAATAACACATTATTATGTAACGATACAAAACGAATCAGTCATTATTAAAAATAATGAAATTAGGTAAATAAAACATTTTTCCTGTAAATATTAAACTCTACCTCGTAATAAAAATAATTTTCTTCGCACTTTTTGCTCCGCAAAATCTTAATTTCTAATAAATTTATACTGTCGCAAATCTTGTGTTCTATCGAAATCATAGCCAATCCAGACAATCTATTCTGTGTCATGATGGATCGCAGATAATTTTTAATTATTTTTAATTTGGAAAAGCTTATTTCACCACTTGCAACTGTAACTGGTAAAGTTAAAAGAATCCTGAGCGCAATACTGATATTTGGACCAAATCTTAAATCTGTTATGAATTTTAAAACGTCTTGAGGAGACAAATTACTAAAAAACAAAAAGATACAAAGAACTGATAACTCCTCTGAAAGGTCTATTGCATTCACATCACATGAGTTGTCGTGGGTAAAAATAGTCTCCAGGTTCTTACAATGCTCTAACAATTCATATTTTGAAAGTTCTCTTAAGGCATATATGTTATATAAAAAAGCAAAATATTTACTATGCTCAGTAATCTGGGAAAACCTTAACTCTAAGAAGTTTATAGCTGTATCTATAATGTGAAAAAATACTTCGATTTTATATTTTTGACGAGGTTCAATGATTGGTTCGTCACTACACTCTACTTCGTAACCAAATTGCTTCTTTTTGGATCGAGCACGAAGTTTCGGCAAATTTTCAAAGTCTAAGACCTCGCAATCAATTTCAGAAGCTAAGACTTTTGCGTCTTCAAGAACTTGAGTAAAATACTCATCTGAACGTGAGTTTTTAAAGAAATCTTGAGAATTTTTAAGTATTTTAATAACAGAAACGAAATGAAAATCCTTACTTTGCATTAATTTACTAACCGGATTTATCCGATTCAAAGTTTCGTACCAAATTATTATAGAACAAAAAAATTTAAACTGTTTAATTTGGTTCAACAAACCCGAAGCTTCGTCTCGTGTAGAGTTATCCGTATCTGTGTTTTGGTAAACACTAAACAATGCATCGTACACTTGTCCTATTTGATGTCTTAGTGGTTTTATTGCCTCGATTCGACTTTCCCATCTCGTGTTACGAAGCGGTTTTAGAGTAATATCTTTTACATTCTTCAAAAGAATTGACCATCTCAATGTTGAAGAGGAAAAGAAAACATATACTTTTTGCACAGTACTAAAAAAATGTGTAACTTCCAGTGAGGACTTTGCCATGTCGTTTGCCATTAAGTTTAAAGAATGACTACTACAAGGAACATAAAATGCCCGTGGATTGATGTTTTTTATCCTGGCTTGAACGTCACTTTGAATACCTTTCATATTAAATCCATTATAATACCCTTGCCCTCTTATGTTTTCTAAAGACAATCCAAGTGCTGATAATTGTTCTAGAATAATTTCTGTTAGTGCCAGACCTATAGATTTTTCGATTGGTATAAATCCTAAAAAACTTTCATTTATTATAATTTCTGACGTTCTTGGATTGTCTTCGGTTTGATTAATAGAAATATACCTAATTATGAGGGTCATCTGCTCAGTTTTGCTAGCGTCCGGGTTACAATCTAAGATAATAGAATAATATTTCGATTTAATGATAGCTTCCAGAATATGTTTTTTTATGCTGTTTGAAATTGTATCAATAAACTAATTTTGAATAGTTTTACTTAAGTAGATTGCTTTTCTCTCTTCTTTCTTCAAAACTCTGCGTACATGTTCCTGCATAACAGGATCAAATTCGGCTAACAACTCTACTAGTTTTAAAAAATTACTGTTGTTATGTTGATATAGATTTTTAGAAGTACCTTGAAAAGCCAAGCAGTTTTTGGCTAACATTTTGATGATTGAAGCAATACGTAACAAAACTCCATTCCAGTGTTCTATTTCTGATTTAATTATTCTTTGTGACTCGGCATCTATCGTATGAGATGATTTCAACCTACGTGAAAGTTCGACCCATAATTTTACAGCTTCTACATGGTTTCGTGATGTCTCATGAGATTTAAGCATATCGCCTACATGCTTCCAATTTGTGTAGCCAGCTTCAGATAGACCGGAAGTTATAGTTGTATTAAATATTTTGCAGCAAAAACAATATACCGAATTTTTTGCCACAGAATATACAAGCCAATCTCTCAAAATTTCTTCACCGTTGTTAAGCTTTCTCTTATAATATCTCGAAGTAAACCATTGTAAACATTCGACCATTGTTATCCCGTGGAAATTCAAATTCATACAGTGGGTAAGGAAAACCTATATTTACCAAATATATTCTTTCTGCATCTGTTAATCTAACGGGCCACGTGGCTGGGTCGACATCTAAAAATGACGTTGATCCTGCAGGAACACTTGTAGTTGCAATAGCACCATCAGCTACAATAGCGCTTGACCCAGAAGTAGAAGCATCGGGTTCACAGATTATATTGGGATCGGGCGTATGTTCAACATGTGATTTAAACGAAGCCGTAGCTACTACATCGGTTTCTCGTATGGGTGACGTTGGTTTCTTAAGCTCACTTTTCTTTAATAAGGACTCTAAAGCCCCTGCTTGCTTTTGCCGCTCATCTTTTTCGAGTCTTCGTTTTTTATATTGGTCATTCTGTTCCGTAAACAATAAAAATATTAATTAAATTTAAATAGATATGTGATATGAAAATATGAAAAAACCTTACTAATATTATAAATCCGAAAATCCTAAATATTATAAATCCTAAAGTAATTATGTTTGTCTGTATGTTACGTTTTTTCGCTTAAATCGTTGAATTAATTATGAAAAATTTTGCTATATAGAAATAAATTGGACTTTCAAAACGGAAATAGGCTACTTTTTACCGCACAAAAGTTACTCATTTCTTGCGGACAATGTTAAATTAAAACCAGGGTTGAGATGATTTTAATCAGTGATTTAAATCGCGATTAAAAACAAGTGATTTTAAACAATAAATCGTTAAATTAAATCAATACCTTTTTTAACAACAAAATCAACCAAAAAATGTCAAGTGACTACCCTATTCTTTTTTGTAAGTAGCATAAAAATTGAAATTCAATTGAAATTGTAACCGAAATTAGTTTTACTAGTACAATTACAGTAGGTATATTTACAATTTTTTCAAATTTAAAAATACCATTAAAAATATCATCAAAAATTAAATTTCAATTATAATTGCAACTTATAAATTATTTTCACTGTTCAGATTCCCAGCAAATTTGAAATTTTTATTTTCACAAAAAAATGAGTTTTTTTTAATCCCATTAAAAATTGCCATATAAATTAAAATTCTATTTAAATTGACACTCTGAATAAGTACATTAAAGACTTGTAAGAGTCTCCAGTTGCCAAAAAACGTAGGGTGATGACGAAAAAAAATTATGTAACCAGTAAGAACATAAATATCAAAATATGTTAAGTGACTGCGACTAGAGCAATACCCAAACGGTTTTTGTCAATTTTAAGTCGAAGATTTTTTCAAATTTTTCATTGTTGATTTTTTGTTTGAATGTGACTAATATTGATAATTTTAGAAGAATATAGTGAAAATATAATTAAAATAAACAATGAGGTTTTTTTTGATGAGGAAGACAATCTGTCTTCCAAATGAAGACAGATTGGAATATGTAAATGAATCAAAAAAATCTTATTTAAATCAAATAAATCCGATTACTTTGATTTTTTTTTAAATCATGATTTTTATCAACCCTGATTAAAACTACTTTCTAGCTTAAAATTACCTATTTTTTTACGTACTACAGATTTATTTTAGAAAATAGGTACTTAGTAAATTCACACGAATCACACGCGCACTTTAATATGTATTGTTAATTGTCTGATTAATCTACCACCAATATTCACACCACTTTTAAATTTAAAATACAACTTGTAGACTTGAGATATATTTCTTGAGTGATTACTTAAGTGTCGCTGTGTCGCAATTAGTAACTTTTTTTATGGCTTCCGCTAGACTATTAGCAAATATGGCACGTTCAGTAATTGGGCGCTCTGGGAAAACTATTTTGTATAATATTTTAAAATATATATATAATAACTATAATATTTTTTTATATATCTAATTATTTTGTATAATATTTTTTCAGTTATTTTTATTTAATACTATGTGTTCTTAGTATGTACCTACTTATGCACATATTTTTTATATGTAGAGGTACATACTTTATTATTTCTGAACGTTTGGACTTCGTGCAACTCGGCGCCCTCAATTTTGCCGCCCCTCATTTTTGCCGCTCTGGGCATTTGCCCGGCTGGCCCCCCCTTAGATCGGGCCCTGCCTCTCGCTGCGGTGGCGTTAATACATAAGTATAATACGTAACCGGATATTTTTTGAAAAAACACTTGAAATTATCTAACATGCAAATAACTAAAAATTACATAAAATAAATAACGTGAGTCCCAAAAGCCTTGGATTCCACTCTTGCCATGAACTTGAAGAAGTAGGTCATTTCTTAATTGACAATTGACACACTTAAAATTAAACAAATTATCAAATGTCATTTTTAAGTAGCTGTCAGACGAGCGTCTCGCGACAGTTTGAACTTGGCTGCTGTAGTTATGGAGGGAGAGTCTCTTTAATTCCCAAAGTGGATGTAGAGGGTACATATAGTCATTTAATGAAAAATTTATTTTTGGCTAGTATTTTGAATAATAAATAGATTTTATTAAATAACAAACATTAATAATTCAAAAATTAAATTATAATTAAATTAAGTACTTATAATTAAATTATAAGTCAAAAGTCATATCTCATTTATTATAGAATTATACTATATATTTATTAAAATTTAAAATATATAATTAAATTACAAATTTAATAGAAATGAAAAGAATCAATTTTCGTGTTCACTTAAAAAGTACTGTAAACTTATTTAGTGAATGAGACAGTTACTTTAACGCTTAGTAACTACTAGTGCACAGTGTGATGTAGATAATATAACAGCCGAACAAATATATTACTTATAGAAATTCTAAATAAGTCAAAGCTAATTGGTTTAGAAGTTTTGAAACAAGTACAATTGTGCAATAAAAACAATAAAGATGGCAAAGACTTCGAGTCAATTGATAATTTAAGTGCAATGAGTGATTATAAAGAATATGATAAGCAAGTTAAAAAATTTTCTCAACAAAAGAAAAGTATGAATTAAGAAACCTATTAATGAAAGTATTCAATTATAATCAGCATTAATATCAGGGCTGGGGCTGTGCAATGAAAATATTGAAGCTATAAATCATCAGATCATAATTGTATTTAACCAACATTACTTATTCTATTTTAAGTTTATAACTTTTTTTATTAACAATTACATCATATATGCTTTTTTAACCGTTACTGAATTCAGAATGGACAATTTTAAGTCGTTATTTTATACAATAATATGTAATATTATTTATATGCCTTGAAATAAATGAGATATATGACTTTTGATATTATATATTTGAATTATTAATGACTGTTCTTTAATAAAACACATTTACTATGTTTAACATTATGAAAATATAAAAACCTAACTTATCTAAATATATTTTTTTATTAAATGACTTATAATTATGACTTTATAATATAGTTATTAAGTTACTTAAGTTCCCCTTAAGTGACTAATGCACCCTCTATTTTTAATTCCAAATTCAGTAATGGTTAAAAACTCATTAACATTTTTAAACTTACAATAGAATTAATAATGTTGGTTAAATATAATTATGATCAGATGATTTATGAATATTTAAATAGCTTCAGTATTTTCATCCTACAGCAAAGCCCTGATATTATTGCTGATTATTATTTTATTATTAGATGAAACCAGGCTTCATCAGTGAAAAAAGTTAAATTTAACACTTCGTTGTTCATATTTTCATTGAACCACCAACAGTAGGCCAGTCTTTTATTATAATCGAGTGATAATAGTTTTTGCTACATTTGCTACTTATAAAAGGTTTCATGTGAAGATCTTGATGAATAATCCTGTCAGTGGTAGTATGACTTAAATTGAACTGTTGAGCTAGTCTCCTAATTGAAGTAGTAGGTTTATCTTGGTCTGTATTATAATATTCTCATTATTAATACAAGGCCTTCCACTTCTTGATTTGTTAATGTACTTCGATAGCAATCAACTGATCGTAATACTTGCCTTCTAAACTGATTCCTTTAAAATACACCCATAGGAAAACGTTGCCTAAATTCTTCAAAGCACGGGTCGATACTGTACCATTCACCATTTTCCATGCGTCTATCATTACGAAAATAACATTCGACAATAAAAGATTTTGCTCTTTTGTAAACTTAATAATTACTAATTAATAACTTAATAATTTAATTTTTAAATTAAATAAATTAAGTAAGACGAGTGGAAATAACATAAAACGGCGAATTAATTTGTGTATTCGTGAAAATGGACAACAGATTCAACTTCTGCTGTAATGTTGGTTCTTCTTTGTTAATTTTATAATTCACAACACTATAAAATAAATTAGTGTTAAATTTATGAGAAGGCGTTTTATTTATAACTAATGAAATTGTTAAACTTAACACTAAAAACAATGAGACATAATCTCAAGACCACCAAAATGACATTTGATAATTTGTTTAATTTTAAGTATGTGAGAATGTGAGAAAAACCTACTTCTTCAAATTCATGGCAAGAGTGCATCCAAGACTTTTGGGACTCACGTTAGATGCACATATAATTTTATCCAACAAACGTAAAATTCAACCAAAACAAGCTTTGAATATAAAAATTCTTCAAAATTGTTATATATTTTTTTAAGAAAGTGCATGTCTAATGTCAGAAACCACGCTTCGCCTCTGATAAATAAGTAACTATTATAACGTCTTTTTATAACGTCATATTCATTTTTAGTCCATCCTAATCTATAATAATGAACAAATAGTTGATAAAATCTAAGAGGACACTAACAGATTACTCTGACACTCCTAGTAGCAACAGTACCAAACCCTCAAGAAGATTCTGAAAAATTAAAACAGAAAAAAAAAGAAATACAACGACGAGTATTTGGCATGGATTTACTTGGTGTGGGGAGGAAAATGAGCCCAAACCACACTGTGTTGTGTGTTATGAAACATTTTCGAACTAGATGAACCCATCCCTTCTTAAACCTCATTTATACAACAAACACAACCATTTAAAAGACAAGCCTATTGATTTTTTTGAATGACAGCGAAGTGAGTTAGAAAAATATGAAAACGTCAGTTCAACCTTTTACTACAACTAACAAACAAGCTCTTGAAGCATCATATTTAGTTAGTCTGAGAATTGCCCAAACTGGCAAACCTCACACTATTGGTGAAACTTTTATACTACCTGCAGCTAAAGATTTAGTAACATCAATTATTGGCCAAACAGCAGCAACAAAACTGGATGTTGTCTATCAAACAATACTGTTTCTCGGAGAGTTAGTGAAATCGCAGCTCAGGTGAAGAAAAAACTAATTCAGAATATAAAACAAAGCCGATGTTTTTGCCAATTCAAATAGATGAAAGTACGGCTTTAACCAATTTTGCGCAGTTGATGGCTTATATATGATTCGAAAAAGAACAAGATATACATGAAGAATTTTATTCTGCGAAATGCTTGCAAATAATACCACTGCAAATGAAATTTTCAAGAATCTTAATGAATTTATGACCCAACATGATATCAATTGGAAAAACTGCGTGGGCGTATGTTCTGATGGAGCACGTGCAATGGTAGGTTGTTATAGAGGCGTTCGTGCTAAAATTAAAGAAGTTGCTCCAGGCGTAAAGTTTACACATTGTAGTATATATGCGAAATCAATCCCCGCGAAATTAAAGACTGTGTTGGATCAATCAGTAAAGATAGTAAACTTTATTAAATCCAGAGCTCTAAATTCAAGACTTTTTACTATTTCGTGTAATGAAATGGGTATCGACCACAATAAGCTTCTTGTACATACAGAAGTTATGGTTATAGAGAGGAAAAGTTCTAACTCGACTTTTTGAGCTTCATTCAGATGTGCAGATCTTCCTATGAGAATACAAAGTGGAACTCTCTCATTGTTTTAGTGGTGAACTCTGATTGGCACGATTAGCATATTTGACTGATATTTTTAGACGCTTAAATGTTCTGAATTCCAGTTTACAAGGCCAAAATGTAACACCTTTCTACTATATCTGATACAAGAAAAAACAAGTTTGCGGAATTACCTACATTAGAAGACTTTATTTCCTAACAATATATAAAATACTGATTAAAGACATTGAAAAACATTGCGCGGGTCTTCTTGATAATTTCCGAAAACATACTTTCCCGAAAATTTAGTTAGTGAAAGCTGGATAAGAGATCCGTTTTCATCCGTTTCGGAAATCGTGTTGGATCAATTTTCAGTGGAAGAAAGAGACCAATTAATTGAAATTTCATGTGACGCAAGTCTATACAATGGAACTTGTGTAATTTTTGGTTAAAGAGAAGAGCTGAATATGAAATTATTTTGGACAAAGCATTAAAATTTTTAATGAATGCCCTTTAGCACATCATATTTGTATGAAACTGGGTTTTGCGCCATGTTGTATATTAAAAATAAGTACAGGACACAATTGAAATTTGAGCCTGACTTACGTTTGAAGTTAATGAAGGTAAACCCCCCCGATATATCAAAGATTATTTCAACAAAACAAGCCCAACCATCAGATTAGTTATTAATAATACTTATTAATAATAAATGTTAATAGGTACTTCTTATTTCTATTCTACACTTCTTATATTCTATTTTTTTTATAATATTTTTTGTATTTTTATATATTAATTATAATACTAATATGTTTTATCATAAGATTATTTTATTCTGTTTTTTTTTTGATTAAACATACTAAAACTTTTTTCCCTTTTAAACTTTGTACATATTTGGGGGGTACAATTTTTCAAAAGTTTGGGAACCACTGGTATAGACCACGGGTCGGCAAACTCTATGAACTTCAGAGCTAAATTTTTATTTAAAATGATTTCAAACCATATCAAGAGTCACGGATGATTTTTTTTTCGTCGTAATATTTTTGTATTTTCTTCATAATTGACTACGATTTAGCGCCTTTGCGATAATATTATTGGTGGCCTTGCCTACAATATTCATAACTTTACCAATTTCTTCTGGAAATGTTTGTGCGTCAAGTGCTTCCTGGAGAATTATTAATCATTATTATTTTTTTCAAAATGTTTTTTAAAATTGTGACAAATCCTTTTTTATTACCCACCATACTTTTAACTCCATCTGTTGCAATTGACACAATTTTAGTAAGTGGAATGTGATTTTTCTTCAGACATTCGGTCACTGCATTTTCAACATCTCCTCTGACCCTTGAGTGGCAATAATCCCATTTCTTCTTTGGAACCATCTGATGAAATATAGTGAGCAAAGAGGAAACTTGCGCAGTATCCTTTATGTCACAAGATTCTTTTGATTTTATTCATAATACCTATCTGCTTTATTGTTAAAATTGTGAAAATGTGTGTCATCAGTGAATGGTTTTCCGTTTTTGACGACTTTTTGACGTGACTCACGACAAAGCTTGCCAGGTTAGCATTATTTGTAGACTGCATCCAACAGTTAAAAGATGAACTTGTCTATATAAAATTAAGTTCTTCAATTGCTTTCTCTCTTATATCACTGAAAGTATAATTCTTTGCAAATGCGGCATGTTTATTTTCGAAATGAGTCTTGACATTAGACTTATTGTTGTTTGCTAGTTTTTCATGGCAAATAAGACATGTTGGAAGACCAGCTGCATTAGGTACCAACGCAAACGATTCAGTCCATTCAGTTTGGAATTCACGATGTCGATCGGGAATTTTTTTTTCTTCTAAACCATTTTAAGAGGAATTTTGAGTTTCCGAATTATGTCCAAAAAAGCACAATTTTGAACTATGCACTGACTTGACTGCGAGACAATAATAAAAAGAAACAATCGAGATCCGTGCTGTGACTGAGTTATAAAGAACTTGCCGAAAAAGGACAGTTCTGTTACTTTTTTTGTGATTTTGTGATGTTTCAGTATATTTCCGAAGAGTCATAATCTCACACCAAAAGAGCCACATGTGGCTCGCGAACCACACTTTGCCGATCCCTGGTATAGACTCTACTTGGTGCAGTGAGACTATGCAATATGCTACTATGCAATAGCACTTTTCTTCAAAGTGCTTTGAGCAAGCGTCTATTTTGAGAAAATAAAACTTGCATAGTCTGACTGCTCGCGAAGGTACTTTCAAATCACTCGGTTGCTAGGAGGAAACACTTTCTGAAAGTGCATTCACTTGCATAGTGTGAGCACTATTCCTTTTCTTTTATAAATTTTAAATAACCATTAGTTTATTTGTCTAACTGTTGACGATAACATGATTTGAAGATTGTTTTTACGTACTTAAAGACAAGCAGAAACTCTCGTAAAGAGATATAAAGAACAACCTTTTTACTAAAATTTGTAATCAAAAAATATATCTTTTAAACTCGTAACTGGCGACTGTATATTACTTAAAAAATATGAATACATTTTTCGTTTTAAATAGTAGGTATATCCCAGAAATTTTCTACGGGGGTACGTAGGGTTCAAACGGGATTGAAAGTTTGGGAAACACTTGTGTAGACTATACTTAGTTTTCGAGGTTTCATGTAGACTAAACTTTTCATAGATTGGTCTTCTAGGCTAGACTTGATCTACAAGGTTTCACCTAGACTCAACTTTTAATAATCTAGTCTGAGAAAGTAGACTAGGTCATCAAGGTTTCATCTAGACTAGACTTTTAATAATATAGTCTAATTGTGTAGAGTAGACCTGGTCTTAAGGGTTTGTCATTACTAGACTTTACATAATCTAGTCTGATTGTGTTGACAATACCTTTTCAGCTTCAAATTGGGAACAAACAATTTCAAATTGGGAACAAACAATTTTATAATAATAAATAATTTTATAATGAATATAAATTTTAAATTGGAAATAAGCAAATACACAATTTAACTTTTTTGAATATTAAATTATGTTTCTATATATATTGTTTCATTAAATTATAAAGAAGGGACATAATTTACTTAAATAACGTAATGATAATAATTAGAAATTAGCGACCATCATATTTAAAGCATCAGGCAAGAATCTTTGAATATGTGCAACGTATGTGCCACAGTCAGCTTCCGTAAATTATCAATTAAAATAGCATCTAGCCGCTGTAGAAGATACTCGGCTTCAGTAGTACTTGCTCTGTCCTCTCCATCGAGAATATTTGGCGTTTGAACGGTCATATATCTCTTTTCCGGCACGTTGCGAATGTTTTTTTATTGTAAACATAATTCCATCCAGATGTTTTCGCAAACATTCCTTAGAAACAACAATTTGATGATTTTCTTGAAATTTAAATTTAATTCGTTCAAAGTTATTTTCGAATTTTCTTCCGAATAACGTTCCATAAGTACATGATGTTCAGCTGTAATTTTGGTCTGTCTTTCTACCACGTAATTTTTTACTGTCTTGTTGATTTACCTATCGATAAGCAGTGGTTTTTTAACACCTAATGTATTTGCTAGCGTTCTCCAATATTCGTTGCTATTTTACATTGCACAAATTTGCATTTTAATATTGTCCGCTTGAGTTTTTTTCTATATATGGCATTTTTTTAGTAAGAAGGAAGAGGGCAAATAAAACTTAAGTAAAAACTTACTGCCAAATTTTATTGTGATATAAAAAATGCAACACCGAGAAGGCGTAGGAATTTTTGGACCAAACTTGGCAGAAATATTTTACTTGTCAATATTTTACTAGTCTAGGATTAAAATTTACCACCCTTATTAGTTTCACACTCTCGCACCCTTCTGGGCATAGATTCCAGGTTGTCGATTTCTCCGTGAAGTATTGCATCCCAGGTAATCTGTAGTTCATGCTGGGGAGCTTCTAGTGTTTCTGGAGGATGGGCTAATTGCTTGAGTCTTCTAGTCATTATGTCGCACACATGTTCAATGGGCGAAAGCTCGGGAGATCTGAATGGCCACGGAAAGATATTTTCATTAACCTCTTCGAAGCGCTCCATAGAATGCCTAGCAATGTGGGCACGGGCATTATTATATTGGAAATTCGGGACCTCCAGCTCCTGGAAGAATGGAAGGATATGGGATTCTACCACTTCACGTTGTTTAATTTTCACGTTGCCGTACTCTAGGCATAATCGCAACCTCAAATCGCAGAGATCCCAAAAAAGAAAGGAATTGCAACCAAAAACAATATCGAAATCTACTGAAGGTCGATTCTCATATACGCGACACTCAACTACGCGATGACGCGCGATGAAGTGTCGCGAATTGTCGCGTCGCTGCTAGGTATTTTCATATATGCGATACTCAGTTACGCGATTCTTTGCTACAAGGGTCAAATCTGCAGTTTCTCTACATTTTAGGTTTAGTTATATTTTCAAAATGTCAAGTTTGTCAAGTTCCGATGATGATTCGTCGTAGCCATGTGTTATGAAAATGAAAAGAAAAGAAGAGGAAAAGAAAATATTGGGTGCATCAGATCTTATGAACAAGACTAGTAGAAAGAGAATGCCAAACTCTCTTCAAACAATTACAAGAGGATAAATTGAAATTCTATAAATATTTTACAATGACGCCAGAAAAATTTTATCAACTTATTGAAATTTTACATTTAGGTCTTTCCTTTCTTGATTACCGTAATTTTTATTTTGTAAGTCATACAGTTCAACATAATCAGCCACTAGAGCGATCAGTTCATTCCACTCATTTTCAAAAACACGCCGTTTTTGACACAATCCGTCATTAAAATCACAAACAAGCAGAAACTTTTTGTCGAGCGATAAAACGTAAGAATGTTCACGAAATAATCCCTGCAACAGGCACGGCATAGCGACTTGTAGTAGCTGTCGAGTAGCCATAGTGAGAACGAGCCCATTTAAAAAAATGTAATCACTATTTGACAGGCGATGTCGCGCGACGTAAAACGCGCGATCATGTCGCGCGCGGTGCAATAAATACACCCGTTAATTTCGGTTGTAACAAGTAAAACGTCAAATTTACCATGACTAGTGGATTATTTTGAATGAAATTTTAATCAATTACTACCTTTAACTAGTTAAACATTTCTGCTTAGTTTGTTCCAAAACACCTACCCCTTCTTAGTGTTACATTTTTTATGTCACAGTGTATTTGTTTTTTATTTTTTTATTGTTTCAGAGCCTCAATTGAAAAGACTCAATTTGAAATTGTTTATTCCCATTGTGAAATTGGTTATTCTTATTTCGAAATTCTTTGTTCCCAATTTGAAATTGTATATTCCCAATTTGAAGTTCAAAAGAGACTAGTCTTCAAGGTTTCATCTGGAATATAATTTTCATTGCATAGTCTGAGTGTGTAGACTAGACTTGGTTCTCAAGTTTTCATCTTATCTAAACTTTATTGTGTTATCTGGTGTTAATATTATGTGTTGAAATCTAAAATAGATGTTGATATCTCAGAATTCATATTAGGTGTCTCAATTTTTATACTTGATAATTTAAAATTGAGACTAAAAATTTCAAATTTAGCCCTTATGCATCCATTCTCAAACTTGATATCTAAATATTCGGGCATATTAAATTTAAACTGAGAAACTAAAACCCAACCTATCCTGATTCCCGAAATTTAAGACTGCATGTAAAATCTTTGGTACAATTGGTACAAGATGTTTCCCTAGATTGTTTGAGAAGATCAAACTCGATACATTTCTAGTATACTCATGAAATATCTATAGGTTGAGACTAAACAAATCCGAAATTTATTGTTTTATAAATTGAGCAATATATAAATGAGCATTTGCCCATTATAATAGCAATATAACTAATAATAGTATCCATTTCTTCGGTAATATTCCTCTCTTCCATTCATTTCTATATCCTTTTTTTTTTCTTTCTGGCATTTAGTCAGTAGCCTGCATTCTTCACTTCTGTTCATTCTATCTTCAAACTTAACTGCTTTCTTCCCAGCTTTCACTCTCGGTTTGCCCCTCTTACATTCCTCTCTCACTATGAATCCCGGAGTTTCTTTGTCTAATTATAACCCCATCTCAGGTATTTCTCTTGTACTCTCTCAACGTCTTCCTGTTCTTTCCGTCCCCAGATTTCTACTCGATACATTAATATACTCTCCATCAAACTTCTAAACATCATCATCATCCTCCTGAAGTCGCTTCCTCATTTGCTTTCTCCTATTCCTCAAATACACTGCATTTACCTTGTTAGCTTTCCTGGCAAACTCTCTCACATATGTTTTATCCGATGCCCTCTCAATCATTGTGTACGCAAGGTACTTAAACTCTTTTACTTGCTCAATTGTTCCCTTTTCCCACTCCTATATTCCTTCTCCTCCGAAAGTTTCATTGTGTATATATTATAAATGCTTTTCTTCGTAGCAGCTCCAGTTTCTGAGTAGAGGCTAATTGATTTTAGTTCTGCCTTTTTAGATATTTGAGTGTCACTGTAGAAGCAGTGGTGCGATATGTAAATTATTAATAAAATGTTTCATAATAAACCATGTTTTTTCATAATGATTGTAAATTAATATATATATATATTTTTATGTTGCAGTTTCAATCAATTGTGTTTACCAGACTACGAATGTTATGAGCATTTCGAAAAGTCCCTATTGTTGGCTATCAGTGAGGGAACTGAAGGTTTTGGAATGGTTTGATTGTGTTTCCACGATATATTTTTTAGCAACGATTGATTTCGCAGATGACTGATATGTTTACCAATTTTATTAATCCTACTTTATTTCTAGTCTCTTAATAACTAATTTATTCATTTTGTGAACCAAACATATCAACATGTTCATGTGGGTATTTCAATTGCTTTGTATGTATATATTTGTAACAAATTTATAGTAGGATTTTAGGGACCAGTTCACAATTTTGCTACTTTATATTATATAAACCACAAAAAAAATAAGAGAAAAAAGAACTACTAATTGCTTGTAGGAATATAAGACAATATTAAAACAAAACAAAATAAAAGCCTTAGATAATTATATTTCAGTCCATTTGAAGATCTTTATATAATAATGCAACAATCGACTTTTTTAATTTTCTTATTAATTTACTCTGTGATCATTTAAAAACGTTTGTGTGATATTTTGTATAGATTGTTGCTTTGTTAATGAAGGTTAGTTAGTTAGTTAATAATAATAAAAAGAAACGGGTGAAATTTTTGAGACTTTTAGAACATAGTTTAATAGACTAAAATTTAGCACAGTTACTTAAAAAATAGATGTTATTCATTCAGTCTCTTTAATTTACTAAATGAATTTTAAAAAAATAATAACAAAACTAAATAGTATATACAGCAAACTCTAACTACTGTTGATATTTTATAATTTATATGTAAGTATTCATTTTGTTAGATGTTTTAGATGAAATCAAAATGGTCAATTTGCAGCTATTAATTCAAATAGCGATTTAAAATATAGCAAATCAAAACTTTCTTGTAATCAAAAGACAACAAAAAAAGAATCCCAATAAAAATATTCGTAATATATTTAGTTTAGAAAAAAATAACCAATATTTGAAATACATGTGGCAATAAGAATTAGCTACGAAATTAAGTTTAGTATTTTATTTTGTATTATAAATCAATTATCAGTAAGATATTTTAGAAATTTTATTATTATTCTTTAGTAGTATTATTCTTTTGTAAATAATGTTTTTGTTTTTACATTTTCAATAAAAATTACTTTATTTTCAAGTATTTTTAATAATGTTAGATAATTACAAAACAACAAAGTAATAAAAAAAATGTGCATATAATAAAAGACATAAGCCTTAGCTTTCCAATTGCTTCACCAAACCAGTGAAATTTATTGATTTCGTATTGGTTGAGCATTTGAAAAGATTTATTGTTTGTTATAAGCTAATTAGTACCATTAGTGCTAACAAAACTTATTATTGTAAATAAAAAGCCATAAAAAAAAACAATTGTAAAATGATTAATAGAAAATAATTCCCTAGTTGATAGAATATTTTAAAACTTCTAGATCGTTAACTTCGGGTGGTAAGGCGGGGAATAACAAATACGAGATTTTCGCAAAAGATTTGCCAACGATATTTCCAGTACTTGTCCACAGTTGCCTCAATTTCTCCTGTGTTGTTTGCAATTCGATTATCCTA
Source organism: Phosphuga atrata (assembly GCA_944588485.1). Taxonomy (NCBI): domain Eukaryota; kingdom Metazoa; phylum Arthropoda; class Insecta; order Coleoptera; family Silphidae; genus Phosphuga; species Phosphuga atrata. Next base: position 32,697,205 of record OX155894.1, read on the forward strand.
TTTCTCAGCTTCTCATTTTCCTCTGATAAATTATTTTTTTGTTGCTTTATAAGGGACGAGTTTTTCTTAAATTCGCGGATTTTTGATTCCAACTTTTCATGTTTTGCTCTAGCATCAATTAGTAAATTCTCCAATTCCAATTTTTTATTTTCCTCTTCAACATTCAACCTAAAAAACAATTATTCAAATATATCAGACAATATCGATATTTAAATTTTCATTATATTCTCTAATATCCTATATAGCCTTGTCTGTCTAGTCTTCTTTGTCTAGTCTTGTGTGTCTAGTCTTGTCTGTCTAGCCTTGTCTGTCTAGTCTTGTTTGTCTAGTCTTGTCTGTCTAGTCTCCTCTGTGTAGTCTCGTCTGTCTAGTCTCGTCTATCTAGTCTCGTCTGTCTAGTCTCGTCTGTCTAGTCTCGTCTGTCTAGTCTCGTCTGTCTAGTCTCGTCTGTCTAATCGCGTCTGTCTAGTCTCACCTGTCTAGTCTCGTCTGTCTGATAACTGTACTTCTCTGCTGTCATATCATCTGTGCTGATAACTGTGAGAAAAAAAGACTCAAATTATTATTAATAATAATCAGTTTAGCTGTTTCCACGAGGACATAATCCTATTAAATAAACAAAACTCTTGTTATCTTTTGATTATATTGTAGTTTCATAATTAATTTTTTAACAGCTGGTGGCTCTTATCATTGAGTCGTTAAGCTACAACCCGTTGCCTGTTTCGCACCAAGTTCAAATCCGAGTGGAAACTGTATTTTTATTAATTTGTATTAGAGCCAATTCATGGAAATAGAGGCAGGTTTTTACTTCTAATAATGGAAAGCTTTGGAGAAAGAAAAAATGAGGTAGCAGGAGAAAATCCGTTCCCAAAAAGGGAAGTATTGAAAAGAATGCCCCCTCTTAAAAAACACAAATGCCACACCGAGCGAGGATCGAGCAACAATAACCGAAAAGGCTAGTACGCCCATTCGTCGGTCAGCCTCCTTTACGGGTGCTATCTGTACAGGAAAATCTCCACCGCAGGGCGACACTTCTCGAAGCGAACACACTGCAAAAAGGAAGCGAAAACCCAGAAGGACAGAAACAGTGTACATACAATAACAAAGAGTTAAAGGCTACAATAAGAAAAGTCGTTGCATAAGCACAAGACCTTCGATGGCTGGCGAAATCTAACAATAATGCAGATATAAGAAGGGCCGCAGAAAATCTGTGGCTATTAACAGATAAAATGGCTATTAACAGGGAAAAATATTCGAGAAGGTACAAGAAAACTCTGAAAAGGAAAAGACATCCACTAAAAATCAGAACAACACACAGGAAGGTAGCACACAAACAGAACCAATTAGCCCAGAACTGACTGAAAACAAAGAAAAAGAAGGGAAACTCTTGATAGAGTTATATAATGAAATAGAAAGGGGAAATTCATATCAAGAATTTCAGGAAGTTGCAGAAAAAATCTGGCCTTGGTCAGCTTTCAAAAGAGTAAAAATAGGAACGGGAAACATGCAGTTAGCATCACTCGACTGGGACTTGGTCTGGTGCGTGGCCGACAACATTAATCCAGAGGAAGGAGTGCCCCAAGCACTCTGCAACACTTACATGAGATCAATTGAGCTAGAGAGCCAGATAAAGCAGCCTGTAGGCAATGTAGTCTACCTAACACACCCCATGGGAGTCCCAACAGAAAATGGAGACATTAAAACAACAAATCGCTACATATACCAGCTGATTGTTAAAAAAGCAGGTGAGGAAGAAGCAGACAATACCACCATCCTGCGGCAGTCTACAAAAGCTAAAACAGCTAACTGAAACGCACACCAGGAAGAAATTGGCATTCGCTAAATCTACGGTAGCAGAATGGCCAACCATACAAAAAATGATAGAGTATATATTTGCAAGGACAGATATTGACATAAGAGTATTTTTGCCCCAAGGACCAGCAGGACCAGAAATAAAAATACCCAACGCACAGAAATGGACGGAAACTGTTAGCAAAAGTCGAAACAAGAAAGAAAATCGAGGGAAAAATTCAAGAGGAGATACTTCTAAAATCAGAAGGGAAAGCATACGCTGATGATGATCTACTCAGAGTCGTTAAAAAAGAAATTAACCCTGAAGGATCAGGAACACGAGTGGCCGGATTAAGGGAAACGAAAAACGGAGAGCTACTGCTTAAAGTAAAAGAAGGGAGTGCAAACAAACTGAAAGAACTGATCTCAAACAAATTGCCAGACATCGATATTCCATCAAAAAATGCGGATACATTGGTGAATATAAAGGACATAGATGCTGTTACCACACTAGAAGAAGTAGAAGTAGCCATAAAATCTGCACTCGATAATATAGAAGGAGGCATCACAATAAAAAACATCCGACACGGGTATGGGAATAGTCAGATTGCAACTGTCGCGCTTCCCAAAAAATCAGCGAAGGCCCTTATCGAGAAAGGAAAGTTAAAGATTGGCTGGCTATACTGCAGAGTTAGGAACAGGATAGATCTGGTAAGGTGCTATTAATGCTGGGAAATCGGCCATTATGCAAGCAGATGTAGCGGACCAGACAGACAGAAGATGTACCTACGATGCGGCCAAGAGGGACACCAAGTGAAGGACTGCAAAGAGGAAAAGTACTGCCCAATTTGCAAATTGACGGGGCATCAGGCGTATTCCGCAACATGTCCAGAATAAAAAAAAGCTCTGTCGGAGGAACTTAGACTGAGACGGCAAGGTAACAACAATAATTGTCAATATAATGAGATGTCGTGCAGCGCAAGATCTGCTAACCGCAACAGCCGCAGAGCTGAAAGCGGACGTAATAATAGTGAGTGAACCTAACAAAAACCTTGCAGGAAAGGCAAATTGGTTCATGGACGAAGAAAAGGACGCAGCAATATGGATAAAGAGCCGAGGTCTACCAGTTATAAGAACAGGGCACGGACCAGGATTCGTCTGGGTCGATGCAAAACCCGAACAGTTGTCTCAATCCTTAGAAGCTCTAAGTCATAATATCAGGTACCAATGGAAAAGAGAACAAATCATTGCGGGCGATTTCAACGCCAAGTCCACCTATTGGGGTTCATCAGGCATTGATAAAAGAGGAAACATGGTAACGGATTGGGCTGCGGAACTAGATTTACTTGTACAAAATCAGGGAAATAACTACAGGTTCGGGTGAGGAAACTCCCACTCTATTATAGATATTACATTTTTTAATAACTTAATCGCAAGTAAACTCCAGGGCTGGGAGAGTGTTGGATATGGAATCCTTGAGTGACCACCGCTACATCATACAGAAAAACAGAAGGCCAAAAGAAATATCACCCTTATCAAGAATTAGATTTACAACAAATCACCTGAACGAGAAAAAAATAAAAAATGCCTTACTCAAGATCTAAGTAATAGCGACAAAAAAGGCGCAGATATACTGATTCGCGGCAAACCAGATATACAAGAGTCGAAGAAAGGAGCTACGGCAACTAATAAAAAGAACTAAGCAGGAGCACTGGAAAAACTATGCGCTGAACTAGAAAACGACATATAGGGGGATTCCAAAACATAAGAAGAAACATGATAATTTGCTCAAAAACTCCTACATTAACAATAGAAGCAGTACGCAAAGTAGCTTATGTGCTCTTTCCACAACACACTCCGTTCGATTGGCAATAACCCGAAGTCACCGATATACCTCTCTTCACGGCCGAAGAATTACTTCTCGCAAGCAGGCGAATTAAGAATATCAGAGCACCGGAACCAGATGGAATACCACCCGAAGTTGCAAAAATAGCGGCCCAGCACCAAACAACTTTCGTATTGGATACTATGAATACGCTCCTCTCAGCGGGTAACTTTCCGGCCAGATGGAAAAGGACAAAGCTCGTCCTCATCAAAAAAAAGGAGATTAGAAATATAAAAGGAGAGGACAGAAATATCGAAACCCCACATCCTATAGACCTATTTGCCTACTGGATGTGTCGGGAAAACTCTTAGAACAGCTTTTATTAAAGAGAATAAAACGAGAACTCGACACCGGACATGGACTGTCAGTAAAACAATTTGGCATCAGGGAAGGAAAATCCACAATTGACGCGCTAAGAGCTGTCTTAGAGATTGCAGAAAAGGCCAAGTCTGCCACGCAAAGAACAAGAAAACTGTTTGCACTGCTAACCTTCGATGTCAGAAACGAATTTAACAGTGCTAGCTGGAAGCAGATAATGGGGCCTAACATCAAAAGGTATATCACCGTATCTGCTAAGCATGGTGGGGAGCTACCTTAGTGATAGAAAGTTAATTCTGAAAGGCGGTCGGAAAACGGAAGAGATAAGCATCAGCAGCGTGGTTCCACAAGGATCGACTTTAGGTCCAATCCTGTGGAACGTCCTATATGACGATGTGCTGAGATTGAGACTTCCATTGGGGGCGACACTGATTGGCTTTGCAGACGACTTGGCTCTAGTAGTAACAGCCAGAACCGTAGAAGGATTGATGCAGACTGCCAACCACGCTATAGAGAAAATCGTTGAATGGATGAAATCCAAAAACCTCAATCTAGCGCCGGAAAAAACTGAGGCGGTTCTTCTTATAGGACAAAAAAGGCCCAATCAATAAAATTTAAAATCGAAAAATGACGCTAATCCCAAGGCATCAAATAAAAATCTGGGCATAGTAATGGACAAGGCATTGTCTTTCACACCGCACATAGAAGAAGCTGCAGCAAAGTGGATGAGGACAATAGCAGCAATATAGCAACTCATGCCCAACATTGGAGGTCCCTGGAGCAGTAAACGTAGGCTACTTAGCTACGCAGTACAAGCCACTATGGTGTACGGAGCATCAATATGGGCCAGAGCACTGGGAAAAGAGAGCAGTACTTTAAAGCTCCTTGCAGTTCAAAGAAAACTGGCCCTGCGCATCTGTAGCGCTTACCGCACCATATCAAACGAGGCAGTCTAGACCATCGCGGGTATAACGCCATTTGACTTACTGGTGGAAGAACAAAGAAAACTGTAGGAGACTGGCCACAACAAACTTAAAAAAAATCGTCCAAGAAACAACTTATGGAAAAATGGCAGAACGAATTAAAGGAAAGTGGACCAGACTTCTGAATCCCTGAACTTGAACCCTGCATAAACAGAGAACACGGGGAAAATAGTTACTACCTCACCCAAGTATTATCTGGACACAGATGTTTCAAGGACTACCAGCACCAAATTGGCAGGGCGGCAGACGATCAAAGGGTATACTGCGGAGAGACCGATACCGTGAGCCATACAATCTTCTACTGCTCTCGATGGGAAATGGAAAGAGACACAATTGCAACTAATATAGAAATAACTATCAACCCGAGAACAATAGTTCGACATTTGCTTAAAGCAAAAGAAAACTGGATTCAAACGGAACCATATATTCATTATATTATGGATTCCAAAATAAGCGATGAAGCGAAGGCAAAAAAGATTCAGAGAGAGAAATTAAATTCAAATAATTCAGCCGTAACTCCGAGACCATGCGACTAGCAGTACCAGAGTTCACGGTTGTGCTTCCAGGGGGGGCACTTGTCTGCTCAGGTGTATAACCGCCAGCTACGTCCCTCAAAAAAAAGTCTCGTCTGTCTAGTTTCGTCTGTCTAGTCTCGTCTGTCTGAGTAATCACCAGGATATTATCTTCGACGTAGAAGAGGATGTTTCTGAGGGGACCGGTTGCAATTGGAACCAATGGATGGAGAGTGGACAAGAGTCTACTAGAAAGATTGGGAGACGTCATGAAAGAGCTGGCTGAAAGGACAGGCCCCCAAAATGGACTACGGAGCTCATGCGAAACAGTCCTTCACCGGGCCTGTGATGCGGTGTTTCAGAGAAAACGGAGGGGCGTCAGAGGCAGGAAGCCAGTTTACTGGTGGAATGAGCAGGTAGATGAAAAGCGTAAAACCTGTTTGCGGGGCTGGCCGTATTAAGGAGGGAAAAGCGCCGGGTCCTGATGGTGTTCCACCCGAAGCGTGCAAAGTGTTTGAGCATGTGTGCGAGGACATGTGCTTGAGCATGATGAATGAATTGTTGATGAATGGCAGCTGCCCCAAAGAGTGGAAGAGAGCGAGACTGGTGATGATTGAAAGAGAACGAAAGGAAGGAGAGGAAGCCAATTACAGGCCAATCAGCCTACTGAATGGTATAGCGAAGATGTTTGAGAGTATGATCGGAGCTAGGATAAATGCGGATCTCGAGAGTGCAGGAGGTCTTTCAGAGGAACAATATGGGTTCAGAGGCGGCCGCACTACGGTGAACGCAATGATGCGTGTGATAGAGAGAGCAAGGTTAGCCAATACGGGTCCATGGTGTACCCGTAGCTACTGCGTGCTTGTAACCCTGGACGTGAAGAATGCTTTCAATTCGGTCCCATGGGGCGGAATAATGGAGGCTATGGAACCTTACCCTACCTTCGAAAGATGGTGGGGAGCTACTTGAATGATAGGGAGATAGTGACTTTGGAAGGTAAAATCTTCAAAATGAGTGCGGGTGTTCCACAGGGCTCGGTTCTTGGGCCGATAATGTGGAACATATTTTATGATGAGGTTTTGACATTGAGGCTACCAGACGGGGTTACAGTCATCGGGTACGCTGATGACTTAGCGGCGGTCGCTGTCGCAAGAACGGACGAAAGTCTGAAAGCGATAATCAATGAGGCAATTAGTGGAATTGATCGGTGGATGGGGGATAAAGGGCTTGCTCTGGCTCACCCACAAAACCGAGGCGGTCCTGCTAATTGGGAGAAGAAAGCTGCGTGAACTGACTGTGCGAATGGGGACAGTTGACGTACCGGCTCGGGAATCTGTAAGATACCTTGGGGTAGAGCTTCAGCAAAATCTCAGGGTGTCCGATCAGGTAACCCGGGTGGTGAGCAAGACTACAGCATGTGTGAGAGCCCTTGGAGGGCTGATGCCCAACATAGGTGGGCCGTTGGCCCAAAAGAGTAGGGTTATGAATGCAGCCGTGGACTCCATTTCCTGTATGGGGTGCCGACATGGATAAATGCGTTCAGGATAGAATGTCATAGAGCGAGACTGATGAGAGTACAAAGGTGTATGCTGCTGCGTGCGTGCAGGGCATATAGGACTGTATCTGGCGACGCCGTGGCGGTCGTTGCTGGAGTTATCCCGTTAGACCTTTAGGCGCATGAAAGGTTGAGAGTTTGGGAAGGTAATGATCCTAGAACTGAAAGGGAAAAAACAATGCATGTATGGCAAGAGCTAGGGAGGGGTCGGAAAAGGGAGCCTGGACCAGGCAACTGTCTTGACCAGCTTTGTCTGTCGTATTTTATATATAAAATGTTACAGTTAACTTAATTGTAATTTTGTTTCGTCTTAATTCTAAAACTCCAAACTAAGATTGTGAGTTTATAAATAGTTTCTAAAAATAAATTGTATTCTTCTCCATACTTTATTAGGTCAATGAGATCGTCAACTCTAAATTTAATTATAAATTACTATAAACTAGTCTTTGTCTAAGAAAATTAACAATCGACATAAATGTTCCTTTTTTTATAAACAATTTGTGTTTGAACGTGTTTCCGCAATTACATTTCTATTAGCTTTCGTATGTAATTTTTAAATATATTTTTATAAAATGTAGTTTTTTCACAATTCTAAACATTTATCTAATTGATAAATGTGAATGATTGAGATTTGTTTCTATAGAAATGGTAATTTATTTGAGTATTTTCATAAAAACTAATAAATTAATTTTATTTTTAAACCATTAAATTAGATGAAGAAAAATGAGTTTCTAATACCAGTAGTTATATATTCAGATCATTTTGAAACTTTATTCGAATTTGTTTAATTACACTAGGCTTAATATCCTGTTTGGGAAATTGGTTTATTTATTTAAATTAATTGAAAATGTTATTTGTAATAATTAATAACAATATTCTTTATTATACAAAGTACAATTGGCTAATGACAAGAGGTCTTTCTGCCAAGTAAATAATTGTTTTTATAGTAAATAATAATTACATTTCAAAATATCAATTTCAAATATTATTTCCGAAATTGAACACGAAAAAATAATATTTGAAGCAAAATTTGAAAAATATAAATATTAAAAGTATAAATGAAAATATTTTGCAAGCATTTTTTCTTCATTATTTATATAGATGTTATAAACTAGTAATAATAAATAAAATAATCAAAATCTTCAAATTATCTTCATATATTCATTTTTTTAACAATTTGTATTTTCTAAACAATCTATTATTGAATAAAGATCGTTTTCAAAGAAAATCAAAGAGTTTAAAATTTAAACATAATATAGGTTGTTATTTCAATGAATAATTATTCTTATAAAACGCAATTTCAGTAGAAAACTTTCGTGATCAGTTAAAAATACAAAATAAAAAAATAGTTGATTCTCAAAATTAACATGATTTTTTTTTCTTGGTCATTTTTATAATAGACAAAAAAGAATATCTAAAATTAACTAAAACTGGAAATAATCAAATAATAATTTTCTTTGGCATCATGTAATAATATTAATCTAAGATGGACTTATATAATAAAAAAATGTTGAATAAAAGTAAAATTTCATAGAAAAAACCTAATTTCAATTTACATATCAATTTTATTGTTTGAATACGCTGTTGAAAATTGTTTTATTACAATATTATTTATTAATGAAATGCAAGCGAACTAAATACAATTAGCGCACCGATTAACAAACATCTTATCAAAAGAGGACGTTATTTGGCGTATGACCTATGTATATCAGAAATAAACACCAGTCGTGATACAATTGTTGGTCAAAACAGATGCGTGTGAACAATTTATCACTATAGAATTTCGGTTAATTTTAATTACACGTTGTGATTTGTGGTGCCAAACGGGATTTTTCTTCTAATATAAATTTAAGGTAAAATGAAACTATTTTATTAAATGATTATTAATAAAGTATTATTAGAATTCTAGTATTTTATTTATTTATTTTCTTTGCAAACCTGTTAGAGTTGTTCTTGGAAGTTTAATTATTATTAAAGAATTCATTTAAAGATCAATTTATCTATAGACTACTATATATGATTACAATTTGTGATTGGCGTTCCTTTATAATTCCTTATAACAAAATTATTTTGATTAAAAACATTTTAGCGAATGCTTTTGTGATATTTACGATTTTTTAACATTAATAATTTTAGATTATTGACATATAAAGTTTTTTTTTTGGAACAGGTATTATATTATATTATAACAGGTAATATATTAGTTAATTAAGATTAGTATTGCTTTTTAGAATTATTTAAAAAAATGCAATATAAAATGGTTCAGAATATATATATATATATATATATATATATATATATATATATATATATATATATATATATATATATATATATATATATGTATATATATATATATATATATATATATATATACAATTTGTTAAAATCAAGAAAGCCAATATATTTTACATAACAATAATAACATTATATTTTTTATCACTCATGTACAATAGTACTTGGTAGTTGGTAGCATCTTGGTACACGTTTTTTAGTGCGATAAATTATCAATATTATTTGTGTTTTTTTTTTACAGAACTTGAATAACGAACGCAAATAATAAAGATCGCTAGGTTGCATTAAAATAAACAAATAAATAAAAATAAAATGAATACAATCAAGACCTCGCTATTAAAAAAGTGACGTGAAGTGTTTTTTCATAACAAAATGAAAATAAAAATTAAAGAAAATGTATTATAGTGAGTGTAAATTCTATGGTGATACCGGAGACTGATGAGAGTTCTTATGAAGAATCCACACCGCCGGAGACAATTGAAAAAGCAAATGGTACTTACGTATTAACTCCACCACCGCTACATTTTTAAATGGTGCCAATCTACACCTAATTTTTTTTGATAAATCTTAAAAAAAACATTTTATTTACAATTTTAAAACTCAACAAAACATTTTTAAAACTCAAAATTCTTATTATTATTATTATATATATATTATTATTACTTATTTTTTAACCCCAGTTAGATTAGGTTGCACGCCGCGAAGCGGACAGATAAATCAAGATAACATATGTATAGTGGTGGTGGCGTTAATACGTAAGTATCAAGCAAATTCCTCATTTTAAGATTCAATTTTTTTTAGATGGCACCTGGATCTCAAACTTAAAACTAAGATACCTCTTCTCGCAAGAATGATAAAAAATATTGTATGAAACATGGACGAAATTGTCAATCTCACTCTCTAGCGATTGCGCGCCCTCACTTTGTTCGAGCGCACATATTCGCTCACGAATTGACGATTGACAAACCTTTCGCCCTAGTTACAAAATCTACTATTATAATTTATACATTATATAACAGTATATTTTGTATCTAGGGCGGAAAGTTGTTAATTTCACAATTGGACATGACATTGGACACAGAGAGCGCACATTCGCTCGAGAGGGCAATTAACAATTCCGCTCGTATTACAAACAATATTTTTTATTACTCATGCGAGGGGATGTATCTTACAACTTTGGGATACAGGGGGCATCCAAAAAAATGGAATAAAAAATGAAGAATTTGCTTGTAAGATAAATTTGATAAATTAAATTAAACTTGTAAGATACATCCCCTGGCATGAGTTATAAAAAATATTGTTTGTAACACGGGCGGTATTGTCAATTGCCCTCTCGAGCGAATGTGCGCACTCACTTTTATTGTGCACCCAATTTCGCTCTGGCGTAAAATTGACAACTTTCCGCTCTAGTTACAAAATATACTATTCTTTTGGTTTTATTGCTTAGTGAAAATGTAACTTTCCTTATAACGATGCTCAGTGATGTTTTGAAATAAAATTTTGTAATAATATTTATTATAACGTTGTTTATTATAATGATTTTGTTGTAAATAAATCGGCATTTCACAAACACAATGTATTATTTATTTGTTCTTCTAATTTCTTCGGTTTCGGATTTTCCTGGAAACATTTGACGTGCGAGTTTCCCGACCTTCATTAATAACAATTTATAATTGCCATGCATTATTCATATTTTAAATATAAACAGTATTGAATATAACGATGGCTATTAATACAAAAATAACTGGTTAATACTTTGCAAATTATTGGGGTTTTTCGGAAAGTAATTTCGTTTTTCGACAATTTTTGCACTATTTCTGGTGGTAGAATTTCTGATCATTGTTTGCAAAAAATAACCGAATCGAGTATTTTAACCTTCTAATTTCAACTAAATTATTACTTCTTGCGGTCTTATAGAATTCTTTCGCGCCAAAAAATTAGGTCAACAAAACATATATATTTTATACTGATATTGATTTTCATTTTCATGCAAAAGAAAAATGAAATTATTTCCGAACAACTCAAATAATTTGCAGATATTTATTGACAGGAATCGTTATATTGAAAATTGTTTATATTAACGGAATCACTTTCTGAACAACTCAATCGATAATAATATAAATATCAGAATATAAATTGTTATAAAAACTGTTAAATATTTCGTTTTGGAATAAACAGTGCTTTCCTGGATTTGTGAATATCGGTGCTAAAAAAATATGTCGTAATTTGAGATTGAATTTGGTTTTGTTTTTGTTTTACTAATGAATAAATACAAAAAGATACTGTTTGACAATTGGAAACAAAATTATGGCTGCGAATAGTTTGTACGAAAAGTTATAACCGAATAGTAAGTCGAAGAATATGTAACTTTCTTGTTCTTCTGGTTAAATAAGTCTTTACACTTTCTACTATTCGGAATTTAGCAGATTGTTTAACTAATAAAATAATTAGATAATAAACTCAATATAATTATTAAAAAAATGTATAAATGAACTTACTGTTGCAATTGATGGCACTTTTCGTCAATATCTACATATTTAGCATGAATTTCCGCATATTTTCCCTCGGTTGTCTTAACTAAATCCTTCAACAGTTTATTTTCATTCTTCTCTGCTTCAAGCTCTTGATCACACTTTTCAATCTACGAATTAAAAAAAAAATCAATCTCATGATTTAATCCATGAACTTATTATAACTATTAGCTTATAACTACATAATTAACAGTATACTCTTAATTTGTTTTGTTTAATTAAGTTTAATTAATTAGTTATTTTGATTAATTCGACTGTTAGCTTATTTACTTGATATTTGGCTTCATACTTTTTTTATTTTATTTTAATTTCATAATAAATCAATTAAAGCAGAAGAAGTCAGCATGAAATAGTATATTGTGCAACTAGGGCGGAAAGTTGTCAAATGCCCTCTCGAGCGAATGTGCGCACACACTTCGTCCGTGCGCCCAATTTGGCTCTCGTGGGCAATTGACAATACCGCACGGGTTGCAGATAATTTTTGTTATTACCCATGCGAGGGGACGTATCTTACAAGTTTGGGGTCCAGGTGCCATCCAAAAAAATACAATAAAAAATGAAGAATTTGCTTTTTCAATTGTCTCCGGTGGTGTGGATTCTTCATAAGAACTCTCCTCAACGTTTTCTTTAATTTTAATTTTGTAACGAAAAAAAATTCTGTCACTTTCACGTCACATTTTTAATATTGAGGTCTTGATCGTGTTTCTTTTAATTATTTAATTGTTTTTTCTTAATGTAACTTGGCGAAGTAACTATAAAATTCGGTCGCGTGTCGCGGTTCTAGCGTATGCACTTGGCGGTTTGGAAAAATTATTCCGCTTTATGCAAACATTTTGAATTTAATGACAAAACTTCGGGATTATTAAATCAATTTGGAATTTCTTAAGGATTTAGCTGTAATGATCAACGTCTTACAGGAATTCGCTTACCTCTCAGAAGCCTTACAAAGTCGTAAGATTAATATTATTAATGAAAAGTCTTTAATTGTTCGGTCTATTAACGCTATTAATTATTGAAAGGTTTCTGCTGGTTGCTATGAAGCTAACAATCTAGGATATGCTTAAATCTAAAGCGTTTGAAGGGTTAAAGGGTTAAAAAATTCGCTCCCATCCCCCATGTGGCGGTCATCGGCAGTGAGACCATAGTTAACGTTTTCCCAGCACACCACTGACCACAGGGAAATTTTAAATATAAAATACATGAGTTGTTATAGTAAACTCTAACATAGTTCTTAAAAATAAAATTTAAAGATTCATCTGTAGGAACTAGGTGAAATATTATAAAAATAATAATAAATAATAGACACTAGGTGCAGGTTTAACAAATTAGTTTTATTTAAACACTTTATCGATTTCGGCTTCTTAGGCCTTCGTCAGAAGATTACGCACAATACAAAGATGTTACATGTTTATATATATATATATATATATATATATATATATATATATATATCTATATATATATATATATATATAGATAGATAGATAGATGATAAAAAATGTATATATAAACATGTAATGAGTATTGCATTGTGCGTAATCTTCTGACTAAAACTAATTTATTTACTTACACGCCAAAATGAACACATTAATAAATACATTATTGCATGTGAAGGATGCCTTAAATATAATCGTGTGTATAGTATCATCATCGTACGTAAAAGTCCAATGTAAATCAAATGGAGTTTCATTATTAAACAATTTCTGTTTGTTGTTACTATGGCAACAACTTGCGTCACTAAACAAAAAACCTAGAAGTAGTGAAAATAAATTTTGTGACGTATATTAAAATTGAATTAATTTTCCTAATTTTGAATCAAGAAGTCTCGGCCTCTGTCTGGATTTACCTAGCTCTAATATAACTTAACCTAACCATAAGATAATCTAGATTAAATATAGGTTAACCTAGATTACATCGACAAGGACCAAATAGTATTCCCGTCACTGTGCGTTTTTTACAAATTAGCAACTCCTTTCACGGAGGCACTGAACGTTCTAACCTTATTGTGTCAGTGATTTGAAGTATGCTGTCTGTCAAAATTTAAAATTTTTAAATATTATCGGTAAGAAACAATTATTTTTTGTAGATCGAATCTACAATAAAATAATTGTTCTTCCTTCTTCACACACTTGTATCATAAACTACTATTGTATCATAAACTACTTTATTTGTCAAAAAAATAAATCAGGTGTTTCAATAAACAAAGATCCCATTTCAACTAAATTATTACTTATTTATTTTAATTTAGTAACAAAAAACCAGTAACTAACATATAAAATATAAGTTGATATAACATACAAGTAATAAGTTTCTATAAAGATAAAAATATTCAAACAAATTTTCTTTGCTAATATAAGGTGTCCAGATTTTTTAAACGCGAAAGCAGTACATTGTACGAGAAGGATGGGAGGGGTAATGGTAGTGCAAGTGCAAAATCAAAATCTCTTCCCAATTTATGTTATATTTTAATAATATCCATCCAACAATGTGTAGCTCTTCGATACAATCAGTCCATTTTTTTACAGATTCAAGGAAATTTTTATAAAAACATTTAATTTCTTTAATACATTTTGCCACGCTAACAGGGCGACCAGGAACTGCGTGGAACGTTAATGGAACAAAACCAGTATTATATCTAACGACTACTTGCTCCAACACATTATTTAAGATAGTTTTCATCTCGGAAGAGCAGACACTTTAGAACTTTTCTTTAATAGTGATATGAAATACAACAACTTGACTATGAATGAAATGCAATGTAACTTCAGATAACTCGAAAAATTCTAACGTTTTCGAAAAATTCGTTTAATATTATGGGACACTGGTATAAACTTAAAAAAAGTATGAGCGTAAAGGCTCAAGCATTTTGATTACCCGTTCCAAAGCAGGTGTAAACGAAAGCCATCTCGTTGTGGAATATCCCAACATATTTTTGTATTATTTTTGATGACTCTCACTCTTGTATCTTTTATGCACACTATTTTCACCTTTCCTTTTGAGTCTTCCTTATTTTTTCTTTCAAATTATGATAACTTCTTATTTTAAGAATGTGCTCTCAGAAGTGCTGAAGTCTCTCCTGGTACAGAATCTAAATTTATACTTTTATATGATAGTTTATTGATAGTTTAACATTTTCTCCAGTTTCTATAGAAAGGTATCACACTAAAATGGGATACATTTTTATTTTTTTATGATTTAAAGCATCTCAAGAAATTATAATATATGTATTTTGCCTTTTCCAAATCTTGTTTGAATAATTCGAATGTGTAATTTTGGAGTACATTATCTGCTATTGCTTCGCATTTTGTTCGGCCACAATTATTTTTTTTATTACTCATGCGTGATAAGTACTATTTTGGCGCTCGTGATAAGTACGCTTTTTTTGTGCGACAAATGGCTATTTTGTCAATTCAATTATTACCCCATAACTTGAATAACGCACCCCAATATTCAATAAAAATTGCTAAGTTACATTAAGAAAAACAATTGAATAAATAAAATAACACAATCCTCAGGAAGATCCTAGGCCCGGTAAAGGAAGATGGGGAATTCTGAAGGCGACATAACTCTGAGCTCTATGAACATATTGAGAGGCTCTCTGACTGTGCAAGGTAAAGAAGGGTAACTTTCTTTAGCAACGTTGCAAGATTGCCTCCAAACCGACTAACCAACCGGCTATTCACCTTCTGGCAAAACAAGAAGGTTCGTACCACCTGGTTGACAGAAACCGAGAAGGATATTAAAGAACTGGGATGGACTGGAGAACTGGGAATAACAGATCTCCAAAACAGACAGTCTGTGAGACGCACCCTGAAGGAAGTCCGTGGATTTTAGGAAAAACGCCGAAGGGAAGGTATCCCCTGGACAGAAGAGAGAAAGAAGTTACACCGGCAAGTTGCAACAATACTGGACAAAGATCAAAGCTCAACAGTTGAACAAGCGTGTTCCATAGTAGGCCTATTCGAAACAAGAAGAAAATAACACAATCAAACCCTCAATATTAAAAATCGTGACGTGAAAGTAACGGATTTTTTTTTCATTACAAAATAAAGAAAACGTTATATTTGACGTACGATCCATATTACGAAACTATCGTTATGACATATTGTATCATATGCAAATGTTCCCGTAGATATTGCTATTTTTTATCTTATGAAAAAGTTATATTTTTCAAGTAGTCAATCCAAAAAAACCTTTGATGATGAAGCTGCTGCATTAATATGAGTGCTATGTTTTCTCAATCTTGCAATGTTTTGTTTTTGCCGCTATTAGCAATACTGAATTCTGAGCAGTAAATAGTGCATTTTATGACAGTGTCATCATTTTTTCTATCATTATTCTCTACCAATAAAGCCATCAACACAAGAAAAACAACTGATCATTGTAAAGGAAATTGATTGAATAACTGATCATTGAAAATAAAAGAAATATTCTAATGATAAAATTACTTGAGACCGGAATCTGTTGGGATTCTCCGTGGTCTCATTGTCCTGTTCATACGACACCGCATCTATTTCGCTCCAACAAAATAATTCCACCATCCGTCCGACTTTGTCATACTAAAACTAACGAGCTACTTAGCGAAAGTGATAACAATGATTCGGCATTGGCTTTGAAAATGCATAAAATCACAGTTATAATTATTTAGTTTTACAATATCATGCGAAGTAGTACAAGCAGTACATCTTATAAGAAAGGCAGTACAAATGCAGTACCTAAAAATTGGACAGTACAGACTATCTTAAAGAAGTATTGTACTGCCGAAAGCAGTACTTCTGTTCGCCTTACAAATAAGACCAGATTAGAGTTAATTAGAGTTAGCAAGACTCTTATCTCGCTGTACCTATCCAATCTTTTTTGTATCATATTACGTCTAGTCTTAAATCTTTGTATTACTCGTTTGAACTAACAAAGAAGTCAATATGAACTTTCTGCCTAAGGTTTAGATAATTACGATAGGTCTTTAAACATCTAAATTTATATTTTATTAAAAAGTTTGTTTTCTTAGCCGTTTCTTAACTTTGTTTTAATTACTACCAAATTGAAAGATAGAAAATCACCAGATAACTTATCACCTATAAGATTTCTTAATAAGAAATTAATAACAAATCACCTATAAGATTTATTTTTCTATAATTTCATTTGAAAAAAATATTGAAATTTCGCTTAGTTTGCGTAAACTATTTTCGTATTTTTGAGACGAGAAAAATATAATACTTAAACAAGACTTTGTTTATGGTTGATTCTTATCAAATTAAGAGAACACAGTTTTGTTTCAAATAACTTAAAAAAAAATTGTAAAATTTGAAACAAGAATATTGTTTTAACGTAGATTAATTCTAAGTTAACACACAAAACTCACTAAGTACTACTAAGTACCCTTATAGAAAATTAATTAAGTTTTGAAAATTATATTCAGTTATATTTTTCAATCTTTGAGATAAGAAAAATGTAAAACAAAAACAAAATTTGACTTTATTTCAAACTTGATTATTTCTAAATTGACAAACAAAAAATCACTATATAACAAGGTTTATTACTGAAAATTTAAATCCTTTCAAATTTTATTTAAAATATCTACCAAAATTTCGTCTAGTATCCGAGTTATTTTCACGTTTTTGAGACAAAAAATGTGAAACAAAATCCGTTATTAATACCAACATTATTAAAGAAAATTTTAAGTATGGTCCTATATACTGAAAAAGTTATGAAATTATGAAAAAAGTTCTGCTGATAGTTAAGGAGGTCGTTTCGAAACAACAGAAAAAAAATTCAGGTCAATTCACTTTACCGTTTATTAGTTATTAAAGTTTAGAAATTAAAAGTTGAACAGTTTTTACACGGCGTCTTATGAACACACTATATTCTCGGCATAAAAAGATTCCAAAAATTGCTGTTCAAAAATTCATAAAAAGAGATGGAAAAATTTCCAAAAAAATCATATGAGTAGTTTAATAAATTCGCAATAAATGTTGCAATGTTTCATCGTGATTCGCTACACGGTTTATGAAATATTGATTAAAGTTCGTTGAATTTCTGCCTAAAACGAATTTACTTTACGTACCGTAAAAGTGTGGCAACTACGCTGGCTGCAAAGCACGTTGGATTTAAGGTACATCTATCACAAAAGTCGCGCTTTGAAATTGGAAAATATATTTTTTCTATTTTGCGTCTCTAATGAAGTCATTAAAGCACGCATATGGGTTTGTTATGGCTCGCCGAGTACAATTTTCTCAATATGTATCGTCGATTTTTTTATTTCGAAATGTCATAAAAGGGCGCAAAATAGAAAAAAAAATTAATAATTGAAACGCGAGCATGAAATAAATATATTGTATACATATTGCAGTTTTTCATGTCACCTTTTTAAAACTACATTTATCAAATGGGCTTCAAGACAAAATGAAGCATTCGGGTTCCGGTTCTGTAATGATTGCATGACACGGTGCAAAATATCGGCACCTGCGTTTCTTATTTCATTTTTTATATAATTTTTAATTCTGGTAATGTGTAAATGTGGACCCCAAATATCCCAACAAGAAGAAATCACAAGAAGTTAAATCTGGAGATCTTGCCGGCCAATTAAACCTAAAAATCGTGTACAATTCGCTGGATGTTTCTATCGAAATCTTTAGTGCTCCTGCTTTACGAATTGATGAACGACGTGGACTTTGCTGTACCGGTTGTCACACACAATCAATAAAATTACTACTATATATTACTACTATTTGGGTGCGTACTGTTCTGTGGATCCCGCGGTAAACATTATTAATATTCCCAGTTTCCAAAAAACATTGGTGCCATTGCCTAATTGTGTTTCCGGACGGGATGTTACCTTGCCGAGTAATCTTATATTCTCTCCGAAATTGCCGCTGAACCTCAATTATCGATTCAGATCGAATAAATGCCGTTACACAAAAAATTCGCAGGCCAAGATTTCATGGTTACTAAAACTACATTGTAGATTAAACAAAATCCACACCACACTATCGCCCGTCCACTCTTACTAACTACACTACAGCCCTATGAATTTTGTCAGTTTCTTTTGCCAGACCCTGTATAACAACAAAGTAATATTTTTTCCCTTTGCATAACACAACTTTAAACATATTAATATTTTTATTCTTAATAGCATACTATACTACTTAAACTTATACTTTGCATTAGTCGAACTTCGATACCTCTAATTTTATTGACTCCAAATGCTTAGCAACTCTTTGTCTGATTTTGTCTGATCTTTGGTCTTGTCCGGTCTTGTTTGGTCTTGTCTAGTCTTCTCTGGTCTTGTCTGGTCTTGTCTGGTCTAGTTTGGTTGTGTCTGGTATTGTCAGGTCCTATCTGGTCTTGTTTGGTCTTGTCTGGTCTTGTCTGGGCTTGTCTGGTCTTGTCTGGACTTGTCTCGTCTTGTCTGGTCTTGTCTGGTCTGGTCTTGTCTGGTCTTGTCTAATCTTGTCTGGTCTTGCCTGGTCTTGTCTTGTCTGGTATATAATTTTTAAAACTATTTGTTCTAGATTTGTTACATATTCCTCGATATCTAGTTTAATGGTAATTCTTATTATTTATTCTATTAATCTTAATTATATTTTTTTGTAATAATGTTTAAAAAGTAGATTGTTTGAAGAGTTGGGATAAATCAACAAATAAACATAGTAATTTGTCATGTGCCATTTAATGATTTGTCATAGAGATATTAATACAATATGTATTCATAGAGAAACTAGACATACAGGTGTAATAACAATTTAGCAATCATCGCATATTAAATTGCGATATGCAGCCAGTCCGGCCGGCGCTACCGGTGTATGGCATGCGACGCCTACCGAGCGTCTCTCCGCCGCGTCTGTGAGTCATGCATAACCCTCAACCCGCCCGACGCCGCCGCCGCCACCTCCTCTGTCACTGTTCTGGGAAAGCGTTTCTGGGGGTCGTAGAATATGTACGACCATGAGTCATACGCACCCTTTCCAAACAATTCCCAGAACGCAGATCGACTCACTTTCACGAACTTCGCATTAATAAAATGAAGTTTGTACGGTCCCGGAAAATGCGAGACGAGTGAATCTCTCTTTTGGCCAATTTTTGAATAATCAATTATTGATTATAGTTAAATTGAGATTATTTAAGTGGTTCTTGGTATCGCGGATTCTGTTTTCCGTTAAACATAATTTGAACATCAAATTCTATAAATGTATTTACGAAACTGGTTATATTAAAAATGCTAATAAAACAATCTACATAAGTTTTTTTAATTTCATTTGTAAATATAATGACTAATTCAATATTTAAATTTAGCATGTTTTTAAATTATTTCACAGAATTTTACAGGTTATTAACAACAGATTGACTTGTGTATTTACGGAAAGCAAATAGGTATTGCAAAACTGTTTTATGCAGAAAATGAAAATAACCTTCTGAAAAATATAAAGAAAGAACTTAACAAGTTTAATGAAATCTGAGTAATTTATTGAGAAAGTGACCTAACTGAAAATAAGTAACTACTTTAATATTTATATTTCTACGTTATCTAAAAAAAATGCCGACAATATATTTGACGACAATTTTTTTCAAAATGAAAATATTACGTAGAAATATAAATATTAAAGTGTTTACTTTATTGAAAATGGAGATTTGTCACTTTCAAGTTCTTTCAAACTGTCGTTCTTTACTTATAATTTTTCATAAGATTATTAGCACTTTTTAAAATAATATTTCGTTTTTATTTTCTTTGTTTTAAGAGAAATATAAAAACATTAATATATATATATATATATATATATATATATATATATATATATATAATAGGGAGATCGGTCGCATCGGCCAAGGAGTCATTTATAAAAATCGAGGAAGCACACATAATAGGAACCGCGAATGTAAGAGCGAATAGGATTGGGCAAAACCTGACTATCGGAGAATACAACATCGAAGTGGTACAGGAATACATATATCTGGGCTCACTAGTAAATAGGCAAGACAACTTGAAGGAAGAAATTAGAAGAAGACTAGTCTTAGCAATTAAATGTTACTACGCCCTCGGGCAACCAGGACACTTACCCGAACATCCAATATAACTGTATACAAAACACTCGTTATACTAGTTCTGAAATACGGTTCGGAGGAGAAGATACAACGCAGAACTATACGAATTATATGGAGACAACGACATCATAACAAAAATTAAAGTGAGTAGACTGCAATGGGCTGGACACGTTATAAGGGCAGATGAAAAAACGACCATTAAAAAATTATATACAAGCAAACCAGAAGGGCGGAGAAAGCAAGGAAGACCCAGACTCAGATGGAACGACGGGATAGACTAAGATGCACCAGCAATTAAATACTAGAGGAGGCCAAGACTCAGCCCGGGTAGTCGTGCCAATGACGATGATTAATTTTACTAATTAATATTAGCAGATATTTTGACATAAATAGTCGTAATTTATTTTTTTAGCAACAAATACATTCATATTACATTCATTCATTCACACCTTGACCCTAAAATTTAATTAATATTGTATTAAACACGCCACAAATAACAATTTTTTTACAAAAAAAAAAATTATCGTTCTTTTTAAAGTTTCTACAATAAATATTTTATCAATCAATATTTATTAAGTTCAGAAAAATAATAATAAGTGTTATACAATTTGATTTGCTAGAAATATATAGAATTTATTAATTCATATCATCATAATAATTAATTACATTGTAATGAACGGCAATAAACATAACACATACATTAGGAACAGATACATTAGCATAGCTTGTCAGAAATGGGCCCTTATCAAAATTTGTTTTGAGGTCCTTTTTACCTGTCTGCGGCGAAGCCAAAATTTCTGCTTGCTCACGTCGGGCCCCCTGTAGTTCCCGAGAAGGCCCCGAATCACGGATAACGCGGTAGCTACGGCCCTGCAATGACACCTAAAATGCGGCAATATGCCGTATGAGTATGTTTTTTTTCTCGTACTACATCTTTTTTCAAACTTTTCTTTTCTCGTAGATCACTTTCAAAATTTTCCTAGTTTCGGTGGACCACCTGCTGCTACATTTCTACCATATTCCCAAAACTCGTAAAAAATGTGAAGATTACATCTAATGATGTATAAAATAGTATATTGTCTTGCGTTATATTTATTTAAATAATATGATTACAGAGTTAATAGAATTAAAATTAAACATTAATAACGTACCGTAACTTCAACAATGCAAATCAACAATTAAAAAGATAATAATAATTTTAATGAGAGAGAGCCTAAATTAAAAATAGCCTACAAAGATGATGGACTGACAGTAAATTATAAATATTATCAATATTTGGCTTCAGTTTTGTAAGGAATACCCCCGTTGTATATCTCCCCGTTCTGTGATGTTCAATCTGCTTCCTTTTATTTGTTAATAGGTTTGAAACGACAAGGTATGACGAGTGAAACGCCATAAAAACTTTTTAGCAATTTCCCACAACCCACGAAATTTTTGTCTGCAACCAAAATGTTTGATAGTCTTTTTTATATTTCACCTTCAGCTCCTCATTGGTGCTAAGTTCGAGTAGCTCTCCTTGTAGTACCACATTCGCCACTTACGTGTTATCAAATGAATTTATGATCCATGGTGGGATTTCCATCGTCAGAATATCTTCAAATCTATTTTTGAACACATCATGCAGGGCATTTAAATCTTGAACGTATGTCTAAATATCCTTATCAAGATATCCTGCCTGTCACAAGCTTGGAAACTGGGAGAATATATTCAAGAAATAAATTTCAATTTTCCAAGAAAAGCCGAAATTACACCCTTTATCTCCCCGAAATTACACCGCGGAACGACGTTCCGGCACCTTTTTTCACAAACGGAACGCGTTCCGGTACTTTTTTTAGTAGTATTAATTTTTTAAATTTTAAATGAAAAATATATTTTACATTGGCGAATTTGCATTTGTTTCTTTTTCCCTTTTAAATAAAAAAATGCATATTAATAAAATGCATATTAATATTTATAAAATATTTCGAAAAACCTACAACCAAAATAAATTTTATATTAAAAATTTATAATGAGCAAAAAACGTAAACAACCCGCTTTGAACAGTTTCTTTGGAAAAATACTTAAAACGCAACAAGAAGAAAATGTGCAAGTGCTGGAAACTAAGGAAAAACAAATGGATATTCCATTAACATCAATAAAAAATGTTCAAAAAGAAGCAGAATCCCCATTAATAAACTGGCCTAGTATTTGGACTGCAGATATGTGGTTCGAAAAGAAAGAAAAATATGCTTGGCTAAAATGCGATTCCGGAAAATTAGGATGTCTGAGTTGTTCGGCTATTCAAAATTTAGGACCTTTAAAGATGCAGGGAGTAAGCATCTCAAAAGAATGGAGAGGCACTCAGGTATCAGCTTATGGGAAGGATAAAACCGCACAACTAACTTCTTTGCGAAAAAAAATTTACATACATTGTAAAAGTTTTTCACATACAACAGCTGAGCGAATCTTAAAAGAATCAGACAAGCAAACGCTTGAAATTATAGTAGATAAGTTGAAAGATTCTGAAATTTGTAGCACCAGTAAGGTTTTTAGAACTGCTTATTATATTGCTAAACATGATCGTCCATATTCTGATCATTTTCATTTATTAAAACTTCAAGAAATGAATGAATCTACTATAACTCACGGATTACGATCTAGATTCAGTGCTACAGAAATAATTGATCATATTGGAATTCAAATGAAATCCAAAATTTGTCAACAAATAGTAAAAGTTCAGGGAAACTTATCTATTATCATAGATGAATCTACCACTTTAAGTAAAAAGTCTGGTCTTATTATTTATTTAAAATGCGAAACCGATAAAATGAAAGATCCTCATTTCTTGTTTCTTGATTTAATTGAATTGCAGGATCAAACAGCTAACACCATAACAGAGGTTCTCTTAAAATGTTTGGAAAAAATGGTAAGGATGATAATTATTTAAAACACCATTTAATTTCATTTACAAGCGATGGGGCCAGTGTTATGTTAGGAAGAAAATCTGGAATTGGAACAAGACTTACACAGAAATATCCGAATCTAATTACATGGCATTGTCTAAACCATAGACTCGAATTGGCGGTAGGAGATTCTATTTCTGAGGTTAATAGGGTTAATCATTTTCAAATATTTATAGACAAGTTATACTCCTTATATAGCCAATCTCCGAAAAATCAAAGAGAAATTGAAACATGCGCAACTGCTCTGGGTGTAGAAATTAAACGTATTCATCATCACGTAGCGCTACAACCCTGGGTGGGTCTTGGCTGACTGTACAACTTTTTTCCAATTTGTTCGGTCTTCCATCAACCTAGGGTCAAATGGAATGTTCATTTTCCGGAGATCTGCTTGGATGTTATCTCTCCATCGCATTCTGGGACGTCCGAGCGGTCTCTTGCCTGTGGGAATCTCCTCCCATACCAGTTTTACAAGTCTTTCGTTATGCAGTCTGTGCACGTGGCCTGCCCATCTTAGTCGCTGTGATTTAATTTCTTGGACAATATCGGAAACTGCAGCAGCTAATAATATGCTAATAAAGTCAACCATGTTTCCGCATAAAGACATCCATAAGCAAACCTGGGTCTCAAACGACCATATTACACGCAACCAAATTGACCACATCATTGTAGATGCCCGTCATGGCAACAATATTATAGACGTTAGAAGCCTGAGAGGAATAGACGGAGACACAGATCATTACTTAGTCAGAGCAAAAGTCAAGTCCAGAATATCTAGCCACAAATACAATAAAACAACAATAAACCCACAATGGAACATGGACGAAATACACAATGCAGAGAAACAACAAAACTATAGAGAACAACTTGAACAAACCTTGAACTCTGAAAGAGAAGACAATGATATAGAACAGCTATGGGAAGCGACTGCCGAAGTAATAACCAAGACAGCTGACAAGATCTTTGGAAGGAGTAAGCAGAAGAGGGCAAAAACATGGTATGACGAGGAATGTCGGAAACAACTGAAAAAAAAACAAACAGTAAGAAAGACTTGGATACAACTGCAATCAGACCAAAGTAAAAAGGAATATGACGACTGTCGAAAAGAAACAAGAAAAATAATACGCACAAAGAAAAGAAACTACGAACAACAAAAATATGAAACTATGGAGAGAGAACGGCTCAAACCAGGCTCCAGAGAATTCTACAAAGCAATTTCCTCTGAGAAAAGAGGGCATAGAGCCAATTCCATCCACACACTGAGAGACAACCAAGGCCGTATGATAATCGACGGTAAAGAAATAACTGACGAATGGAAAAAGTATTTTAGAGACCTTCTAAACATCATACAGGAAGAACAGCACAAAGAAGAGATCTATATCACAGCGGACATGCCCGTCAAAAATCCTTCCTTTGAAGAAACCCAAAAGGCCTTAAATAAGCTGAAAAATCACAAAGCGCCGGGCACGGACGAGATACCAGCAGAACTTCTGAAATATGGGGGAGACGCACTACATCGCCAAATCCACCAGCTAATAACGCACATATGGTTAGAAGAAAGGATACCAGCACGATGGAAGGAAAACATAATAGTGCCCATCCACAAAAAAGAGGACAAAACAAAATGCGCGAATTATAGAGGAATCTCACTCCTAAACACGGCATATAAAACCCTCTCAAACATCATTCTTAGTAGACTAATCCCTTATGCTGAAAATGTCCTAGGCGAATATCAAGCCGGGTTTAGGACAAACAGATCAACAATAGATCAACTATTCACGCTGAGACAACTTCTAGAAAAGGAATGAGAGTATAATAAACCCATACATAATCTTTTCATAGACTTTCGACAGGCATATGAAAGCGTAGAAAGAAGCCAAGTATGGAATGCCATGGCGGAGTTCTCAATACCAAAGAAACTCATTCGGATGACCAAAGTCTGTATGGAGGGTGGAATATCTAAAGTACGTGTAAATAATAAACTGTCTGGCAGCTTTGAAATCAACAGTGGACTTAAACAGGGTGATGCGTTATCTCCACTACTATTCAACCTTGTATTAGAGAAAGCCATGAGGTCGGCCGAAATAAAAACAGTTGCCATCGGGTCAAGGTCCCAAAGTGTTACTCGCATATGCAGATGACAGATCTCGTTGGAGACTCCATTCTATCCACGAAAGACATTTTCAACAAGGTGGAAGGAGCAACAAGTGAAGTAGGGCTGAAGATTAATGAAGAGAAAACGAAATATATGTGTATAAATAGAACGACACGAAGAGACAGAATAGGACAAAATATGACGATCAACACCTTTAATTTCGAAAGAGTACAACGGACAACGATGTTACCGAAGAAATAAAAGACAGAATCCAATCTGCAAACCGCTGTCTATTTGCACTGAATAAGCTCATAAAATCAAAAAATCTCACAAGAAGTTCAAAGATCAAAATCTATAAATCCATCGTCAGACCTGTAATAACATACGGATGCGAAACGTGGACCATGACCAAAGCAAACGAAGAAAAGCTCAGACGCTTTGAACGAAAAATACTTAGAAAAATTTTCGGACCTCACCATGACATCACCACAGACCAGTATAAGATCAGAACCAATATCGAATTAAAAGCACTCTACAACGACACCGATATTGTCCAAGAAATTAAACGTATTGGACGTATATTTAACGCCAGATGGATGACCAGCTCCTTTAGGACTGTATCAGCAGTTTGGCAGAATTGGTCACCTTTCATTTGGTCATCATTTCGAAAATGCGAGTAATGATAACAATCGCTCTAAAACGGAACAATCCATGTTCAATGGATTATATAAAAGAATATCATCGAAACGATTTATTCAAGATTTGGCCTTAATGTATGATGTTCTATTCGAGTTAACTATTCTTTCAGAAGCATTGCAAAAAAGAGAAACTTCAATAGTATATGCAGATAAATTGATTCGCCGCACAATCACTTATTTAGAATATTTAAAAGATCCTCAGAAAGGAAAGAAGTCGTTGGAAGCAGTTTCTGCTTGTGAAATAATGCAATTATCTTCAATTTCGTTAACGGATAATAAAATGGCAAAATTGATTCCCAGAAATCAATTCTTAGTTTAATAAAATGAAATAATTAGTATTATTAATAGTATGAGGAATAGGCTAAACACTACATCTGCAAATTTTTTAGGTACAGACGGAATTTTGACTTCCGACAGGTCCGACATTGTTAAACAATTGCTAATTCTTGAACCAACTGAATGGCCATCTGAAATTAATATGGAATTTGGAGTAAAAGAAGTAGAATCTCTCTGCCAACGTTTAAATTTACCGAGAGGGAAAATTTTAAATGCCTTTAGAGATTACTTGGCTTGTGGTGGTCGTAACATTCTCGACGATTTGGAAACGTTAAAAAAATATTCTAAAATTATAGCTTGCAGTTCTTCAGAATGCGAGAGTGGTTTCAGCAGCATGAATTTAATTTTAACGGAGAAAAGATCACGCATTTTAATTGATCATGTGCAAATTTATTGTTTATAAAACTTCATGGACCACCCTTGGAATTTTGGAATCCAATTTTATACGTAAAAACCTGGTTGCGATCTCATCGATCCGCTACGGACCAGCAAACTAAAACAGCAGGGGAAAATGAAATTGTGTGTGATCGTATTTGGGAGTTTTTGTAGTAGAAAATTTTGTTTTTTGTAGAGTTTTTGGTGCACTATAAGTGTACTACATAAAAATAATATATTTAAGATTCTTATTTTTATCTTTTTTCAAATTTCTTATTGTTTTGTTTTGTTTGTTAATATTTTGTGTAGTATGAATAACAAAAAAATAAAAAACTTACAAGGAAAACAATAGTTTGCTTAAAATAAGATAATCTCTGAAAAACTTTCAGGAAGCTGCATGTGGAAAGTCGCGGACTGTTTTTGTGCTCTCACCATGCGTTCCCTCACTTCTTATTTTACCAATACACCACTGGTTATAACTCAAAGAAATTCTTTTGAGTACTTCAAATGGAGGTTCGTGCAGAACAGTTTTTAAAACCTCTTCAGCAGCGGGTAAAATTATTGTAAGAAACCCACAAGCCATCATCGTTACTTTGACACGTTGAAGCGAACATACTGTGCATAGTGGGTCTCTTTTCAAATTTTCATCGAAATACATCCTGTCAAAAATCACCTAAAAATTTGGAATTTCTTTTTGGTCCCTTATTTTTTTTGAGTAGTTTATTTGCCTACACTGTTACCTATCAGCCAAGCCTACATTTTTGTTCTTTACTATCAAAACCAGATAAATTTTCTTGAACCCCCACTTACAACTTGTGAACCCCCATTTTTTTTCACGCCAACGTAGACCTCGTCACCTCGTCGAGTCTCCTGTGGACCCCTGGGGTCCACCTGAACCACTTTGGGTATCAATGTGTAGATGAATCAATTAAAAATCAATGAAATAATATGCAAATTCATTCTCAAGTGTTATTAAACTTTGTTTATTAAGTTCAAATTTTATGTGAATATTTTTTTTATAAAGTTTTATTTGTCAAATATAATCAGTTAATTCTTTATAATATACCAGGGGTAGCAACAGCCCTAGTTACCCAACTAAAAGTATTAGGAACCACACCTGAAGTTCTAGGCAAAAAAAATAAAAAAATGTATTTTCTACTGATATATGTGAAAATGGCATTTTTTCCACGGCTTATCCTACATGAAAGTGACATTCATGAAACATGTGACAATACATGAAAGTGAAATCCATATGTCAAATCCACAAATGTTTTTTAATATTGTCTGATTGTTACTGATGGCTGCAAGAGGAACATCAGATTTTGAAACCACCTTCTATAAGCTAAGGAATTAATCTGAATTTTGGATATTGAGTTCTTTTGAGTAGTAGAGAGTAGATCATTGCTCCTTGTTGCTCTATTGCTTTATTGACAGATATTTTTATAATAGCAGAGCCACAATAGACCACATGGAAAGCTGGATGTGGCTCACGAGCCACAGTTTAGCCACCACTGTAATATCTGGGGGAACAGCAGTGCCCCCCCCAAGTCGAGCAAAACCCTACTACCTTTTCACGAAGCGAAACACGGCACTTTTGACCTCCTGCAACTTCGTTGTGTATAAAGCAAGAAGTTTGACTTTTTAGATATCAAGAGACTACTATAACTGGCTATATTGGCGAAATACATAATAATTATACCTTATAGTTTATGAATTATCGCCAGTCAAATTTTCTTAATTTTGTAAGTGACACACTCACCGATCATCAAAATTCTAAGGAACTTCTAGCAATCTTACAAACTTCAAATTTTGAATTTTAGTTAGCCTTTAGCCTATAACGGA
The DNA here is from genome assembly GCA_944588485.1 of Phosphuga atrata. Lineage (NCBI taxonomy): Eukaryota > Metazoa > Arthropoda > Insecta > Coleoptera > Silphidae > Phosphuga > Phosphuga atrata. The sequence continues at coordinate 32,726,399 of OX155894.1, forward strand.
AGGAAAAAATAAAAAATCCCGAAATTTCATTATCCATTAATTGAAAAATAATAATTTTTAAAAATTTCTTAATTTTCGTACCGATCATCAAAATTCTAAGGAACTTCTAGCAATCTTACAAACTCCAAATTTTGGGTTTTTAGTTAGCCTTTAGGCTATAAAGGAAGAAAAAAATCAAAAATCACGAAATTTCATTATACATTAAATGAAAAATAATGAATATTTAAAAATTTCTTAATTTTGTCACCGATCATCAAAATTCTAAGGTACTTCTAGCAATCTTACAAACTCCAAATTTTGAATTTTAGTTAGCCTTTAGCCTATAAAGGAAGAAAAAAATAAAAAATCCCTAAATTTCATTTTCCATTAAATGAAAAATAAGGATTATTAAAAATAATATTCAACGAACGCATCGCGCTTGTAGGTATGGTTGCTAACTTTAAAATAGAGACAGGTAATGGGCTTTAAGAAAATCAGTAGCTGACGGACACGGTATATTACCCGAGAAAAAAAGGAACATGACCTACAATAAGAAATGAGATCCCATCAAAAAAATAATTTGTAAAAAATGCCAACTATCGTAACGCACTTCTTTCGCTACAAAAAGTTGTGGGATCTCATGTAAGACCAAGTCAGTTATTTTAGTTAGTGTGTATGTCGAAGCACCTATTCAACTACTTTGCTATAAATTGTAATCTAATCAATTACCTATCAACATTTATAGTAACCGTATCAATATTAGACACCTTTATTTCTATTATAATTATAATGGCTTGGAAATTGCACGGCAACGTAATTATAAAAGAATAATCTACTAATTCGATTACTAAGTAAGTCTAAAGAGTAGTAGTAATAATAACAAGTTTATTTCAGTAAATACACATTTTGAAGGATCATACAAAATTGTTTTGCTTAGGTAACAGGTGGTTATAAAAAAGAGAGTATCTTTGGTACCTGTACCAACGAAAAATATTGTATCACAGGCACCAGTAAACCTAGTATCAAAGTATTTTAATTAGTAGAATATGTTGCCGTGCAATTGCCAAGTCATTATAATTATAATAGAAATAAAGGTGTCTAATATTGATACGGTTACTAGAAATGTTGATAGGTAATTGATTAGATTACAATTTATAACAAAGTAGTTGAATAGGTGCTGCTACATACACACTAACTAAAATAACTGACTTGGTCTTACATGAGATCCCACAACTTTTTGTAGCGAAAGAACTGCGTACGAGACTTGGCATTTTTTACATTTTATATTTTTGATGGGATACAGAATTAACACAACCTAACTAAACCTTGATTAACGATATAACGATATATTATTTCGTTATAATGTAAATCAAGGTTTAGTTAAAACTTGAATCTCAATAATTTGGGAAGATATTTCCAAGAATTATTTTCACCATTTATACTGATCATTGTTTAGTAAATTTAAAATCGTAATTGAAATGACATAATAATAAATTCATATAAAAAAACAATATTTTTTCTATATTTGACTGATTTATATAATGTCAAGTGAGAATACACTTGCTCCATACATACACTTATTCTCCATTTTTTACGTAATGGCTAGTTAGCCCGGCGGTGGGCGTAAAGAATGTGCGCTATTCCAAGAAATAAGATTGGGAAACATTTTAGGAATTTTTATTCGTAAATTGACGGAAATAGTAAATATCAATAATAATGTTAAGTCAGTTTTTTTTCGATGTAGATTCAACTCAAGGTGAGATATTATACATTGAGAAAAAAATAATGTTTGAATATATATAAAAAAGTAATTACCTGTTTGGATTTTACATTAATATTAATAAACACGTTTTTAAATAATTGCAAATAATAGTATTTACATTTGGTAAAATTAGGCATACAAGACTAGACACCCGAGTTTAGATATGGAAAACTAAATAATTAATTATAGACAAAACAAAAATATAAATAACATAACAGATACAACTAGATAATCAATTAGATTGACAAATCTATACCGACTATAATAAACCGAATAAAAGTACATTTAGACTAGACAGAATTTACCGAAGGAATGAGAAACAATAGATTGGCACTATACTACAAGGACAAGACCAGACAGACAGGATTTGTTTCTCAGGAATTGACAGACATGAGCCAGTCTTCTCTTATTTTGTTTGGTCTTGCCTGGGCAGGTCTGGACATGTATGGACATGTGTTGTCCGGTCTTGACTGACCTAGTTTAGTTTCAACAGGTCTTGTTAGGTCTGGTTTGGTCTTGTCTACTCTTTTTGGTATTGTCTCATCTTCTCTGATCTTGTCTAGTCTAGCTTGGTCTTCTCTGATATTGCCTGGTTTTGTCTCGGTTTGTCTGATCTTGTCTGGTCTTGTCTGATCTTGTCTGGTCTAGTCTGGTCATGTCTTGTCTTGTATGATCTTGTCTAGTCTTGTCTGGTCTTATTTGATCTTGTCTGGTCTTGTTTGGTCTTGACTGATCTTGTCTGGTCTTGTCTGGTATTGTCTAGTCTTGTGTGGTTTTGCATAGTCCTTATGGTCTTGTGTGGTCTTCTGAGGTCTTCTCTTTGTCCTGTACTATCTACTCTTGTTTGGTCTTGTCTGGTCTTGTTTGGTCTTGTCTGGTCTTGTCTGGTCTTTTCTGGTCTTGTATGTTCTTGTATGGTCTTATCTGGTCTTATCTGGTCTTGTCTGAGGTTGTCTGGTCCTGTCTGATCTTGTCTGATCTTGTCTGATCCTGTCTGGCCTTGTTTGTCTGGTATTGTTTATCTGGTCTTATCTGGTCTTTTCTGATATTGTCTGATCTTCTCTCATGTGTCTCGTCTTCTCTGTTAGAGTCTAGATATGATCTGAACTTTAGACTTATAACACCTGTAAATATAGTTTGGAATATTTGCTATTATATGGTCTTGTATGATATTTTCTGGTCTTTTCTGGTCTTGTATGATCTGGTCTGGTCTTGTATAGTCTTGTTTCCGACGACAATAAACTGCCTATAGAAAGTAGCTAAAACCACCCGCGACCTTTCACTTCCCTCACGCTCAAAACCGCACTAGAAAATAATTTGCAGAGCACTCTCCTACACGTACAGCACCCACTTTATCTAGTTTTGTTCGTTTTTGTTTATTCGTTGTTTGGTGGAACTGGTCTTCTCTGATCTTCTCTGCTCTTGTCTGGCCTTGTCTGACTTGTCAGTATATTAGATCTTATATTCTTTGGATAGACTATTTTAGACTCTTTATAGAATTGATCTGAGCCTTAGATTTATAACACTTGTTAATGTAGTTTGGAAAATTGGATTGCTTATACTTTCCGTACAAATTTTAGAATTATTTCCATTTATTTGAAATCATTAACTTTATAATATAAACACGGACACATACACACACACCCACTCACACAGATATATATATATATATATATATATATATATATATATATATATATATATATTACATGGTTGGTTCCTTTAGGAACACACGAAGCTTTATTTACAATTTGCTTGCGAAGGATCCAGGATGATTTCATCTGTTCACTAAAGATCCTCTTCCTTTCTTCCGTCCACTTGGTACCTGATCTTTTTGGTACATCATTCTCGGGAACAACTTCTCACTTGTCAATTTTTCCTCTGTATATGTGTCGGTCCGAAATTTCTTTGGGTTGGATTTCAGCATTTCTCATGTCTGCCCCTACTTGTTGTGTCCAAGGGAATAAGTCTTTAGTTTGTCAACTCTTTCGAGAATGTGGTGGATTGACCTGGTGCCAGGGAGTCTCTTAACATGTCCATAAAATTTTAACCTTCTTTTCCTGAGGTCTGCCGCAATATTAGATAATTTTTCAGTAGATTTCCTTGATTGTAGGCGGTAACCATCTTCCGAATGTCTTGGTCCTAAGATTTTCCTTATGATTTTTCACTCTTCTTTTAGAATATTCTCGAGCTCGCCTTTTTTTTAATTATGGGATTTTCTCCTGCATATAGGGCTTCAGGCTTGATTACAGTATTGTTATGTTTAATCTTAACAAGAAGCGACATACATTTTTTGTTGTAAATTTCTCTTTTTATCCCATATGCTCTTCTGAGTTTTTGGACACGGGTGGTTTTGAGCTATTTTTTCGTTTCCAGTTGGTGCGATGATTTCACCTAGGTATTTGAAGTGAGGAACTCCATATCATGTTGATCTGTCCATATTTCGTATTTAAAATTGAGACGTCTAGTTTTGAAGCGAAAAATTCTGTTTTCTGGAAGAAGATTTGCAGCCCAACTTTTTTAGCACATTCCTGGAGTTTCAATTTGCTTTATTGCTGAGTTCATCGCTGGACAGAAGGGCAAGGTCATCTGCGAAGGCTAAGAATGGAATTTCCAGCTTGTTTTTCTGTGTCCCAATGTTTATTGGGTTTCAGCTATTTTGTGCTTTCATTTCTTTTTCCCATTCCTTCATCACCTTATCTAGGACAAGGTTGAAGAGGATGGGTAATAGTCCATCTCCTTACCGGACACCAGTTTCTATCAGGAATTCTTCTGAGATTTCTCCCATGAATTTCACCCTTGATTGGATTGTCGATCAATTGAATCATAAGCCTTCTTGAAATATACGAAGGCACAGATGATTGGGAGGTTTCTGAGGGCCCTGAAATTTAGAACGGTTGGTTTTTTGAACGATTTTCAACCTAAAAGTTGAAAATCTGTTCCGTGCACGATCTGTGAGGACGAAATCCAGCTTGATATTCGCCAATCTTAAGCTCGAGTTGTTCTTGTACTCTTTTGTGAATCAGAGCACATTTCCAGTTTTTGGGGAGTTTTTCGTTTAATAATCTCCTGAATATCCTTTCGGGTGTCGAGATTATTTTGTTTTCCTAGAAACTTAACATTGTTTATTATATCTTTCCATTTTCCATTTCTTGCTGTTCTTTTTGTTTCTTGTCTGCTAATATTGTTCTTATTTAAGTTTCTCTTATTTTTCTCTAAAATAGTTTGTAGCCTTCTATTTGCAATCTTGTTCTGATTTTTTCTTACTTTTCTCAAGTATCTCTTTTCAGCGGCTTATATTCGCCTTTTTATTCTTTTATACGTGGTTCATTTTTCATTTCCTTATAATAGTATTTGCCGTTGTCCCTTATAATAGTATTGGCTTGTATATAGTTGCAACTACAAACTATATAGAGAAATTCAAAAAATTTCTCCTCAAGTAATATAGTATCAATAACAATTCCAAATTATTTTATGACCCACTTCAATCCTAGTCATCAACGTTCAAATTAAACAGTTGACAAAGTGACTCTTTCTCAAATTCGATTATCGTTGTCGTTGGTGAAATTCAAACAGAAAACGAAAGTGTTTTTGTCACATTTGCGGTTTTTTTTCTCCTACGTATTATTCTGAAGGGAGAATCCGCAATTAACGTTTGGGAAAGCGTGCTCACGTAATAAACCAGTTGAAAAAAATTGTGAAAAATAAATTATGTAAAAAATCAATAATTAATTGTGATATATAAAATTTTGTCCGTTGCTTGCGGCTTGGATTTCCAACGCGCGTTCATTCAGAATCGCAAACCGCTCGGAATTCCCCAAACGTGTGGTAAATATTTTTACTATATATCATATTTTTTTGACCTACGGTACTATTTACTACCAATTTTTTTTTTTTACATATTGTCATATATATGTGATAACACGAATACTATAAATTTCCATAAATAATTGAAGAAAAAAAAATTTAAATAAAAATTTGTTGAAAAAAATCAATTTATAAAATTCAAAAGGAGTGTTAGAACACTGTAATAACACAGTAAAAGGTACTGCTTTATTTTCTTGTTTCAATGTTATTCAAGACACTGCCTTTATATTCTTTGTAGTTAAAAATATTTTAAATAAATAGTTGCTTATATCTCCATTTACTACTCCCTAATGATATTCTATTGTAAACTAGTTTGGCTTATTTAGTTGGTCTCATTTATTTAGTTATGTAGTTAGTATACATCTCCATTTAATACGCTCTAACTATATTCTATTCTAAACTACCCTGAATTGAAAATTTCTCTATGTTTTTACCACTATTTTTTGTGAAAATATTATGTAACTTGTAAAGTTAACCCTACACACTTTACACGACTCGAGTTTCGACTGTTTCAAGTGGATTAGAAATTGAAGAGATTGAATTTATACCAAGGGTTTTCGTGGGGAGGGGAGGTGTCTGTCTGTAGTTGAAGACTTATCTGGTTACGATTGAAGACGATTAACTGGTGGATTATGGCTTTGTTTGAAAATTTCTAATGACTTCAGGAGATTAAGCTGCGGGCCTTTGTTGCAATTATGCAAAGTTTTTAAATTATATATTTCAGGGATTTTATTCAAGTTAATAATTGTATATAATGATTATATTTAAGTTTATGGTTGGAAAATGAACTTGTGTCTTTTTAAGACGAAAATCAAAAACGAGTTGAAATATTAAGTCACCTTTGGTTTATAACCACTTATCGCAATTATTGAAAAGACGATATAATAAATATTTTGTTTCTGTTTCGCTAATGAAGCTGGTAAGTGGATAATCAAGAAAAGTTTTAATGGCATTAAACAAATGGGAATTGAAACAAACATCTTTTATCTGCTTAATCCACATACATTTTGGCATTACAAAAAGTTTTTATAGCACACTCATTGCTCGATTTACACGGTAGAGCTCGATTTAAACTGTATACTGGACAAATCCAGAACTGATCTACCTGACTTCTTTCATTTCCTTTCTTTCCTTGGTTACATTAGAATGGAAGCACATATGACTTTGACGTTTGCGGTATTTGAAAGAATCATTTAATAATATCATAAAATAACGCATAAAACGAAACCGTGTAAATTGAGTATCGTGTAAATCATACACCCGCCGTTTGTCGTTTTATTTTATTCTTTACTTAATTACTACTTTCCGTTCAGGTTTGAGATAATTGTCCAAATTAAATCTATATAGACAATCAACAATCTTAATATACGCAAATTTCATTCATTATTACATAAATTAATGATTTAAAACGTTTTTCTCCTCTTTCGTAGTAGTTGAGTAAATTTCGAAAGATAGTTTTGAGAAAATTGAAACATAGAAGAATTGACATCAAATAAAATTTATAGTTTAGTAAATAAATTATAAATATAAATTAAATTATGTTGAAAAACTCAAATGTTTATTTAAATTGCAGTGCAGATATCAAACAGATGAGAAATGGTATATTAGAGACTGTTATTTTCTTTTTCTATTTTTGCGACTATAATGAAGTCATTAAAGCACTCATATGAGTTCGTTAATGGCTCGCAGAGTGCGATACAATTTTCTCAATATGTATCGGAGATTTTTTTTAATTAGACATGATATAAAAGGGCGCAACACAGAAAAAATAGTATAAAAAACTCGTTCATAAGGCGTTTTTCGCACGTATCCATTAGAAAACTCCACGCTACGCTCAACGTTTTCTAAACATGGACTTATTGAACTCGTTCTTTAATATACTATTAAGTATTTTTTTTCCATTTTATAATTTCGTAAAAACCAAAACAAACATCAAAAGGCTTCATTTATAAAACCTAAATAAATTGAGAAATTCACACAATATTTAATTAGAATTTTTGATCAAATATATTATTTTGTTAAAATATGATATATTATCGAGTTTTTGTAAATATTTGTCAAAACAATTCTATCCTTTTGTATCCTTTGCATAGCCTTATTCTGCTAAATTTCATATTTTAAATAATATTAGAAAATAGAGATAAATAGATAATAAATATTAATATATATATTAATATATATTAATATATATTTAATATTATTATATATTTATCTATTATATTATAATATAATAGATAAATATATAATAATATTAAATAGCCGTAGAGAAGGCGACCTGTTTAGGGGTGACAACCCCGAATAATAAGCCTCCCAAGCTAACAACTTGGGTAGTATCTTGGACAGTGGCTCGCCACTGTCCCATGAAGAATATTCTTCAACTAAGCATGAAGGAAAATCTCGCTAAATGCACTACGCCAGGTGGTAACCAATCCACCGTCACCTATGGTGACGTTAGCGGACCTTCGGATTCTGGGGAGTCCGCACCAACATGCTTTAAGGATGAGTCGGAACATCCTGAAATCACCGGACGTAAACTAAGACCAAGACGGCAAAGCTTCTTCGCAACATTTAATGCCAACTCATTGCTAAAAGTGGGAAAACTTAAACATTTGACTGATTCACTAGCACGACACAACATAATACTGACAACAGTACAAACCAGATTTACGGACGAACATGCCTTCGAGTCCCAAGGCTACAGAATCCTCAAAGGAAAGGTGGGTCAGCGGGTAATGAAGAACGTACCCCACTTAGGTACAGGATTTATAATCAGTCACAGGATACTGGATTCAGTCACCGACTTTACCTCCCCGAGTAGTCGTGTATCCATCCTCTCTCTCAAATGCGCAAACAAGGGCTACAGTGTAGTCAATGTACATGCCCCAATCAACCAGGACAACAGACGCAATCCAGACAGAACTGATAAATTAAGACTTAGAAGATATTATCTCTAAACTTCCAGAGAGACACACCGTCATACTGCTTGGTGACTTCAATGCTCAATTGGCAAGAGAGAAAAAATACAGAAACATAGTGGGCAATTATCCGGCGCATGCGAACCAACCGCAACGGAGAACGATGTGTGGATCTGTGTAGAACTTTTGGGTTGATCATGAAGTCTACAGCCTTCAAACACTTGCCAAGGAAGCAGAAGACTTGGATTTCACCTAATACCCACCTGGGTGAATTCCAGATAGATCATGTGGCCATTTCACGCAAATCTCAAAAGGAAATATAAAACGCGAAGGTACTAATAAGTGCCAATCTGGACTCAGACCACTACCTTTCAAAGATCAAAATAAGACTAAAGCCTAGAAACACTAGATTACACAGAACCTCCAATATGGTAAAATTTGACGTCGAGCGACTCAAGAACAGTCAAGAACTGAGTCAGAGACTGAACAACACAGACCTAAACAACTGGGACCAACTGAAGGAGACAAGGCTGCCAATGAACTCGCCCCTCTCGCTAGAAGAAGGAAGCATCCGTAGTGGCCTAAAGACTGTGACAATGCAATAGCCCAAAGACAGATAGCCTGGCTGAAGTGGAATTCTAAAAAAACCAAGGAAAATTGGCATACATTTTTGGAACAAAGAAAGGTTACAGCCAAGATAATTCGAGGAACCAAACGAACCTTAACACAAAACCAACTAACCCAAATAGAAGAGAGCTTTGCTAAGAATAATTCCAGAGATTTCTTTGGAACCTTTAAGCAGGTACTCAGAAAATACGCTCCGCCAAGCCTCCACTTCAGGGACTCACAAGGCAAACTGGCTTATAACGACAAGGACAACTGCCACCTTTTTGCTTACTACTTTAAAAATCTACTCATCTGTGACCCACCCAGCGAAGACTTCGACTATAAACAAACCACACCAAACCCGGACTTGCTTCCCCCTTCATTGAAAGAAGTTGGCCAGATCATTCAACTTCTTAACAATAATAACGCAGCTGGAGAGGACTCTACCGTTGCTGAACTGTGGAAAGGTGCTGGAAACAATGCCGTGCGCAAGCTAACCGAGATCATCCAGGACATCTGGGAAACAGAGAAATTAACCCCCGATTGGAAATCTGCTTTGATCAATCCGCTTCACTAAAAGGGAGATTTTACGGATCTAAACAACTACCGTGGAATTTCTCTCGTCCCGGTAACATACAAGATTCTCTCCAAGGTGTTACAAACAAGGGCAGAAAATCAGTTGGATAGTCAACTGGGAGAATACCAGGGTGGCTTTAGGAAGACCCGATCCTGTGTTGAACAGATCCTCAACCTTAAAACTGTACTTGCATACTCCAAGATGAGAAACCGCAAGGTGGTCGTCACCTTTGTTGATTTTAGGAAGGCCTACGATTCCATCGATAGAGAAACGCTTAACAAAGTACTACAGGAACTAGCACTAGACAACAAAACCCGCAGACTAATCCTAGAAACTTTGACCAACACCCATTCCAAGGTTAAATTTAGAGGCGAGATTTCAGAAAGCTTCGAAATAAAAACTGGAGTGAGACAAGGAGATGGACTTTCCCCACTTCTCTTCAACTGTTTCCTTGAAAAGGTTATGAGAGAATGGCACAAGGAACTGAACAATTTGGGTGCTCAGAGTTGTTATCTACCTGGGACGTAAGAACGATGGACTGGTTGTAGATTGCCTGGCTTTTGCAGATGATATGGCACTGTTTGCTGATTCTCTTGAGATGGTAACAATGCAGGTAAACTGTCTCAGAAAACAGGCTGCCAAAGTGGGTCTTCAAGTGTCGCTGGAGAAAACAGAATTCTTTACCAACATTACAGAAGCAAACAGATATGTTACTAGAACAGGGAAACATCAAGAGGACTGAGAAATTTAAGTATCTCGGCGAATGGATTGAACCCAACTTATCAGAAAGAGCATCATTATCCAAGAGAGTCAGCAAGTTAGAACTAGCCTATCGGCTGACTAAGAACACTTACAATAAGAAATGCCTGTCACGCAACCTGAAACTTAAGCACTACACATCAGTCTTACGACCAGAAGCCCTATATGCCATGGAGTGTCTTCCCTTGAACCGAAGGGGTCTAATAGAGAAATTGGAAATCAGAGAGAGGAGAATCCTCAGGAAGATTCTAGGCCCGGTAAAGGTAGATGGGGAATTCCGAAGACGGCATAACTCTGAGCTCTACGAACATATTGAGATGCTCTCTGACTGTGCAAGGAAAAGAAGGGTAGCTTTCTATGGCCAAAGTGCAAGATTGCCTCCAAACTGACTAACCAACCGTCTGTTCACCTGCTGGCAAAACAAGAAGCTTCGCACCACTTGGTTAACAGAGACCGAGAAGGATATTAAAGAACTGGGAATAACAGATCTCAAAAACAGACAGTCTGTGAGACGCACCCTAAAAGAAGTCCGTGGATTTAAGGAAAAACCTCGAAGGAAAGGTACACCCTGGATAGAAGAGAGAAAGGAGTTACACCGGCAGAAGATGCGACAATACTGGGCAAAGGTCAAAGCCCAACAGTTGAACAAGCGTGGTCCAAAGTAGGCCTATTCGAAAGAAGAAGAAGAAGAATTAGAAAATAGAGAAATGTTTTATAAAAAGTCAAACGTTTATTTACTACAATTTAAACACTTAACACGACTCGAGTTTCTACTAGTGAAGGTCATTTCCAAGTGACTTGAAAGAACAGACTTGAATATTAACTTTGCCAGTCGAAACTAGGGCTTCACACGAGACGATAGGGCGAGAGTTTCAAAAATCTCGTCTCGCTCTCGTATGCTGTGTAAAAGATTACTCTTGTCTCAGTCTCGCTCTCGCTCTAGGAACCGTTAGTCTCGCCTCGCTCTCGCTCTCTCTCTCGTAACCGTTAGTTTCGTCTCGTTCTCGCTCTCGTAACCGCTAGTCTCGTCTCGCTCTCGATCTCGTAACCGTTTGTCTCGTCTCGCTCTCGTTACCGTTTGTCTCGTCTCGTCCAATCTCGCCAAATATCGTTCTTGCTAGAACTTATTGTTAAGATAGTCCAAAACGTCTCCAAATAGTCAACTGTCTCTTTACATAAATTTTCTATTTGATTACTATTAATATCTTCTAATTTTGCCTTGTTCCATCCAACTGAAAATGTAGCGATACCTCACCATAATTGTCTGTTTATATAAACCTTCTGCTGAAATATGCTTCTATAAACATGCTCTAATAAAATGCTCTAAAACATGCTCTAAATAATGCTCTATAAACTGAAATTGTCTACGACATCTATTTCATATTACGAAATCTACTCTTTTAATTGTTATATAATGAAATGTAACTTGCCTGAGCCCTCAGTTCAAATTTATGCAAGAAAATATTACGGCTGCCTTTATTAGAATCAAAGATTGAAGAAGTATGACCGGCATCAGAAACGAGACTCTCGTGTCTCGCGAGAACGAGACCACATGCGGCGCTCTTGATCTCGCGAGAGCGAGACCACGTACGTTCTCTCTCTCGCGAGAGCGAGACTAAATACGTTCTCGCTCTCTCGAGAGTGAAACCACATGCAGTCTCGTCTCGTTGACGAGAAAAATATCGTTCTCGTGTGAAGCCCTACTCGAAACTTGAGTCGCCTTAAGTGTTTAAATTTATATAACTGTGAATAGCAAGTTATATAACATTTTTACATATTTATGAGGGTAATTTTTAAATTCAGTGTAAGTATGGATTTCCACGTAGTAATGGTCGAAACCATCCTATTTAACAAAACGAAGTTTAGAAAAAAAATTAAATATGGTTTTTAATTATAGTCAATTTTAAAGACTTATTTTAATTTAATCATAAAGCATGCACATAAATTTAATTTAAATTAAACCAGCTACACACATTTTTTTAAATAATATTCCATTGAAACGAAATAAGAATAAAATATTCTTGTAAAACATTCCTGATTTTTTTCTGCAACATACAAACAGGTTTTAAGTTTATCAATCATATGGGCTAAACGGTAATTCCCCTAGAGATTACAGAAAAAAATCTTGATTTGTAATTAAATATTTTACGGCCATTCAAGGTTTTATTTTAACGCAAACTCGATATTGTCATGCGACCCGTTTAAGTCGCCATGTAAACAAAAACAAGAAACTGATAATTTATTTAATTATTTTGGTAATAATATCGAAATTGGTTTGCATGACAAACTAATTGACGATAGTTGCAGAAACATTTCAATTATTAAAAATTTAAATGACAATGAAAGTGATATAAACTTTAAAATTTTAATTTACAAAATTAGAAAAAGAAACATTGTTAGTAAAATCAGCCCTCTTAGCCTTAGAAATTGGTATATGAACGTAGCTATTGCAATATTTCGAGGTAGTTCAAAAAATGTCTCACCATTATTATGGCATCACATTTACGCATCAAAAAGGTGGGACACTTTTAATTTTACGGCGCGGGGTGCCTCAAAAAGCTAAGGTATATTCCCACACATCAGTATCATATTTGTGACATATCCGCCCCAATTCAGAAAAACAGCATCCATGTCAGTGATAAATCATATTGTTTCATTGACTAATCTACACTCGTGCGACGTACATGCCGTATCATACTCAGTATCGGCTCACAATCAGTGAAATTTCATATTTCACGCACTTGTGGAGGAATGGTGAAACTCCAAAATCACTGATGAATGTATACAGATATGTGATAGAAGTCACTGAAACTTCCAGGTATCACTGAGGGAACACGGATCGGTGTTCACCTTTAACTGCCGAAAATATTCTTATAATGCAAAGAATATGAATTCCACTGACGAAATAACTGAATGATGAAAATGTAACTGAATAACAAAATATTTGTTCGAACAGACAATCCAGGTGAATAGCAAAATACTTATTCTAACGAAAATGTACGTAAACGACAAAATATGTGTTTAATGGAAAGTGTGAGTAAGTCGACGACAAGAAAACTGCCTCTAAATATGCACTTTCAATTCAATTAATTTGTCTGTTTTCTTGTGCAGATTTGCACATGTAAAATTTCTGTTCTGCTGCCTTGAGATATACTTAATTTGTTCTGAAGTTCCCGGTTTTGTAGTATTTACTTAATATAATATAAATGCTCTGTTAGCAAATTCAAAACATTTGGTTCTTAACGTCATAAAAAGTGTTGAAACTTATGAACTTTTTGCTTCAAAATATTTATTGTACCGAAAAAGTAAGTCGACGACTAAAATATCTACTTATTGTTAGTTTCTTGGCGTTTTTTGGTTAGGTGAGAATTTGCTCACGCGCGCCAGCGAGTTAGCAATCACACCGAACCAAAAAAAAACGCTTTCATCTCGAGTAGTAAATGCAATTTTTTCTACTGATTTCGGTTGCATAATCCATAATTCGACTTTAATAAATCCAATTCGAAGCGATCAATACAAATTTAATTGTTGGTTTGGTCGTTTCCATGGTAACATATTGCATTCTCATAGGTGATACTTTTCAAGTCAAATGTCCTAATTTTATTTCGGTTTTTTTAATAGTTTCAGGCTCGTTTTAGGTCTGTACATAAAATATTCCATTGAAGTTGAAGTAATTAATAAGAAAGTCCATGCAAATTTGGTTAGTTTAGTGTTTTAATCGAGAAAATCAAATTTAAAATGCTCATTTTCATCTCTAGATGTAATAGTTATTTACATTAGAGTGCGGAAACGTTGATTTTACAATGCAACAGCTCGACAAAATATTTGATGAACGGAAAGTAAGTCGACAATTAAAATATTATATAAATAATTTTCTCGAATAATTTCCTCCTAAATTATAATTCGTTTTTCTCCATTGACAATACCCAATTTTCTAAGAAGAAATTTAAAAATTATAAGAATAAATCGAATTTACAATTGTATGGGACTTTTACTAATAAATATTAGTTATAAACAAGTATTTCCAAATAAATATTCTGTTTAAACAATTTATTTATTTAATTGAAATTAACTAAACAAAAAAAACCTTTTTATCGCAATTTCAAACATCCGAACCAGACATGAAACGTCACAATTTCCGTTTTAAACAAATATTTACAATAAAACAAAAATATTTATTACGCGCAATATATGTAATATTCTAGCAACAAAGTTAATAAACATATATTACTATAGCAAATTACACGGTACATTTTTTAAATAATAAATCCGCGCTAGTAAACAGAAGTAGATTTTCTACAATTAAACTTAACAGCACCATGAATAATCGACAAACAAAACATTGCAAAAAAAGTCCCTAAAACTCATGACTAACTCCACTAATAAAAAAAGTAAATATATCGGGGAAGTAATCTATAAATCTTATTAAATTATTCTTTGTCTTTTATTAAATTATTCTATAAACGTTTGATTTAGACTTACAATTGTTACTGGCCATAGTTTTTATTTAATGCGATATTATTACCATAGTCAAGAACAGTCTACGTATTATTAAATTACTTAAAAATTAATTCATTCGCATTTGATTTCACGAAATTGTTTCTGTTTTGGGGGAAATTGAAAGAAAAATTATTTGTTGTTTAGATTGTTAGGAAATTGAGATGGGTTTTATGGTTTATGGAAAAGTAGATAATAGGAAAAACCTGTTTGATTTGTTTTGCGAGCGTTGAAAAGTGAGTTTTACCAATTGAATCAATGTTTATGTGATTCATGATTTATTTATAGTCTATGAAAAATATAAATAATTATCTAACATAAATATCTCATTATTTAACAAACGTATTTGTTATACGTTATATAAAATTACAAGAACTATCTAAATAAGTACAATAAAAACAAGATATTGATATGCTGTTTTTAAATTTATAACTGGATTTATTATATTATTTAATAGATAATTAGTTATTTATACTAGAATATGTAAATTTAATAATAGGGAATATGCAAGTGATTTAAATTTACTTGATTTTTTTACCTCTGATACTTATGATCTTGAGATTACACCTCATTTAGTTTGTATTTAATGCCATAAAACTTAAATCGAAAAGTCCAAAATATGCGAGCGAAATTCAAATTTGCGAAACGCATCACCATTGGTCGAATAGAAATATGCTCTGTGACGGGCACGTTATGACATTTAAGGGCGTCGATATTCAGTGTTCTGTTTTGCTGTGAAATAAATATTTATGTAGTGTTTTCCATTACCTAGTGCGATTTTGGTATATGGTGAGATTATAAATTATCAAGAAGAATGACTGAAAGTGGTTTAAATGAATTTAAATTAAATATGTCATAAATCGTTTATTACCATTAGTTAATTCAATTTGTGTATTCTCTATTTCCATACAGCACATAACCTCAAAACTATTTCGTCGAAAATTTGAAAATTATGACAGGTTAATAGCTCTGAATTTCAATGGTGCTAACCTTGAAAAATTTAATCATTAAAGCACGCGGTGAGCCATTAACAAACCCATATGAGTGCTTTAATGACTCCATTATAGACGCAAAATAGAAAAAATGTTTTTTTTTAGGTTTTTCCATGATCGAAATAGCAAATTCAAAGTGAAAATCCTGCAAATAGTAAACAACACAGAAAGACAATGTGCTCTGCGACGTCGTCCAAAGCGCGCGATAAATGAGACCATTCAAACATTAAAATTCAAACATTTAAAATTTAATCGGCAATTTATATATTATTTTAAAAATTAATTGAAACACTTTCAACAGTATTTAGATTTTTTACTATGTTAAGACGAAGTAAAAAGTGAATTAAGCTAATAAAAACAATTGATGCATGTAATTATATTTACAATAGGGAATATTATTGTAAATATAATTGTTTGTTTTTGCATTTGTGTAACGAAAAATCTGTTAACTTTTATTCTATTAACATCTGTTAACTTTTCAATGTCTAGGTCAATGTTAAACAAGCAATCACGCCAGTCCTGTTATTTGTTTACAAGTAAAATTTTTAATTTATTTGTTTACAAGTAAAATTTAAGTAAACTTTGTTTTATTATAAAAACATCTTCATTTTGGTTTGTTATAAATAATCTGTCAGTCGTTTGAAAATATTTGTTATTTAAATTGTTGAACATTGTTGATTGATGCTGCATAGTGGAAAATTAATGTCGAGGTAAAATGATTGATGAATGTTGATTCGTTTGGTCATATTCACCCATGCAATATAGATAAAATATATCCATGCTCCAAGGTTTTCCACGAATGTTAAGTCTTTATTTTTACAGCGTATAATACAGAACTGTATACATTAAAGTTCTTGGGGATGATCTGTTTCTTAATTTATAGTTTATTTCTAATTTTTTTCTTTTTTTAACGAAATAATAATTTGGCTTACCTTATATCTTAAGTTATTGTTATCTTCTTTAAGGAGTTTCGTTTGTTGTATTTCTTTGTTATAAGCTTGTTCCCATAAAACTCGTTGATTCGACGTGGTTTTCAGGTTGTTTTTTTCGTTGGTCAAATCTATATTGAGATTTTCGATTTTCTCCATTAAGTATAATTCGTTTTTCTCCATTGACAATATTTTCTAAGAAGAAATTTAAAAATTATTGGAATAAATGGATGATAAATATAGTTATATTTAAAAAACTAAGAATTAGACTTCAAATTTCTGTTTGTACGTAAATTCAAACAGGAGTTTTAAATTAAGCTTATGATAGTTTAGTATGTATAAACAGGTATTATAAAAATCCTTTAAATGCTTTTAATAGTTTATGAACTATGAAAGTTTTGTTTGCTAAAATGAAAAATGATCATTTTCGAAATTTCACAATATTTTTCTTGATAAGTTTCTCTGCAAATATGTTAATACAAAATTAATGTCTGCACGAAATCAATACAGTGAACCAATAAAAATATATGTTTTAATATATAATAGGTTTTTATATAGACTTTGTTAGAATTTTATTATACACTAGGTTTTTTATGTAATAATATTTTTCATGTAGAATTTTTTCCATTCATAACTAATAACATTTATAAATATTAGAAAAAAAAAACAAATACATTTTTATTTTTCAGTTGGCAATTAAAAAATGTTTATTTCAATAATTTATATTTAGGCTTAGATTTACAACAAAAAAACAACAAATTGGTTTCATTAAAGTAGCAAGAAAATATTAATAATTGTAATGTATTTTTATATTTAGATTCTATCAACTATTATTTTTTATTTACTTTTATTCATTTAAAGATATTTTTCTTTGACCATTTTTTAGAACTTGAATTTTTGCAAAAATTTGAGCAATAACAAAATATTACAACCTCCTCCAACATCCGGCCTGAGGATATTTACAGTCAAAACTTTTCGTTTGTTGAAGAGACGAGATATATTATATGTATATTTGTACCTCTACCATTTTGATAGGTAAATGTTAGTTTAAATCTAGGTAAATGTTAGTTTAAAGTTAAAAATAATAAACATAAATAAAATACACTTGTATATAGATTATAATAAACAAAACTAAATTGTTTTAAGTTTGATTATCTATAACGTTTTTATGATTATCTATAACTTAGGATGGTTTTACCAATTCTATCTTATAATTTAAATCAAAAACCTGCTAAGTTCATGTCTCTCTCAATAAAGGTCAAATTAAAAATATCTAACCCCTAATCACCATGTGGGTTTCAGGTGAATGTTTTACAAATTGTTATTAATAAAAGCAAAGCTGCACTGATAAGAGATAAATCTCGAAATTTTAATTTTAATTTTCTAATTGAATTTTATTTTTATGGTTTTTGTTGAGTGCCACGCAGGTGGACTGAAAACTATTAAATAACTGACAAATTTCACATGAGATTTGTTTTGTTAGTCCTAAAAAGACTCGGTAATTGTTATAGAGCTCCGGAAAGGTTGAATATATTTATATATTCAGGCTGTGTTCCGATTGTTTTAAGTTTGTATGATTATCTATAACGTAGGATGGGTTTACCAATTCTAAATTTTTAATTATTTAATCTGGTTAGTTAATGTGGACTTAGTTTTCAAGGTATCATCTAGGCTAAACTCTTAATAATCTAGTTTAATTTTTAGACTAGACATGTTCTTCAATGTTTCATTTAGACTAGATTTAATTATTTTGTCTGATTATATAGAATAAACTTTTAATTATCTAGTGTAGATGAGATTGTGTAGATTAGACTTGTCCTCCAAGGTATTATCGCTCACAAAATTCTGTTCATTTACAGACATTTTGTAGATTTACAAAAATATTTTACAAAATTATTTTATTTTAAATTGCAAATTAAAAATTACAATACTTACAATTTTTCTTTACAAAGACGAAACTTTCAAACAATATTAACGATTATGGAATATCTAGATCGATTCCATCTAGTACTAGATAATTTAGATTTAGTATAAGAACTATAGGAAAATGAATGAAAACTCAAAATAGAAATTTGAAAAGCACTCAATTTAAAGTGAACTTGTTGGATAAATATGATTATAAGCTTTTGGGTAGAATATGTCCTTGTTGTATTAATTTGAGCAGCGATTCTGTTTGATAAACAGTAAATGGCAGCTATTTGTAGCGTTTCGTTGATTTCTTGGCATTGGGGGTGCAAAAAATGTTAACAATTCGGGTCGAAGCAGTCGTAATCAGTGCAAAGAAGACGAGTTTGAACACGATTCTGAACGTTTTTAATTATTGTCGGCTGTTAATGAATTTTTTGTAAGCAAAAATTGCGAAAATTCAGTGAAAATTGTTCTAAAAGTTTGAGAGAAGGGTTTGTGAGTCTGTTTGCGAAATTTTTGTTGACACTTCTGCTTTGGTGAGTGAGTATTCATATTGATTTATTAACTAGATAAAATTTCAGAAAGAAAAAAGAAAGTTGTTGAAAGAAAATTTCAGATTTTTTTCAGATTTTTTTTTTAAATTGTTCAAAATTTTGGAAAATTGAGGAAACTTTGTTAGAATTTGTGCGAAGGTGTTACGGCATAACTTCGTTGAGAATTAAGGGAAATTTGAGAAAGAATAACGGAAAATTAATACATTCAAGAAATCAAAAACAATTTCTTAAAACTAATGAAAAATTTGAATAAAACATTTACTTATTAATAAATTTAACTTAATAAGTTTATATGATTAGTATGGTTTCAGCAATATTTATAATATTATTATTAATATTACATATACTAAAACAGTTTGAATAGTTTTGAACGTTTCTCATTAAAATTGATGGCTGGTTTCATTAAAAAAATGTTTTAATAGGTTCTACACCATGTGGAACAATAAAATTGTACACATTTCTAGAGAAAAAATCGATCTGTATAACACCTCTGTTTTTCGAAAATGATGTGTTAGATCATCATTTTCGAAAAATATTTTATCTGGCGGCGGCTGCCGTAACAAATTGGAATTCTTTTCTGACGTCTGGATTTATTTAAAAAAATATTTTAGTAAGTTTAGAATTAGTAATTCTATGATATCCCTCAGTTATTTTTACAAAATATTTTATCCGGCGGGGACCGCCGCCCCTCAAAGTCAACGCAGCACAGAACCCATTCAAATTACTATAATTTGAAAACTACAACAGATGTATTAAAAAATCTTTCAATTCTACATAGCGCATACATTTATCTATCGAAATTGTCATTTTGAAATCTTCGTGGCCGATAGCCTTGACACAGGATCTTTTTTAAATTCCGAAAATTGTGTTGAAATTCTTACAGTATTTTTTCTGTCCAACTTTCTGAACTCTGCCGAACATGTATTTTACACTGTTCGATAAAGCAGATTTCCTTCTAAAAACCGTTTTTGGTGAGGAATTTTTTTTGCAAACCTCCAACCACATTCTCCATTTAAACCCCATCCCCATCCATGTAAATATAAAATCGAAATTCAGAGAAGGGCTAAACCTAAAGTTTTTACAAAATTTGCAAAGAATACTTTTCTGTAGACACCGACGTCCTACAAACGGATATCCCGGTTATGATTTTCTATTTTGAGGCGTTGACGAGATATTTGTAAAAAAACACTGAAGACAAAATAATTTTCCACATCGTACCCATTGGACGCGGAGCGTTTAAATTTTGTCAGCTGATACTTCTGGTGGATACTCACATTCAGTAAAAGTTTCATTGAAATCCTTAATGCCTTAATAAATTTTTTCGCAATTTTTGATACTTATATTAAAATTTTCGTCGATTGACATCGAAAAAAAAAATATTTTAGTAAGTTATACACAACGTGGAAGAATAAAATTTGACATATTTGTAGAGAATTAGTCAGTCTATGATATTCCTCAGTTCGTTTTGCAAAATATTGTATTTAACAAAACTTTACTTTACTTTTAAAAAAAGTTTTAACTTGACTTTAACAAAAAGTAAAATTTTAATAACTATAAATTGAAAACTGCAACAGATATATTAAAATTTCTTTCAGATCTACATAAATTATACATTTTTCTATTGACATTGAGGTTTTGGTATCTTCGTGGCCGATAGCCTTGACACAGGATTCACATTATCCTTGATACAATTTAACAAAATTAACATTAATAACATTTTTGTTAGTAATTTTTATCTTCTTAGAAATTATTAAACTGACAATAAGCCTAACTACTATTGTAACTACTATGGATCTGAGCTGCGTGAAGATAGCCCCACAAAATTGAAAAAATAAAGCAATTAAAGTGGGATTCGTTTGACCAAGATTTGGCCATGATTACCACCAAATAATTTTGTTTGCCCACATTCCGTTCAAAGATATTATAAAAAAATGATTGGGCCCAGCCTACAACTTCGAGTATATTCGATTATCGTCGGAAAAGTTCGGCAATCAATCTTTTGGGGAATCGCTCATGTTGTTCATGGATATCAAACACTAAACAAATCGATTTTGGTGATCTTAAAAATATTTTGTATTAAAAAAAAATGATGGGCAAACGAAGTTCTGCAACACCAAACGAAAAAAAAGGTTGGTGGTGGGCTAGGCTAAATTTTGGGGGGCTAGGCCCCCAATAATTTTTTTATAATATCCTTTGAACGGAATGTGGGCAAACAAAACTATTTGGTGGTCAATCATAGTCAAATCTTGGTTTAACGTATCCCAATTTAATTTTTTTTACAACTTTGGGTGACTATCTTCACGCAGCTATGGATCTGTCCGGCTAGAAAACCAAAATTATCAACTTCTACGAAATGAATTAATATATTGCCTAGCCCCATCAATCCATCAGCCTCTTGTGAACATAAACTGAAATCTCTTTCGATTTGCGGAAAACATCGTCCTCGATGGAGCGTCTAATTGTGAATTTAGGCAGGTTTTAGTAGTGTTCCATCTTGATCTACCTATTTCCAGTTTACAGTTTAAGTAATGAAAATCTTACATGTGTGCTCTATGTATCGGAAAACGAATTTCCTGGAGGAACTGGAGATAAGTAGATCGACATGGAACGCTACTAAAACCTGCCCAAATTCAGAATTAGATCAAGGACGATGTTTGGCATATAGTGAGTGAGTTGACAATCAACAAATGACAAACATGACCTACATAAATAGGACAATATTTACACAGAAAAATTTGACGATCTGCAGAAATCTACATCGACATCTGACAAGATAATAAAAGCTTTAGTTTTTATTTTTAAATATTAACAGTTAAAATTAGCCACCTTAGGGAATATATAGTATATATTCCCTAAGGTGGCTAATTTTAATTTAAATTTAACAAAGCCGAAACTAGTTGGAAGAAATATATTTTATTCAATTTCTTGAAATAAATACTTAAATAAATACTAAAAAATACTAAATAAATACTAAAATAATTTCTTGAAGACATAATTATTAACAATTACACAAAAAGCGCTGATATTCGATATAGCGACGTCATTTTTACAACGTTGTTAATCTGTTAGTCTAAAAAATTAACATTAAAAAAAAAATTGATCAAATAATTGAATCATATTTGTTGGTATTTATTCCTAATAAATTCCTAATAAAGTTGGTATTTAGTTCTTATTCCTAATAATGAAACTAACAATAAACTTAAATACTATTGTTAAGTATTTATTAGCTATTAACAACTAGCATTTTACTTTACTTTGCAGAAAAAGCAGCTTGACTATTTTTGTAACGTAACCTAAATAAAGTACGTTTAGCAAAATTCGGAGTATGATAAATGATAACTATCTTAGGAAGGTAATATTATGGATCTGCCTCACAAGAAAATTGAAATGATCAACTTCTGCGAAATAAATTAATATTCCTGCCTAGTCTCATCAATCCAATAATTTTAACCACAGAGAAACGTTTCAACCGTACCTGTTGCAACTGCTCCTCCACCGCCCTCATCTTTTCTACACTATGTTCCAACGCTTTGCATTCGCACAGCGCTTCGCCCCTTCGTTTTCCCTCCGCTGCTCTTAGTTTCTGCAAGACGTCTACCTGCATTTGCAACTGCTCCACCTAAAAATAAAACCATACGCGGTTTGGATTAAAATTGCACACACAAAACGACGATTAAATGTCTTTTGTGTGTGCGTTTATGGTCCCTTCTGAGAATTTAAAATTCTCGAAACACATGCTTTTTTAACTGTTTTGACTCAGTATTTTTGTAGTAGAAAATAAATTTGAAGCGAATATATTTGTCGGGATAGCGCAGAAGAGTGACACTGTGGTCCAAATATAAAATAAAGTTTAAAAAAGTATTTTATTTCTCAGAGGTTTTATATTTTTACTGAAAAAATGGTAATTACATCCAGATTCAGAAAATATTTTAGAAAGAATTTTTTTAGCTGGTGGTAATATGCAGAAATCAAATTAATAAAACTTAAATATTTGAATTTTTATCTAGTTTTATATATAGAAATGAAACTTTTATATGTATGTACTAAATGTTATATAACCCCAATTCAAAAAGAACTGTGTTCTATATAACGAAATTGATTAACTTTTTATGTAGTCTAGTCAGTCAACATATGTGTCAATTCTTAGCAAGCTATTTTAGAAATAATTTACTAATGGTAATATTATACACAAAATGGGGGGATGACAAACCTGCGTCTGGAGTTGGTCGCGTGACTCAGAAAGCGCCGCCACTTGTCGTCTTCGGCGGCGCCAGGCGTTCAACACTAGCTGGTGGCTCACGCGACGCCCGGCGTCGTCCGTCCTCCACTTAGACTCATGCACTCCCGGCGACCTAAAGTCATTACTCTTATTATACACATCATTACAAACACACACAATTACTAAAAATATAATCGCGACCGACGACGCGAATTACATCTACACACTCTGGAAAAACCGTACTATTGATATAAATTACAAGATTTGATGACTAAATAGTTCTCTCAAACCTTTTCAACATACATAAACAAAATGATTCTATTACTATAATTTCAATACATGATTCATAATTGAACGTTACTAATCATTTCATATTACTAGACAAGTTAGATTTGTTACATGCCGGTATTATTAGGCAGGCAAAACAAAACAAACCCATTTTTCCGGGTTCATTAGTTAAATAGGCTTTGGCGTTTTCAAGGCAAGGCATTTTGGGTAAAACGAATGACAATTCTTGAACGATGTTAGATTCGGTAAGCGATGGCCCTAAATAATTTTTTTTTGTGGTGTAGTGTAATTTAGTCTGGTCCTGTTTGTTCTTGTCTGGTGTTGTCTGGTCTCGTCTAGTCTTGT
The DNA here is from genome assembly GCA_944588485.1 of Phosphuga atrata. NCBI lineage: Eukaryota > Metazoa > Arthropoda > Insecta > Coleoptera > Silphidae > Phosphuga > Phosphuga atrata. The sequence continues at coordinate 32,750,596 of OX155894.1, forward strand.
TTGGTCTTAACTAGTCCTGTCTGGTCTTGTATGGTCTTGTCTGGTCTTGTCTGGTCTTGTCTGGTCTTGTCTGGTCTTGTCTGGTCTTGTCTGGTCTTGTCTGGTCTTGACAGGTCTTGTCTGGCTGGTCTGGTCTTGTCTGGTCTTGTCTGGTCGTGACAGGTCTTGTCTATCTGGAATCTCGTCTGGTCTTGTATGGTCTTGTCTGGTCTTGTGTGGCCTTGTCAGGTCTTTTCTGGTCTAGTCTGGTCTTGTCTGGTCTTGTCTGGTTTTGTCTGGTCTTGTCTGGTCTTGTCTGGTCTTGTCTGGTCTTGTCTGGTCTTGTCTGGTCTTGTCTGGTCTTGTCTGGTCTTGTCTGGTCTTGTCTGGTCTTGTCTGGTCTTGTCTGGTCTTGTCTGGTCTTGTCTGGTCTTGTCTGGTCTTGTCTGGTCTTGTCTGGTCTTGTCTGATCTTGTATGATCTTGTCTGGTCTTGTCTGGTCTTGTCTGGTCTTGTCTGGTCTTGCCTGGTCTTGAATGGTCTTGACTGGTTTTATCTGGTCTTGTCTGATTTTGTCTGGACTTGTCTGATCTTGTCTCGACTTATCTGGTCTTGTCCGGTCTTGTCTGATCTTGTTTGGTCTTGCATAGTCTTGCCTGATCTTGTTTGAGCTTATCTAGTATTGTTCGGTCTTCTCGGATCTTGTCTGATCCTATCTGGTTCTGCCTGGACTTGTCTGAACATGTCTTGCTTTGTTAGGTCATATCTGGTCTTGTTTTGTTAGGTTCTAACTGGTATTATCAGTCTCGACTTGTCTATCTTGAAACTTTTTGAACGATTTGTTAGACTAGGTATGCGATGGCCCTAAATAATTATTTTGATGAGAACATTAATTCTTACATAGTCTAGTCTGGTTCTTTCTGCTTTTCTTTGGTGTAATTTCGTCTGGTCATGTTTGGTCTTGTCTGGCTTTGTCTGGTCTCGTTTGGTCTTGTATGGTCTTGTACGGTCTTGTCTGCTCTTGAGTAGTCCTGTCTGGATTTGTCTGGTCTTGTTTTGTTTTGTCTGGTCTTATCGCGGCTCAATTATTAGATAAGATTATTAGACTTTAACAGTGGTTTCCAACGCGTTCGACATTGATGATCCAAGGATCAATACAAATTTGATTATTGCCTATAATCATTTTAGGGATGTGTTGGAGGTCAAAGAAATTGCAATGGTTGAAATGGGATCGATAAAATAAGAAATAGGTTTTATTAAGTTCTTTATACTACTAAACACATATATTTTACCAGAAAAATTCAAAAATATACTCGATTGTTGTTTATGACTAAGAAATTCTATAAAGTATTTTTATAAAGTAAAAAGTTGTAAAAATGTTCCTGTAAAATTAAAATTTTACTTTTTTTAAGAGATTTATTGATTCTTAAAAGAAGTTAATAAGTTGAGTAATAATCAATGAATTAAAACTAAAACGACTTAACAAATTTTGATAATTTTTCTATTAATCTATTTGATAAGATAAGTTTTGTTAGAAAATTGTGGGTTTTTTTGGAAATTTACAATTACGGGATTTATCTGCAGAAGCTGGAAATACATGGAAGTGCAAGGCGAGTTCAAATTCTCGGATAAGATAACACTTATTATAATTTTTGCAATTGGTATGCGAGCAACGAGATTTCAGACTTGGGAATTCCCATATTTGTAAACATTAAACACGTTATATATTTCTCGCTTTCTCATTAACGATTTCGTTGAAGTTCATGTTTAAATTTAAATAGTTTGAATTAGCTAAAAAAAGACACTCAAAATCCTATTTACGGAATCTAAAGTGTTACATAATAACGGAAATTCCAATTGTGTAAAAAATCTAAATTGTTTTTCTTGAAACTAATAAAAAAAGCTGGCAGAAGGACCTCGAGGTCGGCAGTCTTTTGTTTCATTTTTATATTACAATAAATATTAATAAAAATATTATTAATAAAAAAAAACGAAAAACAGATAACATTGCAACCATTTTATTAAATATTTATAGTAAATAAATTGCTAATATACGAGGTTCGATCAATTGATACTCGGATTAGCGTTACAATCACTTTATTTAAAAATAAGTAAATTATTTGTAGGACTTATAGAGTTATCGAACGATTAATTGTAATAAATCTGTTTAATACGTTTAATAAATATTTACAAGCCGCAACTTTTTTAACGAATTATTTGGAAAAGGTTTCAATTGTTAAAAATGTTGCAAGTTGGGAATTTTATGTTTTTTTTATTAGTAGGGAAATGTATTTTTTGAAACAAATATAAATTTATTGAAAATATAATAAAACCTAACGATATAAAATGGAAATATAAATATTGTTTAAGTACAGGCTTTTTTTTCTCCCAGCGTGGATATTGGGTTATTCAGCCTTCTTTTACAGAGAGATAGGTATTTAAGAGGTACGATATTTGTCATTTCAAATGGTAGGTTTGGAAGATTATTTGTTCCCCCTTCTCACAGCTTTATGATACAGTACCAAGTACAAGGATTGTACCGCCCCGCATCTTCGATATGGTATCATTACTAACTACATCATTGATATGGTACCAGTACAAGTATTGTACTGCCCCTTGCCATTGCTTATACATATATACATAGGTTGTCGAAGTTTGCTTCCCTCCTTTTCATTGTCTATGATATGATATCAAGATTACATGCTGCCTATCATTGATGTTCTGAAGGATACTCTCTGTAAAGTTGGTATGTTAGTAGTCACATTTGTTTTAATGGAACAAATGTAGTCGATATCGCTCTCGGATTGAACTCAGGACACCAGTTTCATTAGCTAACTTTTGTTAATTTTAAAAACATTACTAAGAAAACATGAAAAAATATTTACAATAGATAAAATAATACAATAGAAAAAATATGTAATCAGTAGCTAACTCTATGCTACGATGCCGTCCTTTAGCTTTATAACACTAGCTAATTATTATTATTGAATAACATGAATCAATTATTAATTTTTTTTCTCTAGAAAAGGTGACAAAAGTTAAAAACAACTTCATCTTGCATCACAAATTATAATTTATGATGATAGATGATAATAGAATCAATCGATAAAATCTCATCCATGCAACTTTCCATCCCAATCTACTTTGTAATGTTTTAATTCCATTCCAAATTTATTGTTATTATGTGGAGATTAAGATCTTGCGCAGGTTATCCTTGAGTAATAGAAAAATAAGATCTTGTGCAGTTTCTTTGCAAATGATTGACGCAGAAATCACGGAACATCAAATTACTATGCGCAGTAAACGGCTCGAACTGCCGTGACATAACGTGAATGCACGCAGCAAGTGCTAATTTATGTTAATCCCAATCTAAATGTTTGTAACGATTCAATGCTAATCTGAGTGGGTGTTTTATTTTTAGAACATGGTTGGGATGTAGGAATCCCCTCACATTCCCAAATTATTATTTTTTTCATAAATATGTTTTTGAAATTCAATTTTACAAACGTGTTTTGTTTTATGCATGCGTGAAGTCAATAGCATTGCGATTTACTTTTTGTTTGAACGGTCATGCATTTTCGATACGCTACATTTATGGACACTATTTAACGTTTTTAAAGCGTGTAATTAACTACATAAAGTGACAAGTTGTGTTCTGCATACACTACAACTCTGAACGTTGAAAATTAATTCAACTTTTTTAGCAATATTTCATTAACAAATATATTATTTCTACTTAAATTGTTTGTTTTACACTAAATATAGTATTTACACATACTACTATTTTTTTAATATTATAAGTAGAAAAATGCGTGTCAAAGGGGAACCATCAGACGTGTTAATCACGGAACCACAAGACCAATCAAAATCCGTTATTCACAGGTCTGATGGTCCCCCTTTGAAGACGCATTTTTTCTACTTAAAATAAAAAAAGTGTACTGAGACTTGAAAATGACCTTTAACAGTCGAAACTCGAGTAGTGAGTTATATAATATTTTTACATATTATAAGTGTGGTTAAAACATAGTGAATTTATCAATTCCGTGTAAAATTGTTTAGTTTATTAAAAATTTTCACTTTAGGAGAATGCATAATAAATCAGCCCTCTGTTTAGTAAAGAGTTGAATCTCCTAAGTGTAGAAGATTTTACAACAAAGAAGTCATGTTTTTCTTAAGTTATAGTTACTTTTCTGATTCACAAACGAATGTTCAATACTTCGCTATGAAATTATTTCTAAATTTAAATATAAAAGTATCATGGTATTATATTATATGCGGCGTTTAATTGACAAAATTCCCAAGCACTGCAACATAGAATTTACAGGTGTGTATATGCTACATTTGATTATTTTACGCATACATCTGTTTTGTATAAAATCGAGCCTTTTTATAAAATATGCCGGAATATTTAGGTTATAAGCTTTAGATTATAAGCTCAGTCTTTTGCCAACTGTACTTAATATTAATGATTTCCTTGACATTTTTTTCATAAGCATTGTTAATCTCACACAATAATCTCAATGTATCTTAATACACAATAATCTTAATGTTTTTTGCAATAGTTCGAAAGTTCTTCTTGATAATGTTCCCCATGAACAGGTATCCGAGTACAGAAGAATCTAGGTGTCATTATTGATAATAGACTCAATTACATTAAAAATGCAGTTTTCACAACACTAAAATAAATCGGTGTTAAATTTATGAGGCGTTTTATTTATAGCTAATCAAATTGTTGAAATTAACACTGAAAACAATGCGACATAACCTCAAGACCACTGACAGCTACATAAAAATGACATTTGATAATTTGTTTAATTTTATGTCTGGAATTAAGAAATGGCCTACCTAGTCTTCAAATTCATGGCAAGAGTGGATTCCAAGTCTTTTGAGACTCACGTTATTTAGGTTTATTGATATTTACACTACACTCGATAAGTACTCAGTTATATTTACAAGATCAGAATTATCTTGTTCAAACAATTCTTTTTGTTAAGTCCGTACCAGATGCATATAGCATTGTCTCATTATATAGCATTGCATAGGTAAATAGTCAAAAACTCTGTCTACGAAATATAACATAACTTATATAATATTATTATATAATATAACTTACAGAAATCCTAGATCATTCCAAATATAACAAAATAAAATTAAATCGAATATTCCAGCTGCAAAACATCTATTTTAGAAACATTTTTTATTCACAAGAATTTGAAACAAATAAGAGATTTATAGAATTTGTGTTATAAAATAATAAGTAATAATAATTGAGCCGCTTATTTTAAAAGTGGTGTAAGTCAATTTTCAAAAATAAAATAACGAACCACTTTATATTTACATTTCTGCGTTATGTTTTCATTTTGAAGAAATTGATCGCCAAATAATTAAAGCATGTTCTGGAGGTTAATCAATATACTGAAAAAGTTATGAAAGTTTATTGCAATAACTACTTATTGCAATTCAAAGTTGAACAGTTGTTTTACACGTTGTCTTATACACACACATATTCTCGGCAAAAACGAGTAAAAAATGTTACATGAGTAGCTTAATAAATTCCCAATAACAGTTTCAAAGTTTCATCGTGCCGTTTTCATCGTACCGAACTGTACCGTAAAAGTGTAGCAACTACGTTGCAAAGCACTTTGGATTCAAGATACATTCGATGACAAAAGTCGTGCTTTGAAATTATTGAAATTTGAAAATATATTTAATAGAACCGTGTTTAGAAGAAAAATACTCATGCAACACCTAAACAAATTTTTAGTTTACATCGCTCAATAATTTTTTGCATTTTTATGCTAAAATATGCTAATTTTGGAAAATTTCATATTCTTTTTTCATAATTAATATTTTGTCTCCGAATGTCCCTCCCGAACATCCTTAAAATCACCAATATTTTAAATTTGAATTTTGAATTTGAAGACAATTTCCTTCAAAATGAATAGAGAAACTAGAAATGTAAATATAAAGTAGTGTAACGGGTACGTACGTAGCCCCAGTGGTACCAGAGCGCTCCGTACAACCCTTGCCGTATGCGCCACCGTCGCGCCAATCAACGCTCCCGCATACGCACACCACAGCAGCAGAGGAGGGAGTCACACCCTCACAGAATAATACAAAAGCAGCCCCATCGCCACCAGAAGGAGAGCAGTGCTATCTCTCTACCTTGAACAGAAGGTAGCGGACAGAACGTTAGCAAGCGAAAGATCAGTGACCACTCTCAATTCTAGTAGCTTTCTGCACCCGTGTGAGGACAGAAGGTTTGCAAGCCCCAGAGCCTTAACGACTCTTAGACGTGAACCAATTTCGCACCCGTGTGAAGACGAAAAGTTCGCCAGTCGAAACGACTCCGCTCACCCGCAGCTCCGTACACTGGGCCTCAGCCGGATATCGGCGACCCCAGGAGGACGTCGCTCCACTAACTACCAGGAGCCAGCTATGTCGCCGTGCAGATTACACACAGACAACCCCAACACGCCATTCACTCCTTGTAAATTTGTGTAAATATATTAAACCTCTCTGGGAATTGGTTCCCAGGTGCCCAACGTGGGGCCCAAGAAGAGGCAGCGAAATACAAAAGAAAATTCGAATTACAAGGAGCCAAATAGCCGGAGGATGGCATTATCGCGCGAGCGCGGGGTGCAAACCAACTTTGTGTATATTCCAAACACCCCAAACGACAAAACGTTACTGGGAATCAACTTCCTGGAAGATGCCGGTTTAATGTTAAACCTTAAACGCCGGACCTGGTCGTTCTGGAACGAGAGGAAGGAATACTCTTTCATCCAGAAGGAAGACCAGTACTAGAACACCAGGGAAAGGAACTAGCAAGGGACGAAGAAATCTACAGCTCCATGGCGCACGAGTGGTCGATGGAACTCACCAGCCACGAACCCTTTACCATGCCTCTGTCCGAATCACCAAGACCGGCTGCACAACCGCAACATTTTCTTTTCGAAATACCTTTAGAAGATTGTGTGAGCTTCATGTTGCAAGACGCCATCACACAAATAAATATGGAATGGGACCTACATTTACTCTCCCCGAAACTAAAGGAGATTCAACTACGACCCAAGGACGAGGCAACCGAATTGGGCCACACCAAGAGGATTCAGCTAAACCACCTGTTAATCAAACACAGCAAAAGATTCGCTAGAACCGGCCCTCCCACGGAGGCCGTGGAATACGCTATCCACACCGAACAACATAGGCAGAGCTTCTGAAAAGCGAAGTACAGAAACTCCTGCAGGAGGGAATAATGGAAGAATGCCAACGCGCCTGGGCTGCGCCCGCGGTACTTATTCCAAAACCAGATGGGAAACTTCGAGTATGCATCGACTATCGAAAGTCAAATGCCATCACTAAGCCAGATAACTATCCGCTGCCGAGAATCGACGACCTTCTACACGCCACCACAAAAGTAGCCCTGATTTTCACTCTGGCTTTACAATCCGGCTACCATCAAATGAGAGTCCGGTAGAAAGACCAGGACAAGACGGCTTTTATCACAGCTTTTGTGCTCTTAAGATATACCAGAAAGCCGATTGGAGTCCGGAACGCACCCGCTACCTTCCAACGATTGATGGACCGCGTGAAAACAGGATGACGTAATCGTCCCATCGGAAACATTCCAAGACCACCTTGTAGACCTGGGTTTCTATAGACTGGATCACTTCAACCTCCGAATAAACCGAAGAAAATGCAAATTTGTCAGCCCCACGGTTAAATATTTGGGCCATATAATCAGTCCCGACGGGCTCCAGCCCAACCCAGACAAAGTGTCTGCCATCCTGCAGAGACCAGCGCCAAGGAACCTGAAACAGCTACAGAGCATCCTACAAACCTGCAGTAGGTATCGAAAATTCCTGAAGGATTTTTAGAAAATCGCCAAGCCTCTAAGCAATCTGACAAAAAGGACGCCCTTTGCACCTGGGGACCACAGCAACAGTCAGCTTTTCAGTCCGTCAAAGAAGCACTCGTCACAGCACCGATCCTCCAGCAAGCTAAGTCCGAAAATCCGTATACCTTACGAATGGATGCCAGTGCCTACGCACTAGGAGCAGCCCTAATATATGGGGAGGGTCATGACGAATGCACGATAGAATATGCGAGTCGACTCCTCACCCAAGCAGAAATCAACTACAGCACTACCGAACGGGAGGCATTAGCTGTCGTTTGGGCCGTACAACGCTTTCGAGCATACTGCCTCCAGGTGGATCGAATTATTCCCCGTCGAAGCCGCCACAGCAGCCGCCTGTGGGAAAACATTAACAGAAGAAGTATTCTTACGTTATGGACTACCGCGACGCCTTATCAACGACAATGGCACGCTATTCATAAGTGCCATCATGCAACAGATCACGCACTGGTTCGAGATAGACCATTACTTTACCCCAGTGTACCACCCTGCTACCAACCCATTGGAAAGGAAGAACAAAGAATTGAAAGCACAACTTGCCATCCAAGTCAGCACGACACATACCGATTGACCAAACAAGCTCCCTGCGATCCGTTTCGCAATGTTATCTGCCCACTGCACCTCAACCGGGATGACCTCCGCATACCCCACGTTCGGACGGGAACTCCAAACTCCCAGCGATGTAGAGCGTGACCTCAGGGGTATCATGAAGACGGATATCCATCTACCAGACATCACCATCCGACTAACCAAGCTGATCAACGCTTTGCACGCAGCACAGGAACGCCACGGGAAAACGCATGATCTGAGGAAAACGTACGCAGACAACAAAAGAATTCCCGCAGAACCATACCTGCCCGGGGAGCTGGTATGGGTAGCCTCGCACCCAGTAAGCAGAGCGAAAAATAAAACAATTGCAAGATTTGCGCCAAAACGGGACGGACCATACGTAATCCTGACAGCCAAAGGACCCTGCTCCAACGAGATCGTAGCCAGAAAGGCACCATCCACTCCATTGGCCACATATAACGTGTCTGCATTACGAAAATGCACCGAGAAAGAAGGATTTCCCACCTACCCATTACGAAAGAAAGGCTGAGCCCGGAAAAATCCAGGACCGTCTGCCGGGACGTCTTATGGGTCCTGAGGGGGAGATTGTAACGGGTACGTACGTAGCGCCAGTGGTACCAGAGCGCTCCGTACAAGCCTTACCGTATGCGCCACCGTCGCACACCACAGCTGCAGATGGGGGAGCCACACCCTCACAGAATAATATAAAAGCAGCCCCATCGCTACCAGAACCCGCTGTCACAAAATGAACACGTTTATTCCTACAACGCCCAACGAAGCTCTCGCAGCAAAATTCCTCGACCCCGACTACCCGGACACCGTGGACGACAGCGTCCTCGTAGAGATGATGAATTATATAATTAAACTGAAAAAGACCCGAATCGCCAACGAGAAACCCCTGGAAACCGACACCGAAAAGACAACTGAAGCTGCCCCCGAGAAGACAAACGAAGCCGCCGCCGAGAAGACTAACCAAGCCGCCGCCGAAAAAACAAACGAAGCCGCCCCCGAAAAGAAAACTGAAGCCGATGCCGAAAAGACAACCGAAGCCGCCCCCAAGAAGACAACTGATGCCCCCCCCCCCCCCGAGAAAACAAATGAAACCGCCGCCGAAAAGAAAACCAAAGCCGCCGCCGAAAAGAAAACCGAAGCCGCCGCCGAAAGGACAAACAATGCCGCCCCCCAAAAAGAAAACTGACGCCGCCCCCGAGAAGACCAACGAAGCCGCCGCAGAAAAGACAACCGAAACCGCCCCAAGGAGAAGAAATACACCAATGGACACTCACAGCCCCACCGAAGCCGCCCCCAAGCGTAAACCCGACCAAGAAGAAGAGCAACTCATCACCATCAACGAGAAGACCAAACACATCAGGACCACAGGCCCCTGGAGAACAACCACAGAAGACGAAACACTGAAGAAGCAACCAAGAAAACCGACAACCACACCAGGACAACAAGACCCAACTATAGCCAAGTAAAGCCAAATGAAACCCAACGAAACACAAACAACAGACAACACAGACAAACAAACAGACTAAAAAAAAAACACAACGACGACCAAACCCCAAGACGGTGGGATAGCTGGGCGAAAGCTCAAAACCACCAAATCAGCACAGGACACATGATGACTAGAACCCGCTAGACTCCGCTCACCCGCAGCTCTGTACACTGGGCCTCAGCCGGATATCGCCGACCCCAGGATGACTTCGCTCCACTAACTACCAGGACCAAGCTCTGTCGCCGTGCAGATTCCACACAGACAACCCCAACACGTCGTTAACCCCTTGTAAATTTGTGTAAATATATTAAACCTCTCTGAGGAACATAACATTTTGTAATTTTTAACAGATAACAGTTTTTAAATTTGATCGTTTCATCAGTAATAAGGTATTGCAAAAAGAAAGGAAAATAAATAAGTGAATAAATAAATAGGAAATGTATAGTATAAGACTCTAATAAGACTATGGGAATGATTGAAAAAACAGATATTTGATCAACATTTTTAAAAGCATTATAGTATATTAAAGAAGCTATAGTATATTAACGACGAGTTCAGTAAGCGCGATTTTACAGCACGCGTCCAAGTTTGGAAAATGACGAGCGTAGCGAGGAGTTTTCTAATGGACAAGTGCCGAAAACGCCTTACGAACGAGTTTTTTATAGTATTTTTTCTATTTTGTGCTCTTTTATGCCATTTCTAAATAAAAAAATACATATTGAGAAAATTGTATCTTACTCGGCGAGCCATAACCGCACGCATATGGGTGCTGTTGTGAGTCCATTACAGACGCAAAATAGAAAAACATTCAGTTTTTAACAGTTTTTAGTTTTATTGAATTTTATTTACAAAAAAATAATTAAAAAGCATTTAGGAAGCAGAACTAGAAATATTTGAACAATACGATAACTACAAATAAAAAATTGCGCCGAGGTTTATTTTAAGATTTTTTTATTTATTGTGTACCAAAATTATGGAAAGCTATCCATCTCCTTCAAAGTTCGCTTCTTTAGTGTTGATAGTAATGTTGATAGTAATAATACAGGTTTTGTTTGACTTGCGTTGCATTTAGCGTGCACGTTTAACTTTTTGATCTTGAGGGTTCCGTTGTTATCAACAATGAACCCTTATAGTTTCGATATGTCCGTCCGTCCGTCTGTCCGCAGTTTAGCTCAGAGACTATTAGAAATATAAAGCCGTAATTTGGCATGGATATACAGATTAGTCACGTCGACAAAGTGGTATGAAAAAATCTTGCAAAAAATTGTTGTAGGGTACCTCCTTTACCCCAAAGAAGTGGTTACGTTTTTTTTCTCGTCTGCCCCATGGTGTAGGGCAGGGGTTCCCAAAATGCGGCCCGCATAGCCCGTGAATTCGGCCCGCGATATTGATACGATATATTATATTTTTATTAAAAAATTATAGTAAATAGTAAAATAGTAAAATAAATACTAAATTTTACAAATAAGATACAATAAAATATTTTATCTACGACCACTATTGTAAATGTCCATTATTGTACAGTTTGTGGACTATGTAAATAGATCATACTACACACATATGTAACAATCCGTGATTAATGTTATGTAATAATTCAAAATCACTCATGAACGTTTGGTTTACGATTCGTTGTTTGGTTGAGAGCTGCACGTTGATACTATTATTAAATATAGTACTCCGTGATTTCCAAACAATCAATAAACGTCACATCATTTACATAGAAGCTGTCATTCATTTCGATTTTTCGCGTTTAAATCTAACGAAAACTACAAAAGTAGTAAATAAAAAGGCATGTAACCATTATGAATGTATTTCTTTTCATTTCTATTCTAAGTTAAATAAGGTCGAAGGTGTTAGATCATATTTTTCTTATTAAACAGAAATAAATTAGTGCGGTCGTAGATAAAGCATAGTGCATAATTCGAGTTGTAAGGCAATTACGTACTCGCGGAATTGCGCGCTCCTTACAACTATTGTTCCTAAACTAAACAATATTTATAAAATATTGTTTAGTTTATATTTAATAAAATATTTTAGTATGTCTAGTCTAGTTATTTCACATTTGTACAGAAATATAATATAGTAGTCTCAAATAGATACAGAACTGTTAATCATTTAAGACATGCAATTTGAATTGATTGAGGAAAAATTCATACAGGAAAATATTGATGCTAAGAATTCTTATCGGAACAATTCCCTAATTGATTTTTATAAAGGATTATCATCTGTGAATTATACGAAAATATGATCAACAAATATTTTCATTATTTGGGAGAACATATATTTGCGAAAAAACTTTTTCAATACCTGCCACAACCGCCAAAGAAGTTTTACTTCCACCACGCCTAAAGGTTAGAATTGAAAATTTGAATTTGAAAAATGTAGTGAGTAGACCAACTCTGCTTTGAATAAATGAACAATTCAAGAGAAAATTTACAAACTCAGAAGAATACCGTTGTAATTTGGAGACTTGAATATAATATGAGATTAGAAAAAACAGGTAATATAAATATAAGTGGACTGGAACTACAGGAATACGCAGTAATAATTCAAATTTTACTGCCCCACCTAAATTTAAAAAAATGTATTGTTTGGATCGTCTGCAAAAAAAAGGCTACAAGTTGAACATAACTTAAAGTCAAGGTTGTTTCAATCACGATTTAGAGTTTACGTTGACATATAATTTCCCTTGTTAATTAAAAGCTAAACAGTTGTTTATTTGATAACGTATGAATTTAAACTAATATCTCTTCAGTTCAATTCGACCAAGTTTCAGTTTTTAATCTAATCTGAACAACATATCCCTATATTAGAATTTTATGTTTTGTTGTTACTTCAATAAATTGATAAAAAAAGCATTCGTTTTAATTGCTGGAAAATCAATTGATAATAAAATGTCATGCTGAGAATCAAAACAATAGTGAATAATAATTAGACCAATAAACATTAATTCTTTATTGAAATATTTTTGCATATTTTAAAATTATTATTCAATTGCCAATTGGTTATTAAGAAATTAGTAATCGTTTTTTAATTGTACATAATCAATAAAAAGAATTGGGTTTTTAATGTTAAAAACCATTTTTTTGTTAAAAACCATTGGTTTCGACGTTTAACAATGTGGGATATGTATTTTTTGAGTAGTTCTTCTTGTAGTACCCTACACGATGGTACGAAAAAAGCACGATAACTTGTAATATTTTACTTTTAATATTTAACATGTTTGACATGTCTAATACAACTACCAACAAAGTCATGCACGGGTAGTAATTACACATTTTACGTCACACGGGTAACCGGCCTGCTTTCGGTACCGAGTTCAAAAACATATTTGCAATTTGTTATAACTTTTTAATTTCAACGAAAAAAAAAACAGAAAATTGTTTTGTTATAAAACTTATATATGAGCTTTCGATTTATGCCAAAAAAATTGTTTCAAACACCCAATTGTTAACAAAACTTTATACACAAAGATAAATATGTAAAAATATAAGTCTAACCTATTATGTAGTTACTAAACATTTAAACATTTCTCAGAATAAATTCAAGTAAAACTACTTTAGGCGCGATTTGAGAGTTACTCAGAGTTACGCATTTTTCTGACGGAAATAACGTTTGTAAAGTCTATATTCTGATTACATAGTTTCCGTCTTTGAATATTTTAAATTTTGTATAAATTGATCAATAATATCAAAAATCGCCCAAAAATATAAATGTTTTCATGAATGTTATTTTTAGATGAACAACTAAAACTTCTTCATCGACCGACTATAGAATTTCCAGAGTGCTATACACTAAAATTTATTTCTATTCTGTTTTTATAATGTATTATTATATACAAATATTATTATACTAATAATTATATTATTTTGTTTATAAATATTTTATTTAACAAATTTAAAGATTTAAGTTTATCTTTTTAGTAATACACGCCATAGCGGTCAAGGAAGTTTTACTTCAATTACGCGCTTTTGAAGTAAAACTTTTATGAAGCTTAAAGGTTAAAATTTCGATAGGTTAAACAAAATGAGTGATTTTGTTTAATCTATTGAAATTTTAACCTTTCATATATTTTCAGAAACCCATTCCTTTGTTTTTTATTCAATTTCCAATAAAAAAAAACAGTTTAAACGCAAATTCTAAAAACTGGTTTAAAAGTGCATCTGACTTTCAAGAATCAATTAAAGTACTGCAAAAACAATTCCAATACATTTCCAATTACTATTCAAATTACTCAACGATATCCATATTTATGAATTAATGTAAATTCTTAATTAATATTTCACCAACACGCTTCACCTTAATACAGTTTTTTTTAACAAAATATTTTAATAAATGTCCTTTAAAACATTTCTTTTAATATGAATTGTATTCGCCCCCAAGTATTTGCCTTTTACAACTAGAAAAAAATTATTCTATCGAGTCAATGTAAAATTAATTAAAATGCAATTTAATTCTTCGCAGTACATTTTTATTTGCATATTCTCGTTAAAAATTCAGCAATGCATGTAATTTATACTTATAAAACAATAACGCACCTTTAATAGCTCGCTGTGTATTATAAATAAGCTGTTAATATTTATATAATTAACCTATTCATTTTTATTTGAAATGCAATTTTATTTTATAATTAATTAAAAACGGCAATAACATTTAAATTAGTTATATAATATTAAATACAAACGCTAACACACGGACAATGTCATTATGATCAATGTTAACATTGTTTATACATATACATATTGTTGGGACGTATGTACCAAGCACTGTAACATACAACTTACAGGTGTATATATGCTACATTTGATTATTTTACGCACATATCTGTTTTGTATAATTTAAAATTAGCACCAATTAATAAATTAGTTTGTAAGCTTAGTATTTGCCAACCCTACTTAATAAATATGATTTTTAGGTATGAGTTTGGCAATAGACTGAGCTTACAAACTAAATTATTAATTTGTGCGAGCTAATTTTTGTGCACCTGACTTGTATAAACTTTCAGCATATTTGATATAAAGGTTCGAAATTATACAAAACATATTATGCGTAAAATAATGAAATGTAGCATATATACACCTATAAGTTGTATGTTACATTGCCAGGGACAAAATTATGAATAATCTCATTAGTTTAACTGCAGAATATAACAGACAAAGTGTCATTTGTCAATCAGAAAACTAACTAGGTTATAGTGCCTGTTCTATGTTATAATGCTTGGGACTTATGTCAATTAAACACCGAATAGAATATAATACCATGATAATTTTATGCAATATTATAAATGATCTCATAACAGAATATTTAACAGACTAATTGTAAGTATATTTTGTCAATAATAAAACTAACTATAACTTATTAAATGTAGAAGATTTCTCTGGTGTAACATCTTCTACACTTAGGAGATTCAACTTCGTATTAAGCAGAGGGCGGATTCAGTAGAATATGCTGCATAATATATTGTTTAAGGTTTTGATTCCAATATTAGATTATAATCAAACCAGTTCAATATATGTGTCGCTCATTGTAAAAGTGAATTATCTCCTTGAAACTGAATTTTAAAATAACGAGCTTTTTGCGAATTAAAGTGTAGGAAAAAATATGTAGGCATTCATTCAATATTTTCTCTTTTTTATTGTTTAATACAAATCAAAGATATAATAATTTGAAGTAACGTAGAAAATCAAAATTAAACTAATTTAATAAATGTACTTAAATATTTTTTTTGAGTTACATCACTGTTATAGTGACATGTGTATAGTGTTTTAATCATATATAATTTCGTCATCACATTTGGAATATCTATGGGCAGATTTTTGTAGTAATGGTGGTAAATTGGCGGAATGTATGGTTGAAGATCAAGAATATCTTTCTTCTTTGCGTTAGTAACTAGTCGTTAGATGGATAGAGCGGGTCTTGTCGAATATTGTACAAGTGGGCCGGTCGTTCTTGCTTTTTTGCATAAATCTACTTTATATAAGGGTGTGTCGGGGTATAAGGGTGTGTCGTAAGGGTATTTCGCGAAGGTATTTCGCGAAGTTTTACGCAATACCTTGCGGAACATGTGAACAAACCTACATTGGACGTACCAATAGAAAAATATCTGCTAGGATTCAAGAACATGTAGTTTCAACCAGACACAGAGACAAAGTTTCATCGGCACTTGTCCAACACACAAACACCGGTCACTGGATGGACTTTAGAAATTCAAGGACTGTTGCACAGATTAGCCACGAAATGTCACGAGTATACAGAGAAGCCATAGAGATAGAAAAACGAGACTACTGCATGAACACGAGAGACGATTCCTTGAGACTGCCCCCAGCATGGCGACCGATCATATCCACCCTCAAAATGCAATGCCAGACACCCCAGACTCATGTACGACCAACAAGACAAACAAACAACCGAACCGAAGCACCGCACACAATGCGCATGACCCGAAGCCAGACAGCTATAAGTAGTCGCATCGCACGAACGAGCTCTCAGTATGCGTCTAACGGTTGACCCGCACGGACGCACATATCTCTTGAGAATGGCGAATGTTAGTTCGCCGAAACGTCGAGAATCCGGTTCTTTTCAGAGCCAACCTTCAGCATCAACGCGGAATCCCCGAGAAAACAATACAACACACATATATATATATATATATATATATATATATATATATATATATATATATATATATATATCACTGTTTATCTTGTTCTTTTTATCTTCCCAAAACTTCCTCATCCTTTCGCTCTGGGCCTGGCTTCTTTCTTGCGTCTATGCGTTTTTTAGTTTCAAACTCTTAGCTGTTGGATTCTTTGATGTGAAGTTATGTGAATTTATTTCCTGCCTGTATTTAGTTCGTGTAGTTGCCAATGGGACTATATTGATTACTGATAGGTCATTTTGGGTGTCTACCAGCCAGCGTACTTTGGACTGTCGGGTTTCATTGATGATGTGGAAGATTTTCTTGGTCAATCGAGAGTACTATATGACCGTAGAATTTCAGACGTACTTTTCCGTGCAACTGAGGAGAATCGTTCTGTCAGGGAATATAGTTCTTGTGAGCTTTTACGCATCCAGTAACCATCTTGTACCTTGGGTCCAAATATTTTTCTGAGTATCTGATGTTTTCAATAATATCTGACTTTCTCAATATCATTGATGTAGTTGGTTAATGATGAAGTCTCAATTGCATAGAGTGCTTCTGGCAGAATGACTGTATGGTATTGACGGAGTTTTGCTATGGTAGAAAGTGGTTTCTTGTTGTACATATTCCAGGTGATTGTATAGGCTTTGCGTAACTTTTCTGAACGTGCTTTGTTAGCCATTATTTCCTTAACAGTGTTTCCAATTATTTCACCTAGGTACTTGAAGTGCTTAACTTGTATGACGTTGCCATATTTGGTTGCAAGATGTGTCATATTTGAGGTCTTTTTATTGCGTTTTCTCGTAAGAGACTTGAAGGCCGGTTCTGATGGCGATTTCATAAAGTTCCTCGATGGCGTGTTTGGCTTCTTCAGTGGTCCCGGTCATTATTGCAAGATCGCCAGCAAAAGCGAGGCACTTTAGGTTGATTCCTTTGTCCATTGTTCCCATATACTCCAGGTACTTCTTTCTCCAATATTTTGATTATCTTATCTAGTATCAGGTTAAAGAAGAGTGGGGACAATCCATCACCCTGTCTTACTCCAGTACTGATTTGAAAAGACTCAGAGATATCACCAATGAATTTTACTTTAGATGTTGTTCCTGACAAAGTCTGTTCTATTAATATGGTTGTTTTACTATCCACACCGTATTCATGAAGTATATTAAACACAGTTGCGGTCAATCGAGTCATAGGTTTTCTTGAAGTCTACGAAAGTAACAACTGTGCGCTTCGGCTGGCGATATTGCAGTATCATCTTTAGGTTCCAGATTTGTTCCGCGCATGATCTGTGCGGTCCGAACCCTGCCTGATATTCACCGATCAGATATTTTGTCTGTTCTTCCATTTTGGTGAGGAGGGCACGTGAGAGAATTTGTAGGCGAATGATAGAAGGGAAATGCCTCGGTAATTGTTTGGATCAGTCTTGTCGCCCTTTTTGTGTAGTGGGTGGATCAAAGCATTTACCAGTCCGCTGCTATGATGCCGCTCTTCCATGTATTTGCAATGATAGCTTGCAGTCTGTCAATCAAGAGTTCACCTCCGATCTTGAGCATTTCAGCAATTAAGCCGTCTTCCCCTGGTGTTTTTAGGTATAAAATGATGTTTCGTATTTCCTCATGTGTTGGTGGAACAGAGTCCTGGTTTGGGGCGGCTATGTGGCATTGGAGCCTTTCTTCAGGGGGTTTACAGTTGTGTAGCTTCTCGAAGTACTATTTCAGAATTTCACAGTTCGTTTTTGTATTGGTTTCAAGGGTTCCATCAGGCCGACGGATGCAGAGACTCGGTGGCTTGTAGTTCAACAGTTCTTCCCTAAATGTTCTGTAGAAGTTTCGCGTGTAATTTCTTTTGAACTCATTGTCGATTTCGTCTAATTTTTTGAAATGGTATGTCGGTTTAATGCGTCTGATCGTTTTGAATGTCTCCCTCTGCATTTTTAAGAAATTCTGCAAATTCTCTTGTCTTGTAGCTATGCCAAGTCTTCCACGCAAGCATGCGGGATTCAAGGACCCTGTCGCATTTGGCGGTTGACCGACTTTCGTTGCTGATTGCTGGATTGTCTGAAGAAGTTCGTCCCATGTTTGTGTGTCGATCTGTAGTGATTGTGCGAGCTCCTCCGCGTGTTCTCTTAGATCTTGATATGGTGTTGAGGAATCTTGGTGAGTGCCCGTTCTAGCTGTGATCAGAACTTCTCCACTTTGTTCTTGCCAGGGTCATTATTAACAGGAGCATGTGCGTTAATCAGTATGTTGTTGGTGCATTTAATTGTGAGTAGGGAGATCCGTTCGAAATGTGATGAAAAATCTAGCACAGAGCTCTAGATACTGTTATGTACTACATATTGCGGTTCCCAATATATGTAAATTACTATTCCTTGGCTTGGCTGCAGGCTTTCCCTTGTAGATACGATATCTACCAGAGTCAAAGTGATCACAATCACGAATTGTGTTCCTTGTACTGCAAGTATACTTGCAAGGATACTGAATTTATCGCAGGTCTCCGTTAGCGTCTTTAGTTTTCCTGTTTTGGTCAGCGTCTGTACGTTGAGGGTACCAATGAAGTGTTTACTCATGGGTTTAAGGAGTTTTGGGAAGCTACGACTCTTCCCTGCATGATGTCCTGGTACCCCAGAATCCGAAATGACCAGGTTTGACTTCGCTCGTCATAGCTAGGGACTGAGGTAGTTGCACTGTAGCTGGTGGGCTTGAGCCCATAGCGAGTGAGTCGCTAATAATAGATTCCATTTACTCACATCGTAAGTATAGTAAGTCGGTAACGCAGCAGATATTTTGCTGTGGTTGACATTATTACCTCAACTCAACTTATTATCTTTATTTATATAGCTACATTAATTCCAATTGCATAAATTTTTATTTCAAAATTTTGAATATTCATTTAAATTTAATTATACTAAAGCTGAGTCTAGTATCAATAATTAACACCTAATATAATAAACACTCTGATACCTCTTACAAAGAACATTACCAAGAAGAATTTTCGAATTATTGGCCAATGCAGGCAAATGGAGCTTATTGTGTATCATCATATATTAAGATTTATTGACATTTACACTAAAATCATTTCTCGATAAGTATTCAGTTACATTTACAAGATCAGAATTAACTTGATTCAATTCTTGAACAATTCTTTAAAATCCATACTAGATAGATACTGAATTGTATCATGTGATAACTTTTCTATATTAGTGTTTTACAATTTGTATTATCATTAATATAAAGTATAAATAACAATGGACCTATGACAAAAGTACTAAAAATACTGTTTTCAAATTTGACCTTTTGCTTTAGTTTACTTAAGTAGGACTTGAACCTTTTTGTGCCAATATCCGTTATTCCTCTTTGATTTAGTTTATAACTCTATAATAATATATCTCTATTTATGGTTTCAAACGCCCTTCTAAAATCTAGAGATTCGGTAAAGATATATTTTTTCTTACCTAGGTCATATAACGAAGTATCACAGATATCAACAATAACGGTCTCGCAGGAATGTCATTCTCCGAACACTGATTGATGACTAGAGATTATATTATTTAAAAAAAAAACAATGGTAACTGATTTTTACAATCAGTAATATTTATTCGTGTTAGAAACTTTCTGCACGGGCGTCACTAGGGATGTCTTCCACTCATCAGGTGGAAATCGGTTGCTAGCAACTTCAACGGCATCCCGGAGAATTTTAGAATTTATACTGTCTTCTTTATTGAATTTAATTAGCATATATACACTAGCTCAAGTTTGTTTAGCACACTTGCAGGATTACAGTTTATTGTCTCCTTAATTATTACCCCTTAATGCACACTATGATTTAGAGTGATAATATAAATGATTTGTTGTCAATGCATATAGGATCACTGTATTTGCTGCTATCAAAGCACATCGATTGGTGTCCGGAACATGTGGGTAGTTTCATCAAGGTTTTCGTGAATGGTTTGTCTAAAATAATTTTTTTTGGCTGTTCTAATTTTCTGCTCCACTTGTTTTCTCAATATCTTTTACTCATGCTACTCTTCGTCAGATCACTTTTGTTTCAATATTAAATACGAAAATGATACGGAAAGTAAGCAACATTAAAAAAAAAGTTTTAAGTAAAACTTCTAGAGTATTGTTTTCTACTTATTAATAATTTCTGATAATAATCTGACTAGTCCAGATTATTCAAAATCTATGGCTCTTATTAGCTTTAGTTTAAGAATTAGTCCGAGTAGTCTGGACTACTCAATGTCTATTAGATTGCCTACAAATCAGGAATTAGCCTGAATTGTACAGATTTATCATTGTCTATTAGTTTGTTTATAATATAAGAAGTAGTCTAGATTTACTTAATGTTTATTAATTTGTCTGCGATTCAAGAATAGGTCCAACTTGTCCAGATCTCTCAAAATATCTATTAGTTTATCTAAAAATTATGAATTATTCCAACTAGTTCAGATTTCTCAATGTGTATTCGTTTTTTTACAAATCAAGAATTAGTCCAACAAGTCCAGATTTCTCTGTCTATTAGATTTTCTACAAATTAAGAATTAGTTCAACCATTCCAGATATCTGAATGTCCATTGGTTTGTCTATAAATCAGCAATTAGTCCAACTAGTCCAGATTTTTTTAGACCTATTAGTATGTCTATAATTTAAGAATTAGTTCGACTAGTCTCGACTACTCAATATCTATTAGTTTGTGTACAAATCAAGAATTATTCCAACTTGTCCATATTTCACAATGTTCATGTTTCAAATGTTAGTTTGTCTAGAAATTAAGCATTAATCCAACTAGTTCAGATGTTAAAGTCTTAATGGAGTTCAGATTTCTTAATGTCTTAATAGACATTGACAAATCTGAACTGGTTGCTAATGTTTAATTTCTAGACAAACTAATAGACATTGTAAAATCTGGACAAATCTGTGGGCACGGCAGTGCCCCCGCCAAGTCAGATACTACCGTACTCTCTTTTCTCGAAGCGACAAACGACACTTTTGACCCCCCTGTAACTTCGTCGTGGATAAAGCAGGAAGTTTGGATTTGTATAATTTGAATTTGTATAATTTTTTGAATATAATTTGTACCGACGTATATCAAGAGACATACTATTACTGGCTATATTACCAAAATACCTAATAATTATACCTTATAGTTTACGAATTATCGCCAATCAAATTTCTTAATGTTGTAAGTGACATCTACGATCAAAATTCTAAGGTACTTCTAGCAATCTTACACACTTCAAATTTTGAATTTTAATTAGCATTTAGTCTATAACGGAAGGAAAAAATCAAATATCCCGAAATTTCATTATCCATTAAATGAAAAATAATGATTATTTAAAAATTTCTTAATTTTGTCACCAATCATCAAAATTCTAAGTTACTTCTAGCAATCTTACAATCTAAAATTTTGAATTTTAGTTAGCCTTTAGCTCATAAAAAGAAGGAAAAAATTAAAAATTCCGAAATTTCGTTTTCCATTATATGAAAATTAAGGATTATTAAAAATAATATTCAACGAACGCATCGCGCTTGTACATATGGTTGCTAACTTTCAAATAGGGACAGGGAGTGGGCTTAGAAAATCAGTAGCTAACGGACACGGTATATTACCCGAGAAAAAAGGAATATGACCTACAAAAAGAAATGAGATCCCATCAAAATATAAAATGTAAAAAATGCCAAGTGTCGTAACGCTTTCCTTTCGCTAAAAAAAAGTTGTGAGATCTCATGTAAGACCAAGTGAGTTATTTTAGTTGTTGTCTATGGAAGCACCTATTCAACAACTTCGTTATAAATTGTTATCTAATCAATTACCTATTAACATTTATAATCACCGCATCAATATTAAGCACCTTTATTTCTATATTAATTATAATGACTTGGCAATTGCACGGTAACATAATTATATAAGAATATAACTACTATTTCGATTACTAAGTAAATCTAAACAGTAGTAATAATAACAATAAGTTTATTTCATTAAATACACATGACATAGGATCAAATACAAAACAGTTTTGCTTAGTTAACAGGTGATAATAGAAAAGAGGATCTTTGGTACCTGTACTAATGAAAAACATTGTATCACAGGCACCAGTAAACCTTAGAATAAAGCATTTTAATTAGTACAATTTTGCCATGCAATTGTCAAGTCAATATGATTATTGTAGAAATGAAGGTGCTTAATATTGATACGGTCACTATAAATGTTGATAGGTAATTGATTAGATAACATTTTATAACAAAGTTGTTAAATAGGTGCTTCCATAGACACCAACTAAAATAACTCACTTGGTCTTACATGAGATCTCACAACTTTTTTTAGCGAAAGGAAAGCGTTACGAGACATTGTAATATGTACATAATGCTTGATATGTACAAAATATCAATTTTGATAGACATTGAGTAGTCTAAAGTAGTCGAACTAATTCTTAAATTATAGACAAACCAATAGGCTTGATTGCTGATTGAGTAATCTGGACTAGTTGGACTAATTTTTGATTTATAGAAAAACTAATGGACATTCAGAAATCTGATATGGTTGAACTAATTCTTGATTCACATCTGGACCAGTTGGATTAATTTGTGATTCGTAGCTTGTCCACAATTCACGAATTAATACAACTGGTCCAAATGTGGCTATATCTATTAGTTTGTCTAGATATTAAGAATTAGTCGAAGTAGTTTAGATTTCTTAATGTTCATTAGTTTTTTTGCAAATCAAGAATTAGTCCGACTAATGTAGACTACTCAATGTCTATTAGTTTGTGTACAAATAAAAAATTATTCCAACTTGTCCAGATTTCGCAATGTCTTTTAGTTTGTCTAGAAATTAAGCATTAATCCATCTACTTCAGATTTCTCAATGTCCATTAGTTTTTCTATAAATCAGAACATATTCATATTTAGTCCATATTACTCAATGCCTATTAGTCTCTATGTAATTTAAGAATTAGTTTAACTAGTCTAGGCTACTCAATATTTAGAAGTTTTATAAGTCGATAAGTTTGTCTACAAATCAAGAATTACCCCAACTGGTCTTGGTGGTCCTATATCTATTAGAAAGATTTAGATAAGGATTTTTAAAACTAGATCTGATTTCTTAATGCACATTATTTTTTCTACAAACCAAGAATTATTCCAACTAGTCTAGATTTTTCAATGTCTATTATTATGATTACAAATCAAAAATGATTTCAAGTGGCCCAGATTTCGTAGTATGCATTAGTTTGTCTAGAAATTAAGGATTATTCCAGTTAATTCAGATTCCTCAATATCTATTAATTTGTCTAAAAATCAAGAAATAGTCCAACTAGTTCAAATTATTTCATGTCTATTAGTTTATCTACCAATCATACAAAAATCTAATTAGCCGAGATTACTTCATATCTATTAGTTAATCGAGAAATCAATTAAATTTAAATAAATTTTCAAATTAAGAAAGTATGAATTTAAATCAGTCTAAAAATAGAAATAAAAATAATAAAAAAACTATATTTTTAATAATTGAATATTTTATATGAAATTTTCAAAAATAAACCATGTTTCGTAAAAAAATAAGTTTATTCGAATATTCAATCCTAATTGATCAAATTTCTATAAGTTAAATAAATTGTTTTGTAGATAGATTTTTATATATTGTACTGGTTCCATTTAACTAATTTTTTTTTACTTATTTTGTTTTAATCTAAAATATTGAAATCAAAACTTTGAACAATAACATTATTTTCCTTTCACATTAAGTGTGAAAATTACACGGAAAGTAAGCAAAATTTTGAAAAATATTTCAAATAAAACTTGTAGAGAATGAATGTTTTGTCTGACAATTTTGTAATGACTAATCTTTACCAAAATAAAACCTTGTCTTCGGTTTATATTTGTCTTGTCTCAAAAATTCATACAAATATTTCAAATAAAAAATGTAGAGACTGAAATTTTCTATTAGAAATCTTGTTATATAGTGATAAAAAACATACCTATTTTACAATTTTCTTGCTTCAAACATGGCTACAAAAGCAAACTAAATTTATCCCTTTACCAATGATTAGTTTACCAGCAATTTTACGTAATTTAATTTTAAGCCTTCAGCTTTGTTTTAACTACGCCTTCCCGAAGAGAGCATATTATTAATTTACAACGATTTTTTCTAGCCTTTTTGAAATATTCTGCTTTATTCATTATTAAAATTAATTTATTGAGTGGAGGCACCAAAAAAAGAATTTAGAAACAATTTTTATTATATAAAAAAATCACAGAAATTTAAAATTTATAACTAAAACATAATACGAAATTTTAACAAAACTAAAACACAATTTCACGCGGACAATTTCTAAAAACTTAAATTAATTTGTACTAAAGAAAACTAAAATAAATAATTTACTTGTTCTTTTTTGACGGTCCTGGCACTTTTTTATGCGGTGAGAATTCCGGTACAGTCAGCGATCGCCTCTTAAAGGGGCTCTCAGGAGGTGTCGAGTAAGTCTCCAAAGCTTCTTCGAGTTTCTCCCTGAGGGCTGCATCATTTACTACTCCTCTCGTAGCAAACCGTCTGCTAGAAGCAACTGGCGTGCGTTTCTTATTTATTATGTGCCTTATGCCATCACCGCCACCCAATCTGTTTTTATTAACCAACGACATTATTTCTTGGTTTGGGAATTTGTATAGAAAAATCTAGATAAAAATTATAAACGTGATTTGTATGTATATGTCAAAGTAAATAATATTTTTTTACAGATTTTGTTATTTCAATTTTAGATTGCTTGATAATTTGTTTCTGAAAATAATATTTTTTTTAAATAATTATTTCAATAGAAATGAAAGTAGGAGATTATCACTACGATATCTTCAATTAATTTGGTTCGAACCATGACATCTCATTTTAAATTATTTCAATTTTTTTATGGTTCGTCCAATTCAGTAGACTTCTTATATTATCAATGGTGACATACGTATTTAGAACATTTGATTAATAGATTCTTCTTAATCCCATTATTGTTAAATCGAATCGAAGGGCAGGCAAGACCAGACAAGGCCATAAAAGAGCAAACAAGACTAGACAAGATAAGACCAGACAAGACCTAAGAAGTTGGTTAATTAAGCATAGTTTTCTTTCCTTAATATTTAATATATACACTCAGATGCAAAAAAAACTGGTCATTGGGTCAAGTTTCTTAGTACTTCGAATAAAACTTTTTTGTGTTTTACAATCAAATAGACAATCAGGATGTAGAAACAAACAACATATGGTACTTATAAGTTAATCTAATGAACATTAATATGCGAAACTAAAATTTAAAGGTGTACGTTCTTCACTACCTATTGCTCATTTGACATTATGCACAAGAACCAAGGTGGTTATAGGGTTGACTTCTTTGTTTTCGATTAATTGTCATTCTCAGGGCAGATTGGTGTTTTGATTATGGTTCTAAGTGCTGAAAATGGTGCAAAAGCTGTTGCTCTTGTGGCATATGGAAGAAGGTGTCTAGATTCCTTGATGTCAGTCTTTCTACCATCCAAAGAACACTTGAGCGGTTGAGGGAGATCGGCAGAAATACTCTGGGACCGGGATCTGGCAGGAAACGAAAAACAACTGCTATCGATGACCGATTTATCATTCGTGCTACTCTACGAAATCGTCAGGTGACTTCAGTAGATACCCGGAACCAACTCTGAGAGGTTCGTGGTACAGCTATGAGTGTATAGACAGTTTGTCGAAAGTTGCAAGAAGTTGGCTTAAAATCTTGCAGAGCAGCAGCTTTACCACAATTACTCCCACGTCACCGAGAAGCCATACTAATTTTCTCGCGAGCATTTAAATTGCACATTGGCACAATGCAGGACTATACTGTTTACTGACGAATCTAGATTCTGCCTACACTCGCCAGATGGAAGAGAACGAGTATAGAGACGAACGGAGAAACGACTGTGACTGGCATTAGTGAAATACCTTTGTAATTATTTGGATCTGACTTATCACCCTTTTTATGTAATAGGTGGATCAAGGCACATTTCCATTCTTCCGGCATTTTCTCTGTGATCCAAATGTCTGTAATGATCTTATGAATTGTTTGGAAGACGTTTTTATCTTGAAGCTTCCACACGTCAGCAATAATGCCATCTTCTCCTGCCGCTCTGTTATTTTTCATTTGTTGTATGATCTCCACTATTGTAGGTGGAGTAGAATCAAAATCAAGGTCAATTTTTTCGTGGGTTCTTTACAATTGAGAAGAAATTGAAGTGTCGTTTGAGAATTGTACACTTTTCTTTAGTGTTCGTTTCCAGGGACTCATCTGTTCTTCTAAAACAGAGGCTAGAAAGTTGATAACCCTCAATATTTTCTTAGAATGTTCTGTAAATTTGTTTTCTGTTATTTCTTTTAAAATCTTCTTCAATTTCTTTTAGCCTGTTGTTGTCGTATGCTCGTTTTTCTCTTATAATTTCCTTGATGATTGTTTCTGAACTTCGTGAAATTCTTTCCATGTTTCGGATGTTCTGTTACTACTGAACTTCATCCATGCCTGTGTTCTTTTCTCAATGGCTTGAAAAAAAGTTGCGTTCCACCACCTATGATTCCATTTTCTAGGTGGTTGCGCATTGCCTTCTGAACTCTGGTCGCAAGATCTGTCCAAGTGTCTGTTGGATGCCTATTAATTTAATTTGAAACGATTTTCTCCCTGTTTATCCGCAAATATTGTGGATCAGGCTTTGGATCATTATTTTGTATTTTACTGTCTTTTTCTGTCTTGGAATTGGTCTAATCTTAACTTACCAAATAATGATCTGACTCGAAAAACCTTTTGCGCGTTCTGACATTTAAAATTTCCTGCGTATTTTTTGTTATAAATGGCCAAATGATCAATATAGAATTCTCCCCATATGGTGTTAGGTGCTTTCGATGTTGTAAGTTTTCGTCTAAGCTTTAGAAATTGTGTCAACATAACTTTGATATTAAAATGTTGACAATATTTTATGAGGTGTTCCCTTTTTGTTTGTGCAATAGTGAGCTGAATAGGGCCTGTGATTTTTCTGTATTTTCTCTCCTTACCTAATTGCGCATTTAAGTCCCCACATGCCTTTCTCGTATGTTGTTGGTTACTTCTTCCATGTCTTCCCAAAAGTCTTGAACTTCTTGTGGGTTCTATCTGTTATGCTTTTTCTGTTATTTGTAGGTGCGTGTGCATAGATAATCGTGTAACATTTATTACCTGATTTGAAGGAGAGTGTGGAGATCTTTTCTGATATTGAATTAATGCCAATAATGTTATCCATGACTTATTTGTGTACTACAAATCCCGTTCCAAGCAATGATGATGTACCTCTTCTGACAGCAGGTTCACCTTTATAAATTCTATAATTATCCGTGTTGAAATGATTTCCGTCTTGAAAACGTGTCTCCTGAATAGCCAGAGTTTTGATTTGAAATTTTTCTAACATAGCTGTAAGTTATTATAGGTTTCCAAGTTTGAAGAGAGTATTAACATGAGAGTGCCAATGTAGTGTTTGCGTAGAGATTTTGAGAAGCTACGACAATTCTCCTCATGATGTTCCTGGTCCTTCAGAATTCGATGAATTGGAAAGTCCAGCACGATGCCTGTGGTAGCGGATTTTCCTTTTGTTCCATCATGATTACTTCAGGTTGAAAGTGGTTGTGGTGACCTTTAAGAAAGATCACATTGATTACAACTAAGGTATTGAGCCTTAGTTATGTTTTTCCCGTATCTGTATTTTGAGTTTGTGTTCCTGTCTGCTGTTTTAAACGATGGTGTTATGGTCCATCAGCAGGGCTTCAACTCTCTTTTCCGATATATATATATATATATATATATATATATATATATATATATATATATATATATATATATATATATATATATAAACCGCAAAAAAAACGCAAAATTATCGCACCACATATAAATATCGATTTATTTTAATTGTCGTCAATATTATCATACATTTTGAAAAATATATAAAGAATAAAACACATACACATAATTATTTCAATATTGATAATAAATTTGACTAAAATAATTGTGGAGAAAAAAAGAAAACCAAAGATATGGTTTATTTAACAAAATAATGTAAAATTATAATTATTATTATACACACGAATGCAGCTTCTTTTGAAACGTTTTTGGCTTATCAATAACTAGTGTTACCACCTCTAGTTGTTATTACAGCCTGACATCGCCGTGGCATACTTTCAATTAGAGATCTAATCGTTTCTTGAGGGATATCTTCCCATACGCGGATAAGACTTTGTCGCAGCTCGTCTACGCTGTTAGATGGTAGATGTTGACGTCTAACCCGGCGTCCCATTATGTCCCAAAGATGCTCTATTGGGTTCGGGCCTCTACTGCAGGCTGGTCACTCCAGGACTTGAATATTAACATAATTTAAATATTCAGTAACAATATCTGCCGCATGTGGCCTAGTCATTATCATTATCCTGCATAAGAATGAATCCATACCCAATGTAAGATGCAAAAGGTACCACAAAATGTTCTAAAATGTATGTTATGTATCGTTCAGAATGCAGACGTCCACCATCAACAATCAAAAGCTTAGTGCGAGCTGTTAAAGATATTCCACTCCATACCACCACTAAACCACCACCATATAAAGTAGTTTCTTGAATGTTACAAGCGGAATATCTTTCGTTTCGCCTTCTGTGCACTCTTGGGCGGCGATCAGAACTTACAAGGCAAAACCTTGACTCATCTCTAAATAATTCCTGCTCCCAATCATGGATTTCCCAATCCACATGCGTCCTTGCAAAAGCCATTCTGTTTCTTCGGTGGTAAAACGGTCCCAGATAAATCTGGGACCAGTAGCAGTAGGGAAAGATAGTATGTTCTAGGCCACTCCACCTTATGGGGATTTACACGTAAACCTCCACATTATGGGAAATGACATGTAATCCCTCCGCCTTATGGGAATTACATGTAAAATTTAACCTACCCCTCAGTATGGGGAATCCTATAGAAAATAGTTCTGAACGTAGCCTAGCGTGTATCTGTAGATGGCGCCAGCGCTTGGGAGAGGGGGGGGGGCACCGGAGGGAAAGAGGTATTTAGACCGGACAAGAGCGGACAATACCGAACACGAATAGACTAAGCGGGAAAATTCAAAATGGGTTGCGGGATGGTGAGTGTAGAAACACTGCCAGTTTCTTGGAATTAATGTGTTTATCCTATTAAGAGTTTGACCAAGTTTTTGACCCGTGCAAAGAATCGTGGGAAAGCTAAAACTGTCGAGTCAGCATTTCCCTGTTTCAACTTGTCTGGGTGATTCTGAGAAATTTATAAGTTATTTAAACTCATCTGTATCCTCTATAGTATTAATTAGGAGTATTTAAATATTTAATATAAATAAAAAAATATTTCTGTCATTAGGGTTTAATTTTAAGTGAGAAATGGTATTTTTTCTTTTAAGTGTACGTAATCAGTTTAGTATTTGAACTTGAAGATTTTAAATGTGTATCAAGAAAATAACATTATTTTAACAACTACGACAGTGAATGTTTATGTAACCGTACGCTTAGGACCGGGCGCTTTAAAATAGATAAACAATCGTGTCCAGTTTAAAAATTACAACCGCTGCATTTAAAAACTACCGCAATAAGAAACTCGGTCTAATTAATTTAGTGTTTGATCTTGTAAATGCATGCGAGTATGACATATTTAAATCGTAATTTAGGAAACGCTATCAGTTTCATGTTTCATTTTTTCTGGATGCTAGTTTGAACTTATTCGATGTATTCTGAGAAATTTTGATGAGTCATACATGCATAGAATCTTGGGAAGGTTAAAACCGTTGTTGAAAACCAGCAGTTGAGTCAGCAACCAGCAGTGGAATTCAGATTTTCCTGTTTCAACCTGTCTGGATGAGTCATTGAACACGTGATACATCCGGCACATTTTGATTGGCTTATTGAGTCTACATAATGAATATTCACCCTAATTTATTACATTACAGATTACGATTACAGAAACAAACACAACAAAGCAACAGTGAAGCTGGGCCAGCAGAACATCATCCAAGCTTATGTCAGCTATAAAATTGATGGTTCAAGGATTGATGTAGATAGCTTTATTAGTAAATTGAACAGCCGTTGTACGAGAAGCCCCATTCTATCCATCCACTTTCCGTCCACTTTCCATCCACTTTCCGTTCACCGTCCACTGTTTTCCGTCCACCGTCCACTTTTTCCGTCCACCGTCCACTTTCCGTCCAATTTAATCAGCTTTTAAACAGATTTGAATCAGATTTTAAACAGCTTTTTAATCAGCTTTTTATCAGCTTTCAAACAGCTTTCAGTCAGCTTTAGACAGCTTCTTCTCTTCAGCTTTAATCTCATTGGATTAGTTGGGTTAGGTTAGGTTAGCATTAGGTTGCGTTACGGGAGGTTGGGAATGAAGCGCGCTTTATTCCCAACCTCCCGTAACCTGCTGATTGAAAGCTGTTTAAAAGCTGTTTAAAAGCTGATTAAAAAGCTGTTTAAAAGCTGAATAAAAAGCTGACTAAAAAACTGTTTAAAAGCTGATTATAAAGCTAATTAAAAAGCTGATAAAAAGCTGATTAAAAAGCTGTTTAAAATCTGATTCAAATCTGTTTAAAAGCTGATTAAATTGGACGGAAAGTGGACGGTGGACGGAAAAAGTGGACGGTGGACGGAAAAAGTGGACGGTGGACGGAAAACAGTGGACGGTGAACGGAAAGTGGATGGAAAGTGGTCGGAAAGTGGATGGATAGAATGGGGCTTCTCGTACAACGGCTGTTCAATTTACTAATAAAGCTATCTACATCAATCCTTGAACCATCAATTCTATAGCTGACACAAGCTTGGATGATGTTCTGCTGGACCAGCTTCACTGTTGCTTTGTTGTGTTTGTTTCTGTAATCGAAGGATCTCCCGCAAACTTTAACCTTGTTGGGTATTGTTGACTGTCTACAGCTACAACTTTATCTTCTTGGAGGTTTAGGGTGAATATTCAGTATGTAGACTCAATAAGCCAATCAAAATGTGCCGGATGTATCACGTGTTCAATGACTCATCCAGACAGGTTGGAACAGGAAAATGCTGACTCTCACTGCTGGTTGCTGACTCAACTGCTGGTTTTCAACAACGGTTTTAACCTTCCCAAGATTCTATGCATGTATGACTCATCCAAATTTCTCAGAATACATCGAATAAGTTCAAACTAGCATCCAGATAAAATGAAACATGAAACTGATAGCGTTTCCTAATTTACGATTTAAATATGACATACTCGCAGGCATTTACAAGATCAAACACTAAATTAATTAGACCGCGTTTCTTATTGCGGTAGTTTTCAAATGCAGCGGTTGTAATTTTTAAACTGGACACGATTGTTTATCTATTTTAAAGCGCCCGGTCCTAAGCGTACGGTTACATAAACATTCACTGTCGTAGTTGTTAAAATAATGTTATTTTCTTGATACACATTTAAAATCTTCAAGTTCAAATACTAAACTGATTACGTAAACTTAAAAGAAAGAATACCATTTCTCATTCAAAATTAAACCCTAATGACAGAAATATTTTTATTTATATTAAATATTTAAATACTCCTAATTAATACTATCGAGGATACAGATAAGTTTAAATAACTTATAAATTTCTCAGAATCACCCAGACAAGTTGGAACAGGGAAATGCTGACTCGACAGTTTTAACTTTCCCACGATTCTTTGCACGGGTCAAAAACTTGGTCAAACTCTTAATAGGATAAACACATTAATTCCAAGAAACTGGCAGTGTTTTTACACTCACTATCCCGCAACCCATTTCCTTCCGGTACCCCCCCCCCCCTCTCCCTAGTGCTGGCTCCATCTACAGATACACGCTCGGCTACGTTCAGAACTATTTTCTATAGGATTCCCCATATTGAGGGGTAGGCTAAATTTTACATGTAATTCCCATAAGGCGGAGGGATTACATGTAATT
Organism: Phosphuga atrata; assembly: GCA_944588485.1. Lineage (NCBI taxonomy): Eukaryota > Metazoa > Arthropoda > Insecta > Coleoptera > Silphidae > Phosphuga > Phosphuga atrata. The sequence continues at coordinate 32,783,169 of OX155894.1, forward strand.
TCCCATAAGGTGGAGGTTTACGTGTAAATCCCCATAAGGTGGAGTGGCCTAGAACATACTATCTTTCCCTACTAGTAGCTGCTACCCGAGGTCGTAAATTTGAAGCACGAAGTCTTCTTGTTATGGTATCTTGACTAACAGCAGTGCAATGAACCTCAGCAAGTTGTATTTGGAGACCTCGTGCAGTAGTGAACCGTTTCCTAAGTGTTCGAAGTATTAAAAATCGGTCTTCCACGGCATTAGTAGCTCGTGGTCTGCCTTGACCAGGTCGTCTAGCGTGATCTTTCTTCTCTTCAAACCTCTGCAGAACCCTACCGACTGTTGTATGAGGCACTCCATATCTTCTACCCAGTTCGCGATTTGTTAGTCCTTCATTGGACAAAGTTACAAATTTTCAATACATTCATCACGATTTAAATTTTGTCTAGCACGTTGCATTGCGAGCACATGTATTTCACAAATGACAATTATCGTATCTATTGATAAAACAAGTGAACACCAATTTTAGAAGCGAGGTTTAATTATTGGAAAAGCATACTACTTTTGAAAAGCTGCTATGAGTTCGAAATTAAATAAAGACAGCTAAAACCTACAAAAGGCGTAAGAATAAACATTATTATTATACTTGTAATTGATGAATCACATATTATTTTTCGAAATAAATCAGAATGTATAAGTGGTGCGTTAATTTTGCGGTAAAGTGTATTTATATTTATATATATATATATATATATATATATATATATATATATATATATATATATATATATATATATATATATATATATGTGTGTGTGTGTGTGTGTGTATGTATATGGTTGTTGGTAGAAAAACAAAGTGTTAAATCTTATTGGTAATTTTAATCTTTTTATCATTTCAACAAAATTTGAACTTGAGTGGTGGACCTAGATTCGTCTATCAATCAGTGAGCAGGATTCGGAATTAATTAAGTGAGCTAAAAATAGTTTGATACTATTCTAATATTTTTTGTTCTGCACATGTTTTTGAATTTATTATAGCACATATCAATTTTGTTTCAGATTAATGATGGTTGATGACAGTGTATAGAGTCAGAAGCTCCGAAGAACCAAAGAGCTGATTTCGTCTCAAGGTGAGTTTGAAAAACGAGTTTAAAAAAAGGAGTCCTGTGTCAATAAACTTAGCGCATTTCAACATACTTAAATAAATCGGAATGCGACGTGTTGCATGATAAGTAATTATATTGGAAATAAAATTTAAAAAAAAAATGGATGTTGGTGTGCGTGCATTGAGTTAAACTAGGGTGGCAAATGCGTAAGTAAATAAAATGTTGACGTCAAACGAAGAGAAAGTGGAATTAAATGTGCAATGGTTTGTGTGTAATATCCAGGTTTTGAATGCGAGTTTTGGAAGTTTGAAAAAGTACGAGTTAGTAGTTAGCGTCGGCGCGCGCCTTCATTCGCCGCGCTGATAATTTGATATAGATGACGTCACAAATACACATGACCACTGCTGCGCGTCCGCCAATGAGGAGAGCGCGAGCTGTTCAGCCGCGAGTCTTTCCAAGAACTCGGTGCGGTCATCACTTCTTAAAATAACATCGTGCGGACTTCATTCGCCACAAACACTTTGCCCAGGACTAGTCCAGCTTGAACAAATACACATTACAACTGCGTCCGTTTGTGTTTAAATGCGTTAATTTCTTTTAACTTAAAGTGCAACAATTATTGTGTTAATCCAGTGAGTGCGTATAGTGGATATATTCGACCTTCACAGTTTTAACGTTTTATTATTTTTTTTAAATCTTTTTTTATTTATTTCACACACGGATATCATGCTAATTAAGGTGAGATCCTCCGCTTGATCTTCGTTCTCTAACGATCATATCATCACGTACTTTTCTAATCTTATCTAATTGAATTTTTTGGTTTTTTATTATCATATCTTCTCCTCCCGAAGGTTACGTATTAAATACGGCGCGTCAAAACAATCCTGTAACCATGGATGATGTTCATTGTTTAGGTGTGTAGAAAATACAATCGTGTTTTTATTTTAAGTTTTGTTTAAAATTATTTTTTGTTTCGAATTTGCATGCTTTTTGCTATCTCTGGTGTAAGCGCACTCATTTTACTGTATTATTTAGTTATTTTTTTCCTATCTAGCTGCCTATATTGCCTCTTTCTATATTTATCGGTCTATGAACACACGACTCTTATTTTGTATCATCTCTATATATTAGCTCTTCCACTCATCCGCAAAAATATATATTTTATAAATATAAAATATAAATTTTCGATTATATATTTTTTCGCTAATGTTAGTTTTTGCGGATTCTTTTCGTTTCCGCAAAAATACTTTTAATAGTTTTATAATCGAGTTGGAATTTCGCAACTTTCTGATGTTTATCGAAATTCCTTTAAATAACTCTTATTATAACTTTCGCATTTATAATATTATTCTTTTTATGTGTAAAATCATGTTTGGTTTCAAATTTAGGGAAAACTTGAGTCCTCCAAATATTTTAATTAACGTTTTGAATTACAAAGTTAAGTTTAACGAAGCGTGACTAACAATAAGATATCAAAATTTTTGTTATTGGCGTGTAAATTAATGTTTATAATGAAATTTGAAATACGCCGATATTTGTTTCAATTCAAATATATTTGTGTAATTAAAAAATATTTTTTTCAGTTTCATTTTTCATTTTAAGTTTCATTTTTCTATTACTTATTACCATTTTTGTCTGAATTAGAGAATTTATAAATTCGATTATTGAGCTATAAAAATATGAATAAACTCCCTTAAAAAATATTAAAAAGGTTTGTAAATTATTTAAAAATATATATTTAGAAAAGTTAGTAAACAATAAAAATGTCTGCAAAAACAATGCAAAAACAAAATTGTCTGCAAAAATAATTTAATTAAAATTAAAATAAAACGAAGACGCTTAAGACTTGTTAATATTATTGATAAAATAATTTAAACAACGAATTATTAAATTGTAAAGTTTATTCAGAATGAGTGAAAAAGTTTTTGTAAAACATTTTTTTTAAATCAAAACTTATTTTTTATATATTGTTATTAAAAAAAAAGTATACATTAATTAATAGTTTGTTAAGATATTTGTTAGCATCAAATTTAGATAAAATTAACAGCATGTAGAAATTTGGTAGAATGTAAAAAATAAAATAAGCAAATATTATATTAATAATAACAATAAGCAAATATTATTAAAACCAAATTCAAAGCTTATACACCATTTTGTAAAATAATTATTTCAAAATTTGCATATTAAACTTTATAAAAAAATAAATTATTTTAATGAAACAATAAATACAGTAATAATAACAATAACACTAATTAAAACGCAGTATATAGTTAAAAAAATTTATGAATTATATAATTAATACTATTTAATTATTATAAAATTAAACAAAAAATAAACGAGGTTTTGATGAAATTTGATATACTGTTGATTTCTTAAAGCTGCCAATATTAAAAATCAAAATTGATTAAAAATCATACAAAAACATATTTTTAGTATTCGAATATATATATATATATATATATATATATATATATATATATATATATATATATATATACGTATATATGTATATATATATATATATATATATATATATATATATATATATATATATATTAATATCGAATACCGAAAAATAATGATTATAAAAATTGATATTATAGAGAGTATAATCTAATAATCGAAATTTTCTGAAAAATATTTTTCCATTAAGCTTCGACAAATTAATTTGGCAGTAGCAATAAGTTTAATTGAGTTTCCAATCATTAAATATTTTTTTAAAGGAAATATTTTTTGTATCATTCTTCTGAAACATTTATTATTTAAATTTAATGATTTATTATTTACTTTTAATATAAACTCTTTCATATATTTAATGTGTGCACAATATTAAAAAACCTTCAAAAATCAATGTTATAATGTCTATAATATATTTTACATGAAGAATTTGTCAATTAATTGAGAAAACATTTTTTTTAATAATTTGTTTAACAAAAAAAAAAAATTGTTTTTTTCAAGTTGGATAAGTTTATTTAATTAATAATTTTATATTACCGAATTATTTTTTTGTATACTAAATGAGAAGCTATATACAATCAATTTCTGTAAAAAATATATTTTTTTAATTATTTCGATCAATTCTCTTATATGTTCCTATTGTTTATAAAGCTTGGTTAATTTGGATTTTTATTTATTTATTTAATTGCTAATTATTGCCAAAGTATTATTGGTACCAAACTATTTTTTTTTGTGGAAGTAATTTCTCTAAATGTTTTTGTTTAATTTTGTAGCCCTGAAGAAGGTCAGAAATTAAAAAAGACCGAAACGTTGGCAATATATCGGAATTTTATTAACCTTTATTAAATCATTTACCCAAGAACTAAATAAAATATAATTTCTCTATATTTTTATATATTTAAAATTACTTACAGATATTTGTTTTCTGTTTTTGTCTATTTTAAAGATTATTGTACAAATTAAAAATTATAAAGTAATATTACTCACAATATTTTATATATTTTTAATTAGCTATACAAAATTATCTATTATTGTTATTTACAGTTATAGATATATTCAAGTTATTTTATTTTTGTGTGGAAAAGAATGCTGACCCCCTAATTTTGTACTTCCACGAACAACTTCTGTTTTTTTATTTAATTTAAATTAATTAAAAGAAATTAGGGGACTTCAAGTGTAAGCCCCTCCTCCCTGTATTAACAAAAATCGCTCCTCCAAATGATAAGACTTAAGAAGAATGATTAGACTGATTCTGATTAATGATTTTAAAAAAATTATTCCTAATACGAAATAAAAAATTCGATCATTATATATTATTTAATTTTTTTATATTTTAATTTTTCAAATAATATTATTTATTTAAATAATTTAATTTATAAATATTATTTAACTCCTTTTACCAGCAAAAGTAAAGAAAATCTTAAACAATTAAAAAATAAACAAATTAAAAATATTTTTGGTTTGAAAATCTTGTTATTTATTTATTAACTAAATCAAACAGGAATATCAGATATTGTAATAAAATGCTTCAAGCCCTATTTAAGTAACCATAAGCAAAAGGTCAAATTTGGAAACTGTATTTCGTGTAGTATTAATATAGATTACGGGGTGCCACAAGGGACTGTCTTAGATCCATTGTTACTTTATATTATTGATATAATTCAAATTGTAAAACACTGTAATATAGAAATGTTTACAGATGACACAATACTATATATCTGTTCCGGATTTAAAAGAATTGTTTGAGCAAGTTAATTCTGATTTTGTAAATATAACGCAGTACTTAGTGCAAATGTTAATAAATGTAAATATATGATAATATACAATACGCTCAATGTGCCTGCATTGGCCATTGATTCCAAAGTTCTTCTTGGCAGTGTTCTCCTTGAAGTGGTATCAGACTATAAGTATCTAGGTCATAGTTTTTATTGATAATAGACTCAAATTTATTCGAAACGTAACTTTTATTATGAATAAAATGTCAAAGAAATCATAATTATTAAATAGGGTTGGCAAAAGACTGAGTTTACAAACTAAATTATTATTATACAAATCATTAATACTAACGCATGCTAATTTTTGTGCACCTGTCTGGTATAAGCTTCCAGCATATTTATTAAAAAAGTTCGTAATTATACAAAACAGTATGCGTTAAAGAAGCAAATGTAACATATACGCACCTGTAAATTCTATGTTGCAGTGCTTGGGACTTATGACTATATGTCAATTAAACACCGAATAGAATATAATAGAATGATACTTGAAATAATCTCATAGCAAAGTATTTAACAGACAAGGTGTCATTTGTCAGTCAGAAAACTAACTATAACGTAAGAAATATTGATGACTTCTCTGTTAACACCTAAGTGTAAAATCTTCTACACTTAGGAGATTCAACTCTGTCTTAAGCAGAGGACTGATTTAGTACAATATGCTTCCTCCCGAAGTGAAAAATTGTAACAAATTAAACAACTTTATATATTTACTAAGGCATAATCCTTGCCAACAATTAAACCTGTATTTAATGTTAATAATTAATTTACTGACTAACTCTCAGAAACTGCTCGACTAAGAGTTCAATTACTTATTTGTATTTTGTATGAGTTCCTTTATTATCATATTTTATTCTTATGTATGTATACATTCTGCTAATTAAGTATATTATTAATATTATAGTTTAAGATTCATATATAAATTAGATTTAAAATTATAAAATGAATTCTTCATCAATTTTAAATAGTTTTAAGGGACTTAAGGGTTTTAAGGGAATTCCATTAATTATTGATATTCGTTGTTTAAAATTTCTAAACTAAAAAAGAATATGGAAATATTAACAAAAACAATAGTTAGACACAAAATCAAATACGACGAATAAACTTATTATAGAAACAATTTTGTATTGATTCTTTACTCTGGAATTTTTTTTTTCTTTTAGCTAGAACATAAAATCTTTACAAAGGGCTATTGACCGTTAGGTCTTTCTGTCTTACTTTCTAGAATTTTTATATTTATCTATTAAATCATGAACATGTAATAAAAACTAAAACAAAATATTTAATTTTTTTTTTTTATTATTTTATATTTGATTTTCTTGAAGAAAACTATTATTTCCAACTAGTTTCGGCTCTTTATTTATATTAAAAATTAGCCATCATCAGGGAACAATATGAACTTTTTATATTTGAAAATAAAAACTAAGTTTCAATTTGTTATATGTCGATCGTCTATTCTTTTTTGTTTTTGTAACTACTTTATTAATTTATTTAGGTGGACATGTTTTGTTATTTGTCAGTATTGTCAATCAAATCATCGTCAATTTTATCATAGAATATTTCAAACATTGTCCTCTATCTAGCGTCTAACTGTGAATTTATGCAGTTTTGATCAACGAAACACAACACTCCTTTGAATCTGCAAAAGTTTTTACTAAATTTTTACAAAAAAGAAATTGACGATCGACATATAACAAATTGAAAGTTTTAGTTTTTATTTTGAAATATAAAAAGTTCATATTGTTCCCTGATGATAGCTAATTTTTAATCGAGGGGTCATCCACTCTCTGAGATGTTGCAATGTATTCGCAAGTATCCTGATTTTTTTGGTAATTCAAGGTACTCGAAGAAATTACCAGCGTAATGCGTAATAATGTCACGTAATTATGAAAATTCTTTGCTAATGTGAAGTACTGGGAGAAATCACAAGCGTAATGCTTAATAATGTCAGATTATTTTTGAATTGCTTATGTACTGCAAAGTAATGCCACGTAAAGGAAGGAAATTTGAAACATTTACTTTTAAATAATTTCTAATACACTGGACGAAGTATATTTCATTGTTATTACTATGTGCAACCTGTAAGATAAGAGTGCTATTAATGAAGAGTTAGTAGTATTGTCATTAAATAACAAGTGTGTTGAATTTCTATACATTTATTGAAATCGGATTGAAATACAACAAAATTACAATACTCTAAACTACTTTTCACATTTTTGCATTGCTTATCAATATTAAATCATATGTCACAGTCCTGTGAAGTTAGCAACCGACTTTGCAAAAATATGATATTACATCGGAGTTCCTGGTAGAAATAGTACTAGAGTACTAGAAAATTGCAAAGAAAATACCAAAAATGAGCTAGCAACACTTTTGAGAAAAACTGTGCGTTTTTGACATATTACTGCACCTCGACCATAGTTCTGGAGTACTTGATCAATTATGCAAAAAGTTCTGCAAAAATTGACATTTTGCAAAAAAAAATGAAAATTGCAAAAACCGTTCTTTTCGCGGATCTAAATAGCATCCTAAGAGTTCTATCGAAGATCCCTTTGACATTTTTGGATCAAAACCTTGGTTCAAAAGATATTTTCAATAATAAGGGACCCATGACTTTGAATGAAAATAACCGTGCAACAGTTATGTTTGCAGTTCCCGATAGAGCTCCTAGAGTTCTATCGAAAATCCTTATAACATTTTTCTGCAAAGTTAAAAATTGAAAAGATATACAAAAATTAAACTTCAGTAGAAAAAAAAATCGCGCAATACTTCTGTTTGCATTTTCCGGTAGAACTTTTAGAGTTCTATCGAAAATCCTTGTAACATTTTTCTGTGAAGTCAAATATTGGAAAGATATTCGGAAAAAAGTTCAGTAATGAAGTTCGAGTTCAGCAATTAAGTGCAAACAAAAGTGGCGCAACAGTTCTGTTCCTATGTGAATTCGGCCTCGTTTTTAATTTAAATAAAGAGCCGAAACTAGTTGGAAATAATAGTAATTATTCATTTTCTTGAAGAAAATCAAATATAAAATAACATAACAAAAATATTAAAACTTCAAGATGGTCAAATATACAAATATAAATATTAAAAGCTCAATTAACAAATATTTTATAAAAACTAAAATAAATTTACCAAAAATAAAATAATACAAACCTTGTAAAAATAAAATAATTGAAACCTGTTAAATAATATTAAGATTAAAAAATTGCAATATTATAGTAGATTAATAAAAAGAATTGCTAACAAAAAAATCATGTTAGACCGCTTAAGGTGGGGTTTTAAAAAGAAAATTTTAATTCTTTTTAAAACCCCACCTTAAGCGGTCTAACAAATTAAAACATATTTTTATATAAAAATAAAATAGTTCAAGTTTTGTAAACGTAATCACGGTAAATATTGTATTTAATTTATCACCTAAAATAAATATATGACACATCCTCACTGTTATCTATTTTTCTGCAAAAAGTTATTTATAGATAACACAATTTTTGAATAACTTATATTTTATTTCATTCCACAATAAATATAAATATTTATAACAGAAATTATTGTGTTTATTTACTCTAAAACAATAATTAAAGACGAATTAAGCAAGGATTTGATCTGTGCATTGTATTCTGATATCACAGATGAGCATTTGTTTTCATATTATTTATAGACCTAAAGTAAGTTCGAGCTGCAAACCATTTAATTTGTATTTTTTTATGTTTTATTTGAAATTAGTATTTAAAATGCATTATATAAAAACTGGTTTACGGGCCTGTAACGATTCTGTAACAGGAACGTTAAAAGTTAATTGAAAAGTCGCCGTTAACATTTATCTATTTCCGATAATAATAACAATGAATAAATAAAATAATAGATATACTATTGCAGACTGGTATCTCTATTATTTTATTTATTTGTTGTTAATATTTTTAGAAAATTAAAAATAATTAACAGTGTAAATTTTTTTTACAAAATTTGATTGGAGATAAAATTACCCATTAGACTAAATATTAGACTAAATTTAAAATTTATATGGATTTCAGAATATATTTTTTTAAATTAAATTTGCAAGATAAAACGTTTTGTAATTTCAGTAAAACATTGTACCAGCTTTCAACCGTGCTTAAATTTGCGTGGTTTTTAAAATAGAAATTACAGTATACATGAACTAAATTTATATTTATACAAATATTTATAATCTCTGTTTCAATTAAGTATAAAATTTTATTTCGGAACATTGTACGCATGTTCAGACATTTTACGATTCTTTTTATATAATTTAGAATGTAATAAAAATTATTTATTTGTCGAAATTAATAGCATGTAATTATTTTAAGGAAGAATAAGAGAAGGAGAAATATTTATTGTCTTTCTGCCTGTGCTATATACAGTGTTATAGTCGAAATAATTTTATACGATACAATAAGAAGTATAAGATTTGATTGAAAATGACAAAATGTGTATTAAATCGCCCGTAATTGATTTAAGATTTTTGTGAAAATAAAATATTTTAGGGCGGAAGGACCTCGTGGTCCTTTTGTATATCCTGTAAGTATGCAATAAATATATTTCTTACTCTTTCAAAAATATTTCTCCACCATTTTTTTTTTAAATTTATTATAAATTAAATAAAAATATCGAAATAAACACAATATTTTAGTTTTTCATTATTAATTAAGTTAAATGTATGTTCCTTAATTTGCTTTTGCCTATTATAAAGGGTGACAAAGTGAGACTATCGTGATTTTAAACTGCAATTATCAAAAAACGAAAAAAGTTGAAAAATTGCATCGATTAGGTTTATGCTTCGCTGCATGACTGACATCGATGCAACAATGAACGCATTGCACGCTGGCACATTTCTGGCGAAATCTCACCAATAGCTTGTCGAATGTTTCGTTTTAAGTCTTCCAGGGTTTCAGGTCGGTTCTGATAAGCTTTAGATCTAACATGACCCCATAATAAATAACTGAAAGCCTACAAATCTAGAGAGTTAGGAGGTTACATCCGATCCACATACTGGGAAATCATACGACCAAGAAAGAACTCTCGTAACACTCCTGTGTACATGTTGGCTACATGAGGCCTTGCACTGTCTTGCTGATCTTGCCAAATATCGTTCATTGATCGAATGAAATAATCGAAGTCGAGCGATGGCATCCATTAAGAACGTTTGTAGCATCTCCATATTTTGTTCGCTATTGACAACTACTGTATTTCCCATTTCATCTAAAAAAAAAAACGTTCCCAATGCTCGAGCTAAGCATATTCCCCACCATACAGTTACCTGTTGAGAATGCAGCTCTTCTTCGAATATAACTTGAGGGTTTTCGGCAGACCATTAACGAAAATGTGGTTTGTTCCTCTCCCGTCAGTCATAATTATTTTGTTGACAAAATTATTTACCCAAAATTCATCAAGTCTGTATTCTAAACGTGAGTTTTGGCTATTGGAAGAAGTTTTTGGGCTTTTTGCCATTTGTTAGGCCGAAAGAATATCTAATGTGAAATTCCTACTTGCTGCGATAAACGTCGCACAGATTGATTAGAATTTTCTTCAATTCATTTCCTAACTTCCAAAGTATTCACTTCTGTTTTAGCAGTTTTTTTTTCGCTTTGCAAGATTAGTATCCTTAAGAGAACCTATTCGACGATATTTTTCGACCCGATTGTCGTGCAATTTGGCGGCGCTGGAAAATTAAACTGTTTTCGAAACCCTCTGATTTTGAATAATAGAGTTCGTTCTATTAAAATGCTCTACACAAGCTATCCTTTTTTCAATCGCCCACCGCTCTATTTTCTAGAAAAAATTACGGTTCGCTGAATATTAGACCAAATACGTCATTACTTCTTTTTGCTTTTATTCAAAAACAGGACATTCTTCATTTGCCACCCTTTATTTTCATAAATTCAAAATAAAATCAATCATTCAAATTTCATGGTAAAATATATAAAATAAAAATTATAACTGATAATAGTAATTATTTGATAATAGCAAATTGAGCATTTTTTTTTTCGTTAAATTCTCATTATATAAATCTTTTCTTAACAAAGTTATAAATTATTATTATAATAATTTCCTATATTTCATAAAGTTGCGAATATAAAATTTTGAAACAATTCGATACTAATGCTCGATAACTCGAAAACGATAACTAAATTATTCCATAAAAATAACGTTACATAATTCAATTTTTTTAAATTATAAATTATCGATTTCTAATGGTTTAATCTATTATTTTAGAAAGGGTGAGAGCGTGCATGTCAGCACGAGATCCGGCTTTTGGCCACACAGACCTTCCATAAAATTTCTTTGCATATTTTGATTAGAAATATATGTAACAGTTTTAGATCAGATAAAGAACTATTTATGCAAATTAATAAAATCAGAATTAAAACGGATCATTGATTTATAACCAATATAATGATTTATTAATGTGACAGACATAGGTATTCAAAATAATAAAAAAACATTTCGTATTTAATAAAAATTTTCCGGAAAATACAGTCTTGTTTTTGTCAGTCCTTATTTCAGTCAGTCAGTTAATATTTTTTTCTGGAAATATTTATGGAAATTGTATTGAAAATAAACCGTTTAAACAACTTACAGAGT